>CM052895.1:121167501-121206142 GCA_028534135.1 Potos flavus
ACATTCTTGGCTGAGCACCTGCCAAACTGCACTCTTTGGATTTCCTTGATAATTTGCATATGACTTAATGCCATTTAATAGATCTCTTTTCTAATAAAACTAGCTAGTGTGAGTTTGTTTTTTCAATTCAGAAATGATAACACTGTTACTCTCCTATGCCCCATCAAATACGTTGTACCACTCCTAAGATCCCCCTGTTGTATTGTACTATAGCTTTCTATCTCTGTCTCCCCAGCTAGAATACTAATTAAACAAAGTAGGGAATAAATTGAACTCCTATAAAAAAAATATAATTTTAGCACTTAATATAGAGACTGGCACAGATTAGGCTCTGAAAAATATTTAAGTGACGTAGATTGGTTATAAAATTGCTAACTTGAATATAAATATTAAATATTCATGTGTTTGATTTTTATTTGCACCATCATAATGTCACATTATGTTTTCTACTGGATAATTATCTTTTTTTTTTTTTTAGAATTTATTTATTTATTTGACAGAGAGAGATACAGAGAGAGAGGGAACACAAACAGGGAGAGTGGGAGAGAGAGAAGCTCCCCACTGAGCAAGGAGCCAATGTGGGGCTCAATCCCAGGACCCTAGGATCGTGACCTGAGCCAAAGGCAGACGCTTAACAACGGAGACACCCAGGCGCCTCTCTACTGGATAATTATCTTATCCAATATATAACAGGACATTAAATAAAAAGAATGTCATGTAAATGTTTCTGTAAGTGTTACATTCAACCAAATTTACTCTAAAAAGAAGTGGGTTTATGGAGGAACTTTGACTTAGGGAAGATCACTATAGAATAAATGCAAATTTGTAACAAGGGCACTAAGAAAAAGAAAACAACCCTCATAAAATTAATAGGAAAACATGTTAATTTCCCAATAAATAAATAAACACTCTAATACATAAAGGAAGTAACCTCTAAAGAATGGGTAACAACAGACGAATGGATAAAGAAGATATGGTCCATATATACAGTGGAATACTATGCCTCCATCAGAAAGGATGAATACCCAACTTTTGTATCAACATGGATGGGACTGGAAGAGATTATGCTGAGTGAAATAAGTCAAGCAGGGAGAGTTAATTATCATATGGTTTCACTTACGTGTGGAGCATAAGGAAAAACATGGAGGACATTGGGAGAAGGAAAGGAAGGGTGAATTGGGGGAAATCAGAGGGGGAGACAAACCATGAGAGACTGTGGACTCTGAGAAACAAACTGAGGGTTTTGGAGGGGGAGGGGTGGGGGTTGGGCAAGCCTGGTGGTGGGTATTGAGGAGGGTATGTATTGCATGGAGCACTGGGTGTGGTGCATGAACAATGAATCTTGGAACACTGAAAAAATAAAATTAAATTAGAAAAACAAACAAACAAACAAAATGGGTAACACTACTTGAGATTTCTGAATCATGGGGAGCAAAAAGCACAAAATACACAAAGATGGTATAGATTCATGCAAAGCTTGAGGTCAATGTGGGCACAGCAGCAGGAATACAAGGGGAATGGACATGTAAGCGACTGGATTCTACTGCAGCTATTTGCATTTTGTTGTTTGATGAACTCTGAATCCACCTGATGTAACTTAATTATGTGAAACATTAATGAATTGGGAAAAATAACATATGAATCAATGTAAATTCTGCATTAAATTGACATCTTCTTTATGTTTACCAGTCACATTTAACTCCTTTTCGATACTACAAAATAATGTGTAAGTTATATGACAAATGAAATAAATATCTGAAAAGTCTTAAATATCCTATAATGGATATAATTTTAAGTTACTAAAAGGACTTTCACTTATGGAGTACCTACTATGTTCCAGGTATTTTGCTAGCCACATTCTGTACATGATTGGTAACCATAACAAACAAGCATGTATATTTACCATTACCGATAGAAGCTATTCTCAGACTTGAGGCTATCTCTTATTCTACAAATTACTCAGCATCCAATACTCACACACCAGAAACTAAAAGGTAGGACGTAGTTGGCAAGACACTCCAGAATTTCACTCCAGACTCCTGTAATTCCAAATTGCAATTGTTCTTATATACCTTTTTTTCCCCCAATTACTTTTATTTTATTTTTTCAGTGTTCCAAGATTCATTGTTCTTATATACCTTTTATACTGAAGCAGCAATATTCAAGAATCTGACTATTTGGCGGCAATAAAGAGATATACCCAAATCTAAGTGTTTTCTAAATTGAAGGCAAAACAGGGTACTTATTTCTGCAAGAGAATTACCATCTCTATATACAAATGCCACTGAGATACCATCTCATTCAGTTCGTGTAGAATCTGAATTTATAAATTCTGCAGTGCTACCTCCTGAAACTTAAATATCAACCACTCGATGAGTTTACAGCTATTTTCATTTCCCTGTTACACATTCTGAAACATGAAATGCTGTATTTCCTGAAACATAAAATGTAATATTTTCTGAAAATATAAAATGTTATATTTTCTGAAATATTAAAAATGTACGTCTTCTGCTTTCCATTCACGGACTCAGACTGTTTTAAATCCACACTCCAAACACATCGCTTCATTAATACTATACAGTCCACAGAGGAAGAGTAAAATTAGTTTTTCTCCCCGTAAAATTGCACCTAGTGATAGAAACAGGGCAGGAAAATACAAACCATACCAAAGTGTTGGGCTAGACTAGAAAGGAATTTCCCCGTAAAATGTAATGTTAATGAAGGGCTTGTCTGAGCATCAATAGCCCATGGGCTTTGCAACAGAAAAGACTTTTAGATTGAATATCCCTCTACCCTTTATTAGTTACAAGATCATAACAAGATATTTAATTTCTCAAAATTTCATTGTCTTCATCTGTTAAAACTAGTAATCACTTAATTGTTTTGATTTTACCTTATCATTGGATGTGCTCAGTATTATAACACGTGCGTGTAGGCACACACACACACACACACTTAAATAATTTGCCTCTTTCTCTTTTTCCTCTTCCTATTATCCATTCCATTGGTTTATACTACATGCTAATGTTTTCCCATAAATTAAATAATATCCCTTTACTATGTATCCAACAAATACATAATTCATTCTTAAAATACACCAGGCTTTGTACTAATTTTTCTATCAAAATTAATAATTTGCCTCAGATAAAGACACTTTTAAATTCCAGATAGGTAGAAGCCTAAATACCATATGATTTTACTCATAGGTGGAATTTAAGAAATGAAACAGATGTACAAAGGGGAAGAAAAAAGAAAGAGGGAAACCATAAGAGACTCTTAACCATAGAGAACAAACTGAGGGTTGCAGAAGGAGTGGGTGGGTGGGGGGATGGGCTAAATGGGTGATGGGTATTAAGGAGGGCACTTGTGATGAGCACTGGGTGCTACATGTAAGTGATGAATCACTACATTCTACTCGTGAAACCAATATTACACTATATGTTAACTAACTGGAACTTAAATAAAAACTAAAGAAGAAGAAGAGGAAGAAGAAGAAAAGGAAGACGCGTTTAAAAAAAAAAGCAAACAAGACTCAGGGAACATGTAAGCTATATTAACACAGATGCTCATTCTTTTTGTATGGAAGGAAGTGGCTTTTGATCCTGGTTGCATTTTAGAATCTCCTGGAAAATACTAAATATATTATACTCTGGCTACATTATCAGAAAGTCTACTTTAATTGGCTGTATTGGAAATTAATGATTCCTATATTTTAAAGCTTAACTTTTTATTTGAATAGATACCAGTTTTGAGAATTATTAAGGCCATTAATAGAGTATTAATTGAGTTCTTAATTACTGAAATACTGTTGACATTCAGATATGCTTGTTGAATTCTATTAGACAAATTTCTAAGGTGGGTCCTAAGACTCCCTGTGCCCTAGTGTAAAGGTCCTGTATATTCCCCTGCCCTCAAGTGTGGACAGAACGTGCAAATCTTATGGGATTTTCACTCTCTTAAATAGGTTACATTAGATGAGACTTCAATTTAGAAGATTAGGTGGAGAGGTTTGAAGCAAGTGGGATTCTCCTTCTAGGTGTAAAAACACAAGCTGTCATGTTTTGAGAGGGATTTATGATTAGGATTGAAGGCAACTTGTCAAAGCTGAGAACAAACCCTTGGCAAGAGCCCACAAACCAACAGAATCTCAGTCTTTAAAGAATTGAATTCAGCCAACGACTTGAAAGAGCTTGAAAGAGACACCTCAGGCTCAAAGAAGAACACAGGTATGACCAAAACATTCCCTTCTTCCTGGTGAGATCTGGAGCAGAAAACCCAGTGAATCTCTGCCTAGCCACCTAACTCAAGGCAATTCTTGGATAACACATTTGTGCCGTAGAAGCTGCTAAGTGTGTAGAAATTGTTTAAGTTTTAATAAAAAATGCATGGATCAACAAATACTCATTTTTTTATTGTGATGACAACCAAATGATTTTGCTGTCATCCTTTTTATTCGGACTGAGATCATTATCCTATAAATTCCTTATTTTTTGTTCAACTGGTTACACTAATCTCCTAGTAGTTATTAGTCAAGAAATGGTGATGAAAGAGAATGTGATGAGAGAAGTTATTATGAATAAAATGAATGGGTAGTTTTCAATTCAGTTATAATGAAGAAATCCAGAAGATGTAGACATTTCCTAATCTGGTATAGGTACAAAATGCTTTGAATTTTAAACAAGGGAAAAAGTGCTTATTAAGAACTTTAGTCGTACAAGGACAATTTTCTTCCAAGTCATCTCTGTTTGCACTAGAATATTGCAAGAAGTAAGATGATTACATGGAAACAAAGCTGAGCAAACCCGGCATAGTAATATCTATCACAAGACTAGAGTTTTGACATATGATTAACATGTATTGAAGCAACCAGAAATGTTTCTATTTTCTGATATGCTTTGGAAATATGAATTATATGAATCTGAATATCCCATTAAACATAAAACTACTGTATTCCATTATAAATATGTTCTTGACCTTTCACTATTATGCATTAACGTGTCTAAAAACTGAGGTAACTCACCTCAGGGTTCTTCTCTAAACAATGTATATGAGAAGCATGCACCATTTTAATGATTTTTTCCTTATGGCATTGATGCTGGAAATGTTTTATGTTTTTTGTCATTGTTGTTATTTTTCTCCTAAGAATTTAAAAATAATAACCCTTGATGTCTTAAAGGTCAGAAAGTCATAGGTTAACAATATAAATACTTCCACTCACTGCTCTTTATCTGTTTTCCCTTTATAATCTGCCTGCTTTATTCCAGTGTTTTAAAACAGTGTGAACGGAGGCATTATTAAAGGCCAAGGTAAGTTAATAAGATCATTTTGTATTTTAGTTATTGTTGATATCACTTGCATTTCCTCCCCCTATTTTGTGAGACTAAAATAAACAGTACTGTGGTAAATTAGTTTGACTAATGTGCTTATATTAGAACTTACCTCTGTTCTCTAGTAATGAAAGTATATTCAATACATAATAACTTCAAACATAGCCTTCATTCTCTAAACATGTTTCCACTTGAAATGTTTTATAATTTGAAAACTAAAATAGCATTCATATGTTTTTTTCTTAATAATGTCCTTAATTATTAGTATCTACATTACTTAAAAAAATAAGGCAAATTCCTCTCTACCCTGCCTTCCATTTTGTCAAGCCCAGTTGCCTCTAATCTCCTCCCAGGTAAGCTGATTACTCTATTCATTAAGGCCAGTGTCATGGATGGCACAGTGGGGCTTCCCTCATCTGCTTTCTCAGACTGACTCCTTCCTTAAGTTACTCATTCATTTTCCTGGAGCAAATTCAGTCCTCATAAAAGGAAATCTAGGAAGGATACTGTTTGAGTCCCTTCATGGAAGCAAATATTTTCATGATGGTCTTATAATCAATTAATATTCTAGGATGCTTATTCTACCTTAAAAATATTCATTCTTCAAAAATGTAAAGGCACTGTCTTATTGTTTTCTAGCATCCAGTGTTTCAATTGAAGAGTCTGCTGCCATTTTGATTCTTACTACTTTCTTTGCTAGTGGTCGTAGAGGTGTTCTTAGTACTCTTGATAATTACCTTGATATTATATTATGATGTTTAAGATGCATTTGTAGAATTTCAATAAACCAAGTCTCAATTTCTAAGATCTCCTATTTGCTTTCAGATTATTTTGTCTCAAAATATCCCATTCTAATTTATGTAGGAATATTTTCATATAAATGAAATATAATAATTGAAGTTTTCTTTTAGTTCCCCAAAGTATAGAATGTTTTAATCTAGATCCTTCGACTCCTGCTCATTTGCTCAGAAAAATGGTACTGAACAGAAGTATTCTAGCTGTGAGTACAGGTTTAGTGCTTCTAGATCAGCAGTCTTTTCTTTAGGTTGAGAACAGACAAGAAGAAAATGGTGTGCTGGGGCATATGGAAATTGCACCTGTTGTTTCCTTCTCCTTATCTTTTCTGTCTTGCAATGGTACTACATGAGGTCCCTTGTTTGCCTTAATTGGTCCATAAACACACTAACCTGTCCCCTCACAATTTTGGATTGTTTTTTCTTTTCAATCAAAGTTTCGTTTATTCATTGGTATCTCCATTTGCTTTGTAATTGTGGAGTTACAATCTGATGTCTTTAATTAAAACTGTAAAATAGAAGAGATTTTTTCCCAGAGTGGGTGATACATGGAAAAGCCCTAATTAACACTTTTCTGTCTTTTCAATTTAAAATTCCATATTTATTTTTAAATTGGCTTTTACATAAATTGACATTTATTAATTGCAACTCTATTTTGTGAAATATTGCCTTTTATTCTTAAGGCACGTCACTCCTATTTTTTTTTATTAAGCTCTGTTCCCTTTCTGTGCAGTCATATAATGGTACATTGATTTTTATATGATTCAATTTGAAAAAAAGAGACAGTGTTACATTTTTGTTCCTGATATTAAAAAAAAAATAGTCCATGAAGTGATGCATCAAATAGTAATGGAGAGATCAGGTTGATATAGCAATTATTGGAATGTTATTAGTTTTTATGCTTCAGTATTGAATAGATTATATAAAAACTCTAGAATGGAAGCTCTTTAAAAGCATAGATCATGTCTTCATTCATCATTTCTCTAGCCCTGGTGCAAATATTGGATAGGGTATCAATAAATATCTACCAAAGGAGTAACTTTACACATACTTCACGTTTAAAAGTCTGTCTATCTGTCTCCCTCTCTCTCTCTCCCTCTGTCTCTATCTCATAGGAACAAAGGAAATTAAATAGTACCCCAAATAGAAAAAATAGTCAGGTCTTCCATCTCTAAATGTAGGAGATTTTACATATAAATGAGATGATTAGAGATGAAATTCTAGTTCAAGAAAAAGGATAAGCAGAGGAGTTGGGGGAAAAAAAAAAAACAACCAAGCACGGAATCCCATAAAATTATATGGCTGGTATGGTGGGAAAAACTTAGTTTCTTAAGTACCCATAAGAAATAAAATGGACAATTTTATCGTATTTAAGAAATACTTATATAATAATGCTTACTGTGAGTCAGTCACTGATCTTTTGTATGTTGCAGATACTAACTCACTTAGATCTCATAACACTATGAGATTGTCAGCTTCATTTTTCATATGAAAAACACTGAAGCACAGAAGGTTTAAGTATCTTGTTGATAATCATACAGCTAGAAAGTAGTGGAACCACTATTGACCTTAGGTAATTAGAATCTAGTTTTCACGAATTCAACTGCTAATCCACACCACCCCATGTAAACATCTAAACACAGGATAATTAATATGAAAAAAATAAACACCAGGATATTAATGTGAAAAAAAAAACCCTAATAGTATTGACTGCTTATATGATATAGCATGGACATCAGTAAAAATTAACAAAATAAGTATCCAATGTATTAACTGGTGAATTGGCATAACATCACTGAGTAAACCTGCCATGAGGAGGGTAGTAAAGTGAAATAATAGATGTCTTTTATTGTGCATTGTTTCAGAATGATGGCTCCCTGGTCAGCACTAACAACTGCTATGATATTATGCATATAGATAAATATCTATGCATATATACAAACATATGGGTGTATGTCATTATATACCCAAGTGATATAAAAATAAAACTTCCGATAAGCAAATTAGAAAAAATGGGCAAATATTTAGCATGTACCTTAATCAAAATGTCTTAACTACATACATTTGCCCCTCTTTATATTTATATTCACAACCAATCAGTAAACTTATTCAGAGCAAGAATCTTTTAATACACAGACACACTTGCACACTTGCATATGAACATTTATAATTTTGCATAGGGCTATGGAAATTATTAGAGAAGACATAGTTCTTTCTAAATTAAGTATTTTCATTCACTGAAAATATGCCTACATTTATTCTTTCAGATTATGGTTCATCATCTGTATATTCTTTAGTTTCAGAATAATATCTAGGGTTGTTTCCATTCAATGACTATGAAATTAATTATATGATATATGTTATCAGTTAAGGGTTTCTCGATTTCAGGAGCTGTAGTTTGAGGACTCAGCACAACATTTTGAGTATTTTTGAGCAAATGTCACCAAAACAATATAAAAACAATTGTAATATGTCAGTATTTTTAGCAACTTACATGTTCACGCTCTCTCTCTCTCTATATATATTATATATACATATATATATACACATATACACACATACATACATATACATGTATGTATATATGTATATACATATATATGTATACACACATTTTTTAAATAAGATTAGAGTATTTTGAGTATTTTGTGAATCCACAATGCATACGTAGATAATTAAAATCTTAACACAACCTCCAATCCCATCTACAAAATTTTCACGTATGTGAGTTTTGTATATACACTAGTGTGTATGAGGGAGAAAAAGAGGTTCCTTAGATTTCATCTTTTTAAAATTATCATGGTAGAGGAATTTTTGTAATAGTTTTGCCTAGATTTTACAATTTAGACTTTATTAACTGTCACAAATATTCTTTGCATAACTTACCTAATTTCCAATCTCTTTCTAATTTTTAAATAAATTTTGAAACATTCATAGTCATAGAGAATTTTTTACAATTTACTATTAAAATGATCATTATTTACCTTCGATTCATTAAATAATGACATTTATAATATTGTAATTATTGTTACAATAATCATTTGCCAAACACAACTCTCACATACAAGAAATGTTTAATAAAATTAACTCTAATCTAAATGTGATTTGTAATAGCTAAATAAAAATAATAGTAATTATAATAATAGTACAGTTATTATTTGCTTATTTCTTAACTCAAAAGCTTCTTAAAATTGTAGATTACCTATTTCCCTTCCTGGTTAGTTGATGGAAACTACTATTTACTTTGCATTACAAATGTGCCAGAATCTTTCAAATGAAGACAAAGTTAGTTTGGGTTGATTCTACAAATAGCACAAATGCAGTATAATGAGAGCATAAGGATATGTAGGGATGAAATGGAAAGATAAAACAAAGAATATTTTTTAGAGACATCTTGCAGAAGTTTTAAGTGGCAGGATAAGAAATCTGGGTTTAGTTAGGTCAGTGGTGAGAAACTATCAAGAAAAATTTAGCAGGGCAATAATAGGATTAGAACTGTGTTTTAAAAAGATAAAACTAAGAGCTAGGCAAAGAATGAACTTGGAGCATGGGAAGATTAGAAGATTTAACCAGTCAGGAAACTCAACAGAACAACAGAGAGTTAGGATAGTGGCAGAAAAAATGACACTTTATAATCGCAGAATGATTCCTGATTTGACTTATTTCTTGTTGTATCATTTGACTTGCTGAGCAATCTCATTAAACAGGAAAGCACAGATTCCAAAGCAAATGTGTTTTTATTTTATTTCCATAGTCTGAGAAAACAAGTGAATTATTTGTCTGTAAGGAATTGATGAGTAGAAACCTGTCTTTGGAAATCTAGATACATTTTTCTCAAAATAAATGATATATAGGTAAATATTTAATAAAAGACAAAATATTGGTCATGAGAGAGACAAACGTCAGTGTTGATCAAAAAAAAAAAAGGCTAGCTCTGTGACTTGGGAAGAATGCTTCTAACAAAACTAAAAATCACAGTGAGGAGTTGATCTTGGGGAGTAGGGGATGGGGGACTAGGGATCACTTAGTTTTTGTTTGCTTGTTATATATCTACACACACACACACACTAAGAAAAATATTGTAAAAAATTACATGTCATACTTATGTCTCTACTGCAGATATTTTAGTCATGGTTGCTAAACCACATAAGAAAGGGCTATGTACAAGGAAGCCATGTGGAAAAGGATCAACTACTCATGACAAAAAAGCAAATGTCACCACAACAATATAAAAACAATTGTAATATGTCAGTATTTTTAGCATCTTACATGTGCACGCTCTCTCTCTCTATATATATGCATATATATATATACACACACATATATATGCACATATATACATATATATGTAGTATACACAAACACACACATTTTTTCAGTAAAATTAGAGAATTCTTAATCCACTTGGAAGTTCAGAAGAGAATCAGAATTCGAATATAATTGACATACTATCTGATTCCATTTATATGACATACTGAAAGGCAAAACCGTGAGAACTATTTTCAGGTTCATGGTTACAGGGTAGGTGGGAGGAGGAAATTGAACAAAAGTGACACAAAGCACCTTGGGGTGATGGAAATATACTGTATCTTAATTATTGGTAGTGGTTACCTAATTTTAAACATTTGTCAAAACCGTACATCTTAAAAAAGTTTCATTTTACCGTGTGTGAATTTTACCTTCTATGAACCTAATTTTAAAGAAAAACATAATTTATTATACCCCCTCCCCTTGGAGGGAAAACAAATTAAACTCAGGTGTAAACAATTGTTTTTAGAAATTCAACCAAAAGTAAATTATCTGTACCTTCTTCTCTTCTTGAAAACATAATTGGCATCAGTGGCAATTATCACTTGAAAAGAAGGAAAAATTATAATCACTAAAAGCTAAGGAGTCTGATAAATTGTGGGAAATTCTCTAGTCAAACAAATTTTTACAGGTAGAATCTTTACTGGGAGGTTGTCTCTATAAAAGGCTGATAAGTAGAAAGAGTATTTCACTCACTGATTCATGAATTTAAAAATATGGTTAACATATATATGTTAGACAGTATTCTAGATACAGGTACACAGAAGAAAAGATAAAATTATTTCCCTCTTGGGGCTTATTTTCTATTGGGGAGATATGCAATAAATTAATAAGGTAATTAATATATGTAATGTAAAACAAGCTAGTGAAAAAATTAAATTGGAGCATCAATTAAACTACTGCTGATGGATTAGGAACTGCCTTTCATCCTCAAAAAGAATATTCAGGGTAGCAACAGAATCCCTGGGAAGTTTTCAAGTTTTACTGGTGATTAACGATGAACTGTTTGCAGTTCCTCACCCCTAAGTTCAATGGAATTTTTTCTTTACAGTAATGTTGAAGAGGAAGTGACGAAGGTTCCTGTTTATCTTATTTATGGACGAGAAGTGTCATATTTTACATATTCATCTGTCATTCCCAAATACCCAAAGGGAGATTTAATAATACTATATGCCAGGCACTGTTCTTTCACATGTATTAGACCATTTATTGGACATTAGACCATTAACAATAGGCTTCACTTGCATCATCAGCCACAAGTGCCAGTTACCAAAGCCAGAGATTGGTAAAGTGACTTGCCAAAGGTCTCCCACCTTGTAGTAGTTGTGTCTGTACTTGATCCCAGGTAGATTGGTCCTAGAGTTGATGTTTGCTTACTGTGGATCTTCTTTCTACATCATTAGCAGGAAGGCTGTCTCTTTGTAGGTCACAACCCAGTGAGCCCATCTGAGATGTGGTTACAAAAAAATTAGAGAACAGAGTTTTGGATATACCCCTTATCCTTTTATTCATAAGAAAAATCTCATGGAATTAGTTGGGGATGCCTCTTCCACATCACAAAAAGTCAGATTCTTTTTTCCCTTTTGATATTAAATAAAATAACCAATATTAACAAATGATCTATAATGTGAAAAGAGCCTGGGCTTTGTGTCTGTTTTATTCACTACCATGTCCGAGCCACGCTAGGACAATGTCTGACATATATTAATTGTTCCATAAATATTTTTTAATTAGTCTCTTTGAGTTTCAATGCCAGATATTCGTTTTTCAGGTTGCTATTTGTGCATCTCCTACATTAAGATAGCTGGATTAGGCTCAAGATGGAGTCACTCATGCTAAGCCCCATGTCAGCAAACCAGAACTTCATTGTTTCTGTGCTTGGCTCTCAGAAGAGGAAGGCATAGGTCAATGAATCAGTGCTTACTAGCTCAGCACAAGTTATCTGATTCAGCTCCAAGACTTCCCTTTGCTCCATATAAGGAAAGCAAGTCCGCTTGAAGCAATCAGCAAATGTCCAAATATAACTTCCTTATTCCTGCTCACTTCGGTCCATACAAATCTATCATTCTGTACAGCTTTTCTGGAGCTCCTTTCTATATGATAGACTGGATGTTGAATAAGTGCCTACTAGATCAGTAAAGTGTCTGTGCAAATTTTTATTTTTAGCCCTTCTAACCCAGTACCTTTTCATCATGTGGATGTATTTATTTCTGGTCAGATCTCCCCCCACACGTTGAGATGGAGTTAGAGAAATATCAGCGCATTTCACACATATCACAAAGTTGCCATCATTACATTCTTATAAATCCCACTGCATTATTTCAACTTCAACATTTTCCTAATTTACATTTAGGATTTTATTAGTGAAAAATCCTTTCCAATTGCTAGGTCCTTTACTCATATGCTTGGAAATAATTATGAAAGCATTATACAAACATTCTCATTCTCCCCCAGGAATGTGATAAAATTATACTTTCCAATGCTCTTTGAACTTGGGTATGCTCCTGGTGATGTGCAGGCCAATAAATTAAGATTGGGAGTAATATGAGTAATTTTAAGGTGGAGATTTCAAAATCCAGAAAACAAGTCACCATATTCTTATCATCCTGCTTTAAATGACCTGTGAGTGGTGTTGAGTCTCAACTTCCAACTTGCTGGGTCCCTGTGGCCCTAGAGTGACCTTTCTGAGCAGAAGCTATCTTGGTACTCCACATTGGGCTTGTAACATGAAAAAAATAATTGCCTTTATTTTGCTATGTGCCTGAGACTTGGGCATTGTTACTATGGTCTGTCATGACATAATGAAGAATATTTTATCCTGGGGTGCCTGGGTGGCTCAGTGGGTTAAAGCCTCTGCCTTTGGCTCAGGTCGTGATCTCAGGGTCCTGGGATCAAGCCCCACATCGGGCTCTCTGCTCACCAGGGAGCCTGCTTCTCCCTCTCTCTCTGCCTGCCTCTCTGCCTACTTGTGATCTCTCTCTCTGTCAAATAAATAAATAAAATCCTTAAAAAAAGAATATTTTATCCCATAGCTAATAAAATAATAGCTTCTGCTAAAAAAAAAACAAAACAAAACAAAAAAAAAACAAGTCTTCCTCATCCAATTCCTTTACTCCCCACCCATGAATGAAGGTGATCAAAGGTACAAACTCTTATATAACTTAAAAGAGAAATAAATACTGGGAGTATAATGTATAACATGATGACTATAGTCAAGAGTGCTATATGGTATATTTGAAAGGTGTTAAGAGCATATCCTAAGAGTTCTCATCACAAGGAAAAACACCCTTTTCTTCTTTTTTAAAAATTTTTTCCTGTCTATATGAGATGATGGATGTTAACTAAACATATTGTAGTCATCATTTCACAATATAAGTAAGTCATTATGCTATATGCCTTAAATTTATACAGTGCCATGTGTCAACTGTACCTCAATAACACTAGAAATAAAGTAAAATAAAATAAAATAAATAAAATAAAATAAAACAAAATAAAATCTCATGCCAGACCTTGCACTAGCCTATTTATACACCTGAGCTCAGTAATGTTAAATAACCAACATTAACACATGGATGTGGATTGTGATCACCTTTACAGATCACCACGTGCATTGCCTGGATAATTATACTGATTTTACAGTTCTGGAAATTGAAGCTCATGAGAGTTCTGTGTATGCCCAAGGGTCCATGGTTAATGGTCTGTCTAACTTCAAAGCCTGTGCTCTTTCACTCTGCCATCTTGCCCCCTGGCTCACCTCACACTTTTAAAGCATCCTTCTGCCCTTTGCCTTCAACTTGTGACAAGGTTTTGGCTTCTTTTAGAATGAACATTTCAAAGAAAAATAAATTGCTTGCACTGTGCCTCTAGGAACCGACAAAATGTTACATGGAGAAGAGTATCAGATATGGAGAAGAAGCGAGCAGCTCATTCAGGCAGAAGCGATACCTTGGTAAGTAGTAAGGAATTACTGCTGAAAGTGGCAAAAAAAAAAAAAAAAAGGTGACTGTAAATATTTTCAGTTCCTGAAAGAGCACAGAGGAAAATCTTTGGATTTCATAATGAAGTCAACAATTAAACAACCTTTCCCCAAACTGATAATAAAATGTTGATGTTGGCATAGCTTCAATTAATCAAGATCCAACACAACAACATATTGTATAAATATAGCTTCATTTTTAAAAACTAACAGCAGAACGAGGAAAAACATACAACAATACGTATGATTATAGATTCATTGCAAAAAACTAATCATATTCATTAGTTTTCATTTATTATTGTGTAAATATACATAGCATGGTAGGCTGAATTGTATCCCAAAGATACATTAGCATTCAAATCCTTAAAACTGGTGAATATTGTCTGATACAGAATAAGAGTAAACATTATTTTATGGGGTGGGGGGGAATGTGACTAAGTTAAAGACCTTGAGAGGAGGAGCCTCCCCTGGATTATCACAATAGGTCCCAAATGCACATTCTGGGTTACTGACACTCACAGAGGAGGGAGCTTTGTAAAGATAGAGGCAGAGATTTGAATGATAGGACCCCAGGCCCAGGAATGCCAGCAGCCACCAGAACC
Source organism: Potos flavus (assembly GCA_028534135.1). Lineage (NCBI taxonomy): Eukaryota > Metazoa > Chordata > Mammalia > Carnivora > Procyonidae > Potos > Potos flavus. The sequence goes on from CM052895.1 coordinate 121,182,509, forward strand.
TGGAAGAAACAGGCCAGGAACAGAATCTCCCCTCGAGCTTCCAGAAGGACTGTATCCTTGCGACAGTCTGGTGTAGGATCTGGTCTCCAGAAATGCAAGAGAAAATATTTCTGTTGCTTTTAGGCCAAGTCTGTGGTAATTCATTTCAGTAGCCGTAGGAAACTAATACAGATTTTGGTAGCAGGAAGTAGGGTGCTTCTATAACACTTAAAAATATGAAATTAGCTTTAGAGTTGGTAACGAGAAACCTAAAAGAATTCTGCAGTGCATGATAGCCACAAGAAGTTAGTACACCTATTCAGATCTCATTAACCAAAAGATTTATACGTTTCCATCAACATACACTGACCATATTTACCACTGCTCCGTAAGAGACCTTGCTAGAATATTAAAACTTAAACAATAAAAGCAGAAACAAACATCAAAAAAAAAAAAGGGGGGGGCAGGAAAAACAACAAAACATAAGACCTACATGAAAGGAAACTAGTAATCAAACCATTCACTCATATCAACTATTGTCCTAATATGACCACTTTCAAATACTGACTAGTATACAACCTTGTCCTACCAATATAATACTTACATACGGATATATTTTTTAAGATTTCCTAATAGCTTTATTCTTTTTTTCTAATGTTTTTTCCAGATGTGTTAAGGTATAATTGAAAATTAAAATTATATATATTTATATATATTAGGAGGTGGGAGGGATGGAGGGGCTGGGTGATGGACATTGGGGAGGGTATGTGCTATGGTGAGTGCTGTGAATTGTGTAAGACTGATAAATCACAGACCCGTACCCCTGAAACAAATAATATATTACATGTTAATAAAAAAAAAAGCCACACAGTGTGAATAAATACTACTTCTCTGAAAAAAAATTATATAAATTTGAAGTATATAATGTAACCCAGCAATCCTCCTTTTTAGCATGTATCCAAAGGAAATAAAATCACTATCTCCAAGAGATATTTTCATTTCCATGTTCATTGTGGCATTATTCACTGCGTCCAAAATAACGAAAGAACCTAAGTATCCAGTGACAGATGAAAAAACAGAAAAGGTGGTGTAGATATAGATATAGATGTGCTTTTAATTTCAACTTCCACGTTGATTATTTGGCTCAAACATATTACCCATTTGTTTAATTGGAATGTGGTTGGATTTTAAGAGTATTTTATATATTCTGGATATAACTCCTTTATTAGCTGTGTGTTTGGGAAATAATTTCTCCCAATTATGTATGTTGTATTTCACTCCGTTGATAGTGTATTCCTCAGAATAAAAGCTTTTACTTTTGTAAAGTCCAATTTATCACTTTTTTCATGGATGGTGCTTTTGGTGTTCTATTTCAAAACTCATTATTAACCCAAAGATCATATAGATTTTCTCCTATATATACTTTTATGATTTTACTTTGTAAGTTTAGTTATGTGGCTTCAGTTAATTTTATCACGTATAAGATATGCTTCGAAGTTCCTATTTTTCCATATGACATTTAATTGTCCCACAATCCTAGAGCCCAGCTGTCAGCTGTAAATTTTGCATAGATGTCTTCTATAAGATTGAGGAATATCCCTATTATACTTAGGTTGCTTGTGGGCCTGATCATGAATAGATGTTGAATTTTGTAAAATTTTCTGCATCTATCAATAGACCTATACTTTTTCTAAATCAATATGATTAATTTATATTCCTTGATATTCAAATATTGAATGAGACTTGCATTTCTGTGATGAATCACAGTTATTATGCATTATCTTTTCAGATATTTTTCATTTTTCATAAAATATACTACTCTAACCATTTTTAAGTGTACAGTTCAAGGATATTAAGTATATACATTCCCACTATTTTATAACTATCGTTATCATCCATTTACAGAACACTTCATCTTGCAAAACTCAAACTCTGTACCCATTCAACAATAACTCACATGACCCCTTACCCTCAGTGACAACCACCATTCCACTTCTCTCTCTTTTTCTTTTTTCTTTCTTTCTTGCTTTTTTCTTTCTTTCTTTCTTTCTTTCTTTCTTTCTTTCTTTCTTTCTTTCTTTCTTTCTTTCTTTCTTTCTTTTTCTTTCTTTTCTTTCTTTCTTCTTTCTTTCTTCTTTCTCTCTCTCTCTTCCTTCTTTCCTTCCTCCCTCCCTTCCTTCCTTCCTTCCTTTCTTTTTTTCCTCCCTTCTCTCTTTCCTTTCCCTTTCTCTTCTTTTTTTTCTTTCTTCTAAATCTCCTCTTTACATATATTGCTAGGTCCAAATAGCTAATATTTATATTTTTTTAAGATTTTATTTATTTATTTGACACAGAGAGAGAGAGAGATCACAAGTAGGCAGAGAGGCAGGCAGAGAGAGAGGGGGATGTGGGGGCTTGATCTCAGGACCCTGAGATCATGACTTGAGCCAAAGGCAGAGGTTTAACCCACTGAGCCACCCAGGTGCCCCCAAATAGCTAATATTTTGTAAGGATGATCATGTGTTTGTTCATAGAATTATTAGTCCATAGTTTTATTTCCTTGTCATTTTCTGCTTTCCATATTGGGAAAATGCTACTATAAAATGAGTAAAGAAGTACTGCCTTATCTTTTTTTACCTGGAGGTGATTGTGTGGAATTAGTGTCATTTCTTCTTTAAATGTTTGTTAGAGTTGACCAGTGAAACCCCTATGCTTAGATGTTTTGTTTTGCTATGTTTTGTATTCTTTCTGGAAAGGAAATTGAAAGTGGCCTAGTGGCTTCAAACCAAGGCTGTCTGATTTCACAGTCCATGTTCTTAGCCATTTTACTTTTCCTTAATGTGAAAAGTAAATTCTTATTTATGTCAAATATAATCAGAAAACAATTACTGGAAGTTTTCAATTACTCTTTATAATTCTCAAGCACAACTGTAAGAATGGTAGCTGATTTTTTTTAAAGGAAAGAAATAAAGTTTTCCCCATTCCATTTTATATAAATGTGGTTTTGGAAGTGGCATTCCTGTAAGAGACTACACTTCTTAGAACATGGATGGGACCATCTGACTCATCCTTGGCAATGGAATATTAGTGAAAGGAATGGCTTTCACTTCAAGGCTGAAGTGGTTAACATCAAGTGTGCTTTTTTTTCCATTTTGTCTTGTCTTTTTTGGAAGCTGGATACTAATGCCGAGTTATTGTGAAAATCATGTACAAAGATGGAACAGTGTCCCTCAGATGGGTCCCTACCTGAATTTGTAAAGGGGAATTTATTCACCCTCAAATTGGCCCCAAACTTCTATTTTGAGCTTTTAAGAACATAAGAAATAAACTTCTACCTATTAATCCACTAAAGTTTGGAGTTTGTTACACTTGCTTGTGTTATCTTTCCTATTATAGACATTGTTACAAGAAGTGCTTACCAATTCACACAGCTGGTGGCAAAGAAATATTTATCAAAGGCCTAGGAGATGGATACTCTCGCACATTTGGTAAAACTGTTTCTTCAGATAATGCCGAAGACAGATCTAGCCTTCATAGCCTGCAGCTAGGGGGAAACAATGAATGTACAATGTTATTAGATGCTGATAGTTACTTGCTGGATTCTGAAAGCTTTTGCATTCTGTTCTTTTAAAACATGTATCCTTGTTATGCAAGTTCTTTCATATATAAATGATGAAGAGGGGAGTGATGTCAATATAATGCAGAAGACATGTGGGATAATGATTTTTATTGTCTAGCATGTTAATGTTTTGAACCACCTAGTGATAGCAACCGACTGCACATAAATTAACCATGCTGAGTCCAGCCAGATGCAGAGTTATTCATTATACCCCTTCAGCTCACTTTCTTCCTCTTCACTTAGTTTAGCCACATGGTCTGTGTTGAAAGTGCTTGTCACATTGAATGTGGGATCTTTGTGTATTTGTCACAGTCAGCTTATTCAACCTTTCCTTGCATAAATTTTCATCAAGCTACCTTTACCAAAAGTTTAAAGATGAACTTAATATATTTACCAGAGAAAGTGTAAGTCTTCATTAGTACTTTATATCATTTTAAACATTGCTGTTCTTTTCTTAAGGAATTAAAATATATATATACACACATACTATATATGCATGTATATATATATATAAAGATATTGTGTTATCTTTATATATATATAACTATATATAGTTATAACTGCTTTGTTTGCAAAGCCATAGAGATTTTGATTGGGCTACTTTTTCTGTCGGAGTTCATTTATGGCTCACTCTTTTGAAAATATAAAGTTTTTCAGGAATATATTATGTTGCATTATAGCATAAATGCCTATATAAGAAAAAAGAAAACTCACAAAATATTTTTCTTATTGACAGGCAGAACTGAAGTAAGTAGAGAGACACTCAAAGCTTAAAAATGCAAAGATTTGGAAAAGCAAAGTTCTTATAGATCCTTAACAGTCTGAGATAAGGTTCTACAAAAAAAAAAAAAAAAAATAGACCTTTGAACAACAAAGGTCTATTCAGACTTCTCAGTCAAATATAAAAATTCAAACCAAGTCCCAACTCCATATATCCCTATAGATTATATATTTTAAACATATATTTTCAAAATGGAGATTCCATACTTTTACATAATCCTACATTACATTAGTTATTTTATTTTATTTTTAAAAAGATTTTATTTATTTGACAGAGAGAGAGATAGTGAGAGAGGGAACACAAGCAGGGGGAGTGGGAGAGGGAGAAGCAGGCTTCCCGCTGAGCAAGGAGCTCAATGTGGGGCTTGATCCCAGGACCCTGGGATCATGACCTGAGCCAAAGGCAGATGCTTAACGACTGAGCCACCCAGGTGCCCCTACATTACGTTCTTTTCTCCCCCCCAAAAAGAACAAAGAATGATGGTGCATTAATTTTCTAGGGCCGACACAACAAAATACCACAGATTGGGTGGCGTAAGCAATAGAAATGTCTTCCTCACAGTTCTACAGCCTGGAAGTTCAAGATCAAGGTGTCAACAGGGTGGATTTCTCCTGAGGTCTCTTTCTGCAGGTGGTAGATGACTGTCTTTTTGCTGTGTCCTCAGATGACCTTTTGCTGTGTGCATGCATCCCTCATATCTTTTCTCCTTCTTATAAAGATATCAAACATTTCAGATATGGGTCCACACACATGATCCCATTCACCCCTAATTATTTCTTTAAAGACTCTATCCCTAAACAAAATCACATTCTGAGGTTCTAGGGATTAGAACTTCAACATATGAATTTATGGTGTGGTGGTGGAGAGACACAATTCAGTTCACAACAGATGGATATGTATGTTTTTGTTTTAATATTTTTAGATGTAATGATAAAGTATAAAGAAAATAAGAATTTCTCAGAGACCAAGAACTAAGGGGGATCAATTACACAACAAGGCAAAAAGAACACTAAATAAAGGTGGTTTTCACCATAAGAAAATTTGAATTGGCTTTTCATAGCTTTTCAAGAGCAAAGGATATGAAACAAACATTAGAGTACATCCAAGCTCTGCAATCAAATAGAAACCACCTCCCACAAAAATATGATTATCAAATTCTAACTTCTCAATATAAAACATACTAAGAATATAAGTTTGTCCCCTTAAGGAAGACATGAAAATTTTGATTAACTTATTTAGAGGTAGAAAATAGGTAACTGGAATAAGAAAGAGGATATAAAGATATTAGGCACATTTTGAAAAACTATTTTTAAAAAATATCTGGATTAACAATTGCATTTATATATAGCATAATGTACAGATCATACAGTTTGATGAATTTTTATATAGTTGTATACCCAACAACCAATACTCACAATAATTATATAGCACTCAGAGGCCCTTGGTACTTATTCTTAATCAATGTCATCTTCCAAAAAAGTAACCAGTATTCCTTTTTTTTTTTTTTTTTTTTCAATTTAGTCAACATACAGTGTATTATTAGTTTCGGGGGTAGAATTTAGTGATTCATCAATTGTAAAAAAACACCCAGTGCTCATTACATCACGTGCCCTCCTTAATGCCCATCACCCAATATACCTACCCACACCCTCTCCTCTCTAGCAACCCTGCTTCTTTCCTAGAGTTAAGAGTCTCTTCTAGTTTGCTCCCCTCTCTGTTTTATCTTATGTTAGCTCAGATGTCCATCAACTACTGAATGGATAAAGAAGATGTGAGGTATCTATCTATCTATCTATCTATTATCTATCTATCTATCTATCATCTATCTATCTATCTATCTATCTATCTATCTATCTATATGAATATTACTCAGCCATCAAAAAGAATGAAACCACAATGTGGTTGGAGTGAGAGAGTATTATGCTAAGCAAAATAAGTCAGACAGAGAAAGACAAATACCATATTATTTCACTTATATGTGAAATTTAAGAAATAAAACAGATGAATATAGGGGAAGATAACCAGTATTCTGATGTCTATTGTTATTGATTTTGCCTGTTTTTGCACTTTAAATGAGAGTTAGGAATTAGGTGAGATAAGGGGTTCCTGGGGACTCCAAAAACTTCAGTGATCAAGATAAATAATATTTTAACACAATATTTCTAAGAAGCAAAACTAATGAAAAACTCTGTGGTGAACAAATGTTAAAATATGGAAGATCCCCCCCTACACATACAAATATGGAAGTTCCAGATTGTGTATTGGCAATCAAATACTAAATTTTAGCTAAATTTGTGGGTATATAATACAACATGGAGTTGTATTCCCTGATGTCTAATAATGTTAAGTAATTTTTATTTATTTCTGATTTAAAAATATTCTTTTATGAATGATTTATCTATGACTTTGGCCATTTTTATATATTAAGTATTTTCATTTACTTTTTGATGCATTCGATTAACAGAAATTCTTAATTTAATGAATTTGAATGTATCTGTCCTTTTTAGCTCATAATAATTTTAATAATTAGACTGTTATAGGCAGACGAATGCCCTCTCCATTAAAACAAACAAACAAACAAATAAATATAACCACATCTTAATCCCTGGAAGCGATAAATGTTTTACCAAATTAACAAAAAAGACTCACTAGATTAATTTAAAAGTTCTTTTTTTTTTAAATTGGGTTATGTTAGTCACCTTACAATACATCATTAGTTTTTGATGTAGTGTTCCATGATTCATTGTTTACATATAACACCCAGTGCTCCATGCAATATGTGCCCTCCTTAATACCCACCACCAGGTTCACCCATCCCCTGATCCCCTTCCCCTTTGAAACTCTCATTTTTTTTTCAGAGTCCACAGTCTCTCATGGTTCATCTCCCCCTCCAATTTCCCCCCCTTCACTTTTCCTTTCCTTCTCCTGATGTACTCCATGTTGTTCCTTATGTTCCACAAGTAAGTGAAACCATATGATAATTGACTTTCTCTGCTTGACTTATTTCACTCAGCATAATCTCCTCCAGTCCCATCCATGTCGATGCAAAAGTTGGGCATTCATCCTTTCTGATGGCCAAGTAATAGTCCATTGTATTAACAAGACAAGAAACAACAAATGTTGGAGAGGATGTGGAGAAAGGGGAAACCTCTTACACTGTTGGTGGGAATGCAAGATGGTGCAGTCACTTTGCAAAACAATGTGGAGATTCCTCAAAAAATTAAAAATAGAGCTACCCTATGACTTGGCAATTGCACTACTGAGTATTTACCCCAAAGATACAAATGTAGTGAAAAGAAGGGCCATATGAACCCCAAAGTTCATAGCAGCAATGTCCACAATAGCCAAACTGTGGAAAGAGCTGAGATGCCCTTCAACAGACGAATGGATAATTTAAAGCAATTGAAATGTGAAGATTATCTTGGGTTATCTGGATGGGTCCAATGTAATCACAAACATCCTTATAAGATATGAGTCAGAATAAAGTACATAATATGAGTCAGAAAAGATTTATACAGTAGAAGTGAGTCCTCACTCCAGGACTGAGTGAGTCCTGAAGTTACATTGCTGTCTTTGAAAAAGGGGGCATGAGTCAAAGTTGTAGGAAGCCTGTAGAAACTGGAAAATGCTAAGTAACTAATTCTCCCTGGTGTCTCTAGAAAGAAAGCAACCCTGCTGACAGACTAATTTTAGAACTTCTGACCAGAAGGATAAATAATAAATTTGTGTATTTTAAGCTATTGCATTTGCAGTCATTTCTTAAGCAGGAGAATGAAACTAATACAGATTTTGGTATCAGGAAGTGGGGTGCTGGTGTAACAAACACCTACAGAAAGCAATTTGCTTTAGGACTAAGTAAAGAGTAGGGCAAGCAGAATTGGAGAAGCAAAACAGAGAGAAGCTAGTTTGTCTTGAACAAAGTGTTAGTAAAATATGGATATTAGGAACTTTGCTAAATGAGAACTGAGAAAATGGGAAACATGGTAGAGAAAAACCTACATTGTCTAAGAGAATATTTACATCATCATACACTGGCATTTGGTAGGAATATGGACATTAAAAGAACAGTTGGGGGGCACCTTGGTGGCACAGTCTGTTAAGCATCCGACTCTTGGTTTCATCTCAGGGCGTGATCTCAGGGTCGTGAGACTGAGCCCCACTTCAGGGGGCTGAGACTCTGTGCTCAGTGCAGAGTCTGCTTGAGATTCTCTCTCCCTCTCCCTCTGCCCCTCCTGCCTGTGCACTCTCTCTCTCTCTAAAAATAAATAAATCTTAAAAAAAAAGAAGAAGAAAGAAAGAAAAGAACAGTTGGAGAAGGCTCAGAAAGAAATGAGGAACATGTTATTAGAAACTGGATGAGAGGGATCTTTATAACGTGGAAGAAATCTTACACAGTTCTATTACATCCTATAGCTATTAAGGGATGGAATCTGTAAGTGGTGGACTTTGATATCTAGCTGAGATTTCCGAATAAAAGGTTGAAGGTCTGACCTAGTTTCTTCTTGCTGCTTATAGTAAAATGTTGCTTATCTAGGAAAGGAGGGAAGAACAGTACAGCAAATAATAGCCTGACTTGATGATTATGAAAATTCTCAGTTTACCAAATTGTAAAAATGCTAAAATTATGAAATTCATTGTTAGAAAGCATGTTCTATAGAGAAAGCTGGGAATGTAGTTGGACAACCTTTGGCTAGTGCTCTGGAAGGATATGATTATTCAGTCATAAAACATCTTTTTGAATAGATTGAACATAGGTTTATGGATCTCCTTAGCCATATTAGCACAGGAACAGGAATAGAGATAAGATTCTCCAGGAAATATTAATAAAAGAAACTTCAGTCTAAAGTAATGAATTCTTCTGAAAAACACAGGAAACCCAGAAAGTTATTGCAAATGTTTCACCAGCAGAGATACTGCCATCATGGATTAAAAGGGACAGAAGGAACATAAAATAAAAGAAGGTTGTCTAAGAGTCCCAAAATTTTATAGAAAGGAAAAGGGTGCATAACATTTATTAGATATAAACCTATATGAAACAGGAAGGATGATTTGTAGGGTGAAACTATGAGCCAGATGATGAGACTATGAACCACAGAGAATTATCTCTAGACCTTGAAATACAATGCTGTTTGCCTAACCTGATTTTAAAATTGTTTCATAAGTCATTCCTTTTTTCCTTCTATTATTTTCGCTTTTCAAAGAGCATCATTTATAACTGCTACACTTTGCATGTCCCACCATTGTATTTTGGGAGCCAGATGACACATTTTCTAGTTTCACAGCCACTAGTGGAGTAAAATTTTGCTCCAGGGACAATCATACCAGACTCATCCACACCTGATTTAGATGACAAGGCTTGAGGCTTTTGAGCTGCTAGAAATTAAGTGAAATCTTGGACTATGAGTTGATGCTATAACGGGTTAAGACTTTTCAGAATGTCAGGATGGGTGAATGCTTATGCACGGATGAATGTGAATCTCTCAGGACCAGAAGTCATTCCCAAAAATGTCCGCAGCCAGATTTCCTGAATATGTGAATTTGTCACCATATGGGGTCAAAAAGATTTTGCAGGTGTGATTAAGTTGATTAAGTTAGGGATCTTGAGATGCAGAGATTATTGTTGATTGTGCAAAGGGTCCAATGTATTCATCAGTGCCCTTAGCAGAGTGAATCAAGATGACATATAAGGGAGAGAGATTTAACAATTTTGCAGTGCTGGCTTTGAAGATAGAGGAAGCTGCCTTTAAAGGCAGCTTTAAAGTAAAGCATGTAAAGTAAAGCATGTGACCTCTAGAACTGGGAAAATTTAAGAAAACAAGTATTTCCCTAGTGTATCCAGAAATGCAGTCCTCCCTATATCTTGATTTTAGGACTTGTGTCCTCCAGATTTGTGAGATAATGTATTTGTGCTGTTTTGGGACTTTATGGTCATTTTTGCAGAGCACTAGGAAATAATACTATCATGTTTAAGAGACAGTTATTTTTCCCACTAATTTTGTCTGGAAGGTATATTGTTTTACCTTTCACATTTAGGTATATAATCTATCTCAATTTACATGGATAATCAAATAACCCAGAACTGTATATTGTTTCCCCATTCAATTACCGTGGTATCTTTGTTAGAAACAGGTTATTGTACATTGTTGATCTGTTTCTGGACTCTCTATTTTGTTTTACTGATCCATATTCTTTTCTTACACTCTATTAATTACTGTTACCCTAGCTCTAATAGGAACTATTTTTTAGTTTCTATTTTATATTCATAATTTCCTTATTTATTCTAAGTCCTTTGCATTTTCATATAAATTATACATAAATGGTCAGGGAAAAAATGAGCAGTATTTTCTCAAAATAGAGCCTAATCAAAAACATTTCAAAATGCTCTTCCTCAGGCATGAAGTTCTGAGCCATAAAGAAATAATGAACAAAGAAGTGGTAAATATGTCACTAATTCTAAGCAAACATTGCTGTATTAAACAACAATATATCAAGACAAAATACAAATAAATGCACCAATACAGTACAGTACAATGGTATACATATTATGGGAAAATAACTAGAATAAAGTATTCTAAGGTGATGTGATCTACATATGCTACAAATGAAGATTCATTTTATTTGGTATGCTAAGTATGCCTATTAAAATTTATGGGCTAAAACTGTGGAAGAAGCCTAGATGCCCTTCAACGGATGAATGGATAAAGAAGATGTGGTTGATATATACAATGTAATATTACTCAGCCATCAGAAAGGATGAATACCTACCATTTACATCAATGTGGATGGAACTGGAGGATATTATGCTAAGTGAAATAAGTCAATCAGAGAAAGACAATTATCATATGGTTTCACTCATTTGTGGAATATAAGAAATAATATACAGGATTATAGGGGAAAGGAGGGAAAACTGAATGGGAAGAAATCAGAGAGAGAGACAAACCATGTGAGACTCTTGACTCTGGGAAACTAAGGGTTGTGGAAAGGAAGGTATGTAGGGGGACGGGAAACTGGGTGATGGACATTAAGGAGGGCATGCGATGCGATGAGCACTGTGTGTGATACACAACTAATGAATCATTGAACACTACATCAAAAACTAGTAGTAGTAGCATATGATGATGTAGTATATGTTGGCTAATTGAATTTAAATTAAAAAAATAAAATAAAGAATAAAATTATAGGCTAAATAATAAATAACAGTGCATAACTTTTTCACAAGTAGAGGTAAAAAATTAATGTAAATAGTAATCTCCATAAAGGGAATAAAACAGAATAAGACAAAGATGAAATAAGATAAAAGCCCAAAATAATGAGATAGTAAAAACAAACAAACAAACAAACAAACACTAAGATGGATGACCTAAATCAATGCGTGGCTGGCTGATACCTGAGGAACACAGACCTTGGCTCCGCTAGGTAACTTCCTGCTTAACCTTTACATATTTTCAATGATGTGGTCTCTGACTACCATACTGCTCATTCTCTAAACCTCGGTGACTATTACTTAAGCTTCCTAAACATTTAACTTCTTACATTTTTGGATTAATTTTAAATATAGGTCCATATTTTACTTTGACCAAACAACAAATAAATGTGAAGACTAGAAAGCAGATATATGTAGTATGCCAATACTACGCTCTTTAAAAAAAAAAAACAAAAAAAAAAAACAATATGACACTTCTTGAGGTTAAATAAACAATTGAGCAATATTAACATCCATTTAGCATTCATTTAGTTTTAAAATATCTACCACTACTTTTACCAATGTGTTCTGTATAAATTTTGTGAGAATAACCAAAACAAGATTGATGTAAAACTCTTGATTGTAAGGAGTTGTGAGTTTCAATTTATGTCCCTCTTGATACTCACTCACATTTTGTTCTACCATCAGGGGAAATGTTCTGTACTTGCATGTGTGAAACACCCACAAATGTTAATGCCTATAAAATTAATTTCAGCCTCAGTCATCAGAATGTCCCATTTGGATTTTTCTACAGAGAAAACAACATATGCTCTAGCACTGTTTTCCTTGATTAGTCTGGCATCACCATGCATTAGTTTCCTTTCTTAACACACTTGTGGCTTCTTCTGAAATATTCTGTTGAGTTATTCAAAACCCCAGTAGGACAAAGTGTATGTATTTTAAATTTGTTTTCACAGAACTACTTACTATGGAAACAGTCTAGTTTTCCCTAAGGTTTGATCATCAACATTTTTTTTCCAGTGGAATTTATAAGGGTGTGTTTTTAACAGTCACTTAATAATATTTTTATATTACTCTGAGAATAAATTATATTCAACTATATTCTTCACTGTCATTAACCCTTGAATTATCACTATCGAAATGTCATTTAAAATTAATAACATTTATATTTCAAATATTAGGTAGACCCAAACTAATGTCACAGAGACATAAAATATTTGCTTACACATAATTTTTAATAGACAACTACAAAACAACAACAACAACAGCATAAAAACAAAGTACACATCAGTCTTCATTATCAAATAGACTAGAGGGAAAATACGTGCCCATCTGGGATAAGCCCATTGATTATGAAAGACATTTTTCAAGCCTACTTGCTAAGAGAGTCGTGGTTTGTTGTTCTCAGGATCTATTAGGATTACTGAGAACATCAGAGTAGGAAATGCCATGAAAGAAAATGGCTTTACAAACTTTACAAAGAAAAAAATACACAGATTACCTTCTTTAAAATCTGAGGCACACAGATTCTGTCTATTTTGGCTGTGTATCTCTAGAGTGATACACAGTGAATGAGGAAAGAAATAACAACATATAAAATATGTGAAACAAAGTATTTCTATTGCCACCCACCTTCAATCAACTTGAAATGCCTTATTTGACATTGATATATATCTAAATTCAATTTATTTATTTATTTATTTTTAAAGGTTTTATTTATTTGAATGAGAGAGAGAGAGAGAGAGCACAAGTGGGGGGGGAAGGGGTAGAGAGAGGGGAAAAAGTTGTGGGTATGTTGTAGAAATGAAGCTTTGGTCTAGGTATACATAGGTGGGACCCTCCAGCCCTACCGCTACACAAGGGGCAAAAGCATTATTTAAATGGAGAACTCTCAGGCTGGAATTGACTTCAATTCTCTATGTGACATCAATAGAATATGCCAAGACTTAGAACTGTCAGAGGAAATTGTTTCATAGGACCGGTTTAAAATAATTCTATAAAATCTATAAAATACCCCTAGGCCTCAAGTCATGTAAAGTGACATTGATAACTTCCTATTAAAATGTGCATGGCAATGTTGAAAAGGTAAAAGGAATGCAAAAGTACCAAAAGCTAAAAGAAAACTGAAATGATAAATAAGAACGCAAAAGGGTAATGGCTTGGCAGTGCTTGATAGTTGAAAAATGTGTGGATAGAGGTGAAGGATGTGGATGGGGCTGGTGTCAAAGGGTAGTCCTTTTCTCTGAATGTACTGTCCACAGAAATTAAGAGGAGGCATATTGTATAGTATGGCCATCCGCTGATAAATATTATATACTATACCATAGATAATCCAATAATATATACATATATAATATTTAATATATACTCCAATACCATAAATAGATAGATACTGATATAGACATTAAAGGTATTGAGTTAATTATACTGTCTTAATTAACCTGTGTTCAGAACATTTACTGCTTAGGAAAATAATTAATAAATAAAGTAGTCATCCCCAATTTGTGGGACTGTATTCTAAGTCAAAGTTCTGACATTTTCTATCATCATCTACTTACTCTAAATAATAGTATTTAAGAAAATAACAAAAAGTAACAGATCCAGAATGTAAGTAGTCCATGCTGGGGTCAGAGTAATGGGAATGAAGCCTCTTATATCTTGCCCCTTACCCTTTCTGAATCTCTAAGGAAGCTAGAAGACTGTTGAGTCTAAAGGAAGATAATCTACCATCATATAATCAGGTTCGTAGAATAACACTTTTGCCAGAGATAAGAATTCCTAAGTGTGTCTTCGGAAAGAAGAAAGCTGGAGTACCTACATGACAATATAGAAGCAAAGGACACTTCATCCACACTGTCATTGGCAATGCAGACTCTCCATTAAGAATGATAGATTTAGGGACGCCTGGGTGGCTCAGTGGATTAAGCATCCGACTCTTGATTTTGTTTCAGGTCATGATCTCAGGGTCGTGAAACCAAGCCCTGTGTTGGGCTCCGCACTGGGCATGCAGCCTGCTTAAGATTCTCTCTCTCCCTTTTCCTCTGCCCCTCCCCCCTGCTCCTGCATGCTCTCTCTCTTTCTCTCTCAAAAAAACGAAAAAGATAAATTTAAGATCCAAAAAAAAAAAAAGGAAAAAGAAAAAACTTTTTAAAAATAATTTAGGTGGGGTCCATGGGTGGCTCAGTTAGTTAGGCAACTGCCTTCAGCTCAGGTCATGATCCTGGAGACCCGGGATGGAGTCCCGCATCGGGCTCCCTGCTCATCAGGGAGTTTGTTTCTCCCTCTGGCCCTCTCCCATCTCATGCTCTCTCTCTCTCTTTCTGTCTCTTTCTCTCATTCTCTCTCTCAAATAAATAAATAAAATCTTTAAAAAAATAATTTAGGTGTATGAAAAATAATCAATGTATCTGAGTGGAACAATGAAGAGTCCCACTCTGAAAAGTTCTTATGCCCTCAAAAAAAAAACAACCAGGGAATTTTTGTTCTGTCATTTTTCTAACAACAAAGAAAAAAAAAAAGAATATTTTGGATATGAGCTCTACATGAAAGGGCATTGAGATAGAATATGCTTTGCCAAACCGTTTTATACACATGTAAGGTATTGTTCATGTATAAAGACTATAAAACCATTTTGGCATATTGACAGTTAATGTGGCCATACAGCTCAGTGGTGGCAAAAAAAATAGGCTCTGGAGCTCCAGTGCCTGTGTTCAAATCCTGACGCTGCCGTTTGTCAGATGCATGAAGATGTCTGGTAAGCCTCTTTATGAGCGGCTGAAGATAATGAATATGTCAGTAAGAAAAACATATTGTAAAAATCATGCCATTCACTAATAATAATACAAGTAATTAAAATGGTAAACTTTGAATAAATAAAAACTGGTGTGAATGAAAATCAATGGAAGTTAAGTGCAAAAGAACATTGTAAATATGGGGAAAAAAACAAGTTACCTACCCTGAGGGGTGACTTATTGTTAAAATATAATACATACATTGAGTGGCTCCATTCACCCAAGGAAATTAATATAGACTAGAAAGGTGAAAAAAAAGGGAGTTGGAGAATAAGGAGAAATAGCAAAAATATATCAGATTCCATATTACATAAGAAATCATAGTACTTTGCTTTGCTATATAGCATAGCGAGAAATACAAAAATGAAGAAAACCATTAGCATTTTAAAAGTAGAGATAAATTTAAACAAAAATAGGCTTTTTGTTAAAAATATGAAACTAAAATATGAAAATGGCTACTGAACCATAAGATAAACTGAAATAAAATGGAAATATTGTAAATAAAACAGAAACAGTAATAATATATATAATAAATTACATGGTCTTAGTAAAGGAAAGGACAAAAAATAGAGCTTAATTTAATCTATGTGGTGCTTAGATGAGGCATACAAAAATACAATGGCAAAAATGTTTGAAGGTAAACATATAAACTAAAATGAATTGAGATACATCAAACAAATACAAAGAGCATTAAATCTGAGTGGCAAAATTCATAGCAAAATCACATCTAATTAAATATGAGACTGAATAATTCATATTATTTTATGAACTATATTTGAATAATCCACAATGAATTTAAGAAGCTTTATACATACTATAGCATCAGCATCAGAATATATGATGCAATATCTGCTATTAATATAAATAATGAACAGGTATAAAAATTGAACAGGTTTATAGCATTTTAATATAAAAGACTAATACTATTTGACAGATGAAATAGAAAAAGTAAATGATATGGAATTTCAATAATAAAAGCAACGTATTTGATACACTGAACTTTAAACTATAAAACTGAGACTATCCCCTTTTTCACAAATTATGGTAACATTGACCAGATTTAATCACTACCATATCTTAAAGAAAACTTCAATGAATTCCCCAAGTTATAAATGTCAACAGCAAATGCTATTATGATGTTTTAAGAAAATTAGCTGTATCTAATAGCGAATGTTGAAGCAAAACCAAAGGGAAGTTGAGGTTAAATGTTTTCTTCTAAACAACTTTATTGTTAAACATAAACTTTAAAATAGTACTGGAACTTATTTAGAAGATATGAGTATGTTTCACTAACACCTGATTTCCTTTAGTTCTGGGCAGTCAGGTAGGCTACATGTCCCTTCAACCCTGGCAAGAGAATGCGGGCTTGTAACTGAGTTCTGGCCATTGAAATATGGATCTAAATATTCTAGGTTTCACCTACAAAAACCTCCTAAGTGCTGTCCTTTCTTTCTGCATCCATCACCTGAGACATACATGGGAACAGAGCCACAATAATGAAGCTTCGGTCTCTGTAAGTAAGCTCCTCAAATGCCTTTTTTTTTTTTTTTAAAGATTTTATTTATTTATTTGACAGAGAGAGAGAGATCACAAGTAGGCAGAGAGGCAGGCAGAGAGAGAAGGGAGGCAGGCTCCCTGTTGAGCAGAGAGCCTGACGCAGGGCTTGATCTCAGGACCCTGGGATCGTGACCTGAGCTGAAGGCAGAGGCTCCAACCCACTGAGCCACCCAGGCGCCCCGCCTCAAATGCTTTTAACAATAATACTTAATCTATCTTTTGTGACATTCATTCTTTTACTTGTCTTTTCCCAAAGTATATCAATTTTATTCATACTAAATGTTTGCTTCATTCTTTGTCCCCACAATAACCTCTTTAATAAAGTCTCTAATCCTTCTGGGACACCTTAATGATAATGGTATTTGCCGTTACCACCAAAACAGAGAATTTGTGTGGAACACAATTAAGTTTTATATCTATAAAGCCATCTGGAGCAAGTTTGCAATGTTATGTCTCCTTTTGCTTCTTTGTTTTAATGAGTAACTAAGATTTTGTTTTGCTTTGTTTGATAAAAGTCTAGGGCTCACATCTAGTTATAGAATATTTTTCCCCCCTTATTTTATGTCTTCCTTTTTATCATATATTTGTCTTGATAATCATTGTCAATGACATACTCATAGCACTTTCTACATTCAGTATTATTTATTCCTTGTCCTTTAGCATCCTTCCTACTCTATAATTTGTTTCATTCACATGGGTACATTTAATCATTTTTTTCATCCTTTTAATTTATTTTACTTTCAATACGATCATAGTCCTCAGCTTCTTAGTAGCGTTTTCATCTTTGTCATAGCATCTGCACTTTGTAGCAATGATGGAGTAATTTTTGTGAAATCTCTCAAAACTCAGCAAAACATATCAAGTACTTGAAGGGATAATAACTAGATGGCTGAGACAAAAGTGACAATAAAACATCACTAATATTTGTCAGTAGTAGATAGAATTGACAAGATTTTGTTCTGGAATTCAGCTTGGTTTGAATGTAGAAGACTCAGTGAACTAAATGTTTAGAAACCATGGGGTATACCAACCCTGTTATTTATATTTGTATCTGCAGCCTGTGATCTCTTTTTCCCTTCCTCCTTATAACCATCCATCTATCCATCCATCCATCCATCCATCTATCCATCCATCCATCCATCCACTTACTTATTTACCTGCCTATATAACTGGAATGCTTTATTTCTCCAAATTAGATACAAACATAGGGTGTATTTTAGTTAATGGTCAAACTATACTAGTTCTGACCTTGCATTACTTGTAACAGCATGAAATTCATGTCTTCGTCTCTGTCCAAATTAGCATCCTGAGATTCTCTTTGGAGTGTATGTACATTGATTCCATGGACATCAATTTGCCTTTCCTTATCTTTCCATGTAGTCCAATGATGTACACTATTCTCTTTATCATCTTTCCCCATCTCATGATTGCATGCCCATGGTGCTACACTGTTATCACTTCACAGTGCTCTTCCAGTGGTGGTCTCTCTTCTTGGTCTCCAAAAGGCTCCCTTCCTACAGAAGTTAGATACTTCCTCCAGAATTGTAAGTGCTTTGCTAATGCTCTCTTTTTCTGAGTGCATGGTCCCCTGGCCCCAGTTTTTTATCCTGTCCAATTAAGATAATCTATTTAACATCACAATTTTTCATACTGATATTGTTCCCATTCAATAATGGCCACTTTGTATATAAAACATAAATAAGCAGATAGAGAACTATATACATATATACATACATACAATAACACATAAATATGTATATATAAATATACAAACACACAATTAGTAGGTTTTTTGTGTGGTAAGAGCACTGACCATATACATTTTTTGGGGCAAAATTGGGACACTTTTGAAAGTTAAAGGGATGCTATTAATAATTACACTATATTATGTTCACATCAAGGCTGACCAGAATGCATGGAGACATGTGATAATCTTAGTTATGGATAGACACTTATTTTATATAAGCTTAACGAACAGCTTCATAAAAAGAAAGAGATAGTCTCCATGGGGACACAATTCGTACTCTTAAATAAAAAAAACTGCTTAAAAGTTCAAAAACTGTTACTGTTCTCATTTCAAATATTTTAATTTCCAGCCTCAAAGTTAAATAATAAAGGAAAATAACTTTTAACATTGGTAGATAATTTTTCTCAAATATACGTGATCATATTTGAGGTTGCTAACATTTTATTAAAAGTGTTGGGAAATATTGATATATGTATCTGAAATTGTTTCACGTATACTATAACCTTCCATTCATTTAAATTATGTTATAAACATGATACCAAAGCAATATAAATCTTATGTCTAGAGGCTCAAATTCTTGTGCTCTAATCTCTCTGATTTCCCTTTGGCTCTGCTTTGAAAGGTATGTGTCAGTCAGGGTCTTCCAGAAAAACAGAATTCACATTACATTACATTACATCACATCACATTACATTGCAGTATGTTGTTGTTACCTTATGTTATATTGTTATGTCATATTGTTATGTTATGTCATGCTCCATATTACATTATATTATATTATATTATTATATTATATTATATTATATTAAAGGAAAGGGGGGGAGGATTTTAAGGAATTGGCTCACAGAGTCACATGATTATGAGGTTTGCAAGTCCCAAATCTGTAGGACTTGCTGGCAGACTAGAAACTCAGTGAAAAATTGAGGTTGCAGTCTTGAGTCTAATATTTGTAGGGCAGGCCAGCAAACTGGAGTCTCAGGCAGGATTTCTATATTACAGCCTTGAGAAAGAATTCCTTCTTTTCTGAGAAACTTGTAATCTTAAAATCTTCAACCAGTTAAATAAGGCTCACCAACCTTAGCAGGAGTAATATCCTTTACTTAAAGTCAACTGATTTTTTTATATTACTCATACAATATAACTTATTTATTTTTTTATTTTCAAGTTTTTATTTAAATTCTAGTTAGTTGACATATAGTGTAATATCAGTTTCAGTAGAATTTAGTGATTCATCACTACTTATCTGTAACACCCAGTGCTCATCACAGCAAGTGTCCTCCCTAATACTCATCACCCATTTAGCCTATCACCCCGCCTACTTCCCCTCCAGCAACCCTCAGTTTGTTTTCCATAGTTTATAGTTTCTTTGCCTCCCTCTTTCTTTTTTTTTCTTTCCCCTGTGTATATGTTTTGTTTTTTACATTCCACATGTGAGTGAAATCATATGGTATTTGTCTTTCTCTGACTGAGTCAACTGATTACATCTACAAAATTCCTTCACAGCAACATCTACACTACCAAACATCTGGTATCGCAGACTAACCAAGTTGACACACAAAATTAATCATCACAGGATTCATGTACTTACATTGGGACTATTCAAATAATCCAGGATAATGTCTCTGTTTTAAAGCCAGCTACTCAGTAATTTTAATTTCATGTTCAAGGTTCCTTATGCCTTAAATGACTTTGGAAGTCATGCTTATGCTTAATAGAATATAGTAATTAACATAGTGTCAGCCCTTTTCACAAAGATCAACACACAAACAGTACTGAAACAGGATAGAAGCATGCTTCTTAGCATGTAAGGGTCAGAGAATAAAAGGGGTCAAAGGAAGTTGTGATCCATAGGATCAGGTTCCAAAATATAAAGATGGTTTATAAGATTTAAAGTATCTTTTGATGTGGGGAAACAACATAATGACATTTGGTTAGATGAAAGGCAGAATTCTTTCCTACTCACAACTTTAAATAAGAGATCTGCCAGGGTGGGCCACATAGAACGTCATATGCAAGGGCAAGGTAGCAGCTCCCTGGAACTGTGATGGGCAGCTTCTCTATGGCACATGGAGTAATGTTAGCTAGGTATCAAGGGATCTCTGTGGATTGTCTGGATTGAGTAATTTCAGTGGGTTCTGAGATATAGGGATTGTCCCTAGTAGTCTGGTACCTGGTCCTGGGGAAATTAGGCAGATGCCTAGTAGCCCTGGAGTATGAGAGCTCTAGAGAGGGAATAGTTGGGAGTGTGGACTTAATCGTCTGCTCATGAAGGGGGACTGATCAACATCTGTCTGCATCAAGACAGTACAATAAAAATAGAAAATTAAAAATAACTATATTAAACAAGGATGCAGAGCTCCATGTCTATGTCTTTTCTAAGATGTTCTTGTCTGTGCTGCCCAAAGTGATTCATCACTGTTATCTTCTTTCCAGGAAGCAAGACATAGGCAAGGGGAGAAGGGGCATGAGAATTTTTTGGTAGACGTGGCCTATGTGTTATACACATCTCTTTTCCTTAGAATATACTGAACAAATTTTAATCACATGTCCAGATCAAACTATAAGGGATGTTAGGAACTCATGGTCTCATGAACATTTATATGGATACCTAAAAATTCTATCACTATCAAAAATTCAAAAAACATAGCAGAGGACAAATAACAGTCTCAGCTAGAGTCATTTAAGAGTGGTGATGAAGACAAGTAAGTAGATTAAAGAAATGTATTTTTGTGGTAAAATCACTGGGCACCAAAGCTTGATTGGGTAAAGGGTAAAAGAGAGTGCCTCAGTATTCGGAGTCATGCAATAGGATAGATGGTGGAGACTTATTGAGATGGGACATCTTGAAGAGAAACAAATCTGTTCGTTAGACTTGATAAATAGTATTTAGATAAGGAGTAGCACAAAAGAACCTTACAAAAGAGGTTGGGAAAACCCTGCCAAAGTCAATTTACAACACCAAGAAATTCTGATGTCAGAGAATCAATGAATTTTTTCTAATATGAAATAGAAGTCAATGATATTGAAAATTGAAGAAGTATAATCAAGTAAGTGGAAATTATTGATGTGTTGACATTACAAGAAAACAATGGGAATACAATGATTATTATAATCCTTTTCACAAGTAAGAAGTTTAAGCTGATTTTGTGACTACCACCGAGGCTACATTTCAAGCAAACAGCAATGAATAGTTGTTTTCATCACTGAACAGTGGTGGCACTCTTCTGGGATCTAATCAGAACAGGCTCAAAGTGTCTTCCCATTTAATCATTAATAAGAATGTTATATAAAAAAAGATAGATGCAATTTTAGATTTCCACTTATTGTTAAACTATGAAAAAAAATAAACTATGAAAACAGTAATAAAAATTTTCTAAGAAGCATAGAAGTATGCTCTTGAAGTATCTTATTTTCTAATGAACCCCAATAATCAAAGGATAAAATTAAGTGAATGATTACGTAACCTCTGAATGAATTTTAGTATTTTTTTTTCACTTATAGAGGGAAATCACAGTAATGGCAGTACCTTTGGCTTTGTAACAAATAAAAAACACAAATATTTTCATATTAGATATTGTATAGGTTTCAATATAGCATATATGTAATTTCTTCTTTGAGATTATGCTGTTATTATACCTGTCACTGCATATATTTCTACTGCATTTATAAGCACTTATATTATGACATCATATATAAACATTTTGACACCTGTCTTTCCACATAATTACTTTCCCTTGTAATCTTTTATATTTTATTTGATAGATTTAAAATGAATTCATACACTTTGAGAAGGAGTCCATTTCGCTTTAGCAAACTGCCAAAGGGATCCATGTCGCATAAAACAATTAAAGACTCTTGATTTAAAGGAATCCACAAACTAAAAAGAGTCTGTTGGGCCAAGAGTGAAGCAAGTGTTTATATCTTTAAAAAGAAGTTTTTTTTTAAATAACATTTTCAATCATAGTATATCTACCTATTTTTTTTTTAATAAGGAATTTGACAGAATCTATGATGGATATTTTGTGGAAAACATCACTTGTAAATGTTAATCTATCAACTCACTCTGAATTCTTTATTTCTTCCAAAGTACTACTCTAAGGGCTATAATCTCCTTTCCTCCAAATTATACTGGATAGTCTCATTTCATTAGGTAACATTAAATTCTAGAAGGTACTCTCCATTTCTCACCCCATGTTTTTCCTAAGGCTGTATACATAACTTGAATGCTAACCTCTAAATTAGGTTTCTCTGAGGATGACTGTAGTTTCCATACCGTAAAAATGTTTTAAAGTGAGTTGCAAGCTATAAGTAATATAAAGTACTATGTTAAATTTCAAAAATATTTCACTTTATCAGAATGCAGGTATTAAAACATACGCAAGTAAGATATACATTAAAATCTATACTCCTTTCATGTTTAGAGACCAATTAAAAGTAAACCATATTCAGAATTGCATTTCAAAGGTAGAAAACTGTTAGAACTTTTGTTTTGAAAGTTATTCTTTAGTTTAGGTCAGTGGTTCCCAAATAGGGACACTATGCCCTCACCCAGGGTAGATTTGCAATGCCTGGAGATGTTTTTGGTTGTCACAACTGGGGGACGGGCTATTAGCCTCTAGTATGTAGAGATCAGAGATGCTGTTAAACATTCTAGGACACATAGGAACAGGATCCTATAACAAGGCATTATCTGGCCCCCAAATTCAATAATACTGAGATTGAGAAACTCTGTCATATGTTTGAATCAATACAATGATGAAAAAATCAGAGAATTCCCGATGAATTAATACGCATTCGCTTATATGGCATTTCTATGCTGCCTGTTAACATCTCTTAATTATTTTCCCTCATGTCAAAAAAGCATTTAAATATGTGGATGTGCTTGTGTGTCTCCCTTAAAGAAAGCTTCTCATCCATCATATCTTTCCTTCAAATTACCACCCTATGTCATACCCATTGTATTCTTTTTTTTTTTTT
>CM052895.1:121206642-121277650 GCA_028534135.1 Potos flavus
GCATCACTACATTTGAATCTTTAGGGTAAATACCCAGTAGTACAATTGCTGGGTCACAGGGTATCTCTATTTTCAACTTTTTGAGGAACCTCCATACTGTTTTCTAGAGTGGCTGCACCAGCTTGCATTCCCACCAACAGTGTAGGAGGGCTTCCCTTTCTCTGCATCCTCGCCAACATCTGTTGTTTCCTGACTTGTTAATTTTAGCCATTCTGACTGGTGTGAGGTGGTATCTCATTGAAGTTTTGATTTGTATTTCCCTGATGTTGAGCACTTTTTCATGTCTGCTGGCCATTTGGATGTCTTTGCAGAAATGTCTGTTCATGTCTTCTGCTTATTTCTTGATTGGATTATTTGTTCTTTGGGTGTTGAGTTTGATAAGTTCTTTATAGATTTCAGATACTAGCCCTTTATCTGATACGTCATTTGCAGATATCTTTTCCTATTCTGTTGGTTGTCTTTTGGTTTTGTTGATTGTTTCCTTTCCTGTGCAAAAGCTTTTGATCTCGATCAGTTTCCAATAGTTCATTTTTGCCCTTGCTTCCCTTGCCTTTGGCAATGTTTCTAGGAAGAAGTTGCTGAGGCTGAGGTTGAAGAGGTTGCTGCCTGTGCTTTTCTCAAGGATTTTGATGGATCCCTGTCTCACATTGAGGTCTTTCATCCATTTCGAGTCTATTTTTGTGTGTGGTGTAAAGAAATGATCGTTTCATTCTTCTGGATGTGGCTGTCCAATTTTCCCAACACTGTTTGTTCAAGAGATTGTCTTTTTTCCATTGGATATTCTTTCCTGCTTTGTTGAAGATTAGTTGACCATACAGTTGAGGGTCCATTTCTGGGCTCTCTATTCTGTTCCATTGATCTAAGTGTCTGTTTTTGTGCCAGTATTGTGCTGTCTTGATGATTACAGCTTTGTAATAGAGCTTGAAGTCTGGAATTGTGATGCCACCAGCTTTGTTTTCTTTTTCAACATTCCTCTGGCTGTTCAGGGTCTTCTTCTGTTCCATACAAATTTTAGGAGTATTTGTTCCACTCCGGTGAAAAAAGTTGATAGTATTTTGATAGGGATTGCATTAAGTGTGTAGATGACTCTAATACATTATATTTTTTAAACTTCTCAAGACCTTTCTTTGACTCATATGTCACATGTCATACTCATATGTTATATGCTAAGTGAATGCTGATCATTTTACAGCAATATTTCTGTTATTGGCTTCTAATTTCAGTACAGTATAGTCTGAATATATCTTTTCATAATTTTATTTTTTTATATTTGTTATGTCTCATGGGTCAAAATATGGTCTACCTTGGTGAATGTTCCATATATGCTTGGGAAGAATGTTTATTTTGTTCTTTTTGTATGGAATATTCCATAAATGACAATTATATAAAATCATAGTGCTTTTTAGAAACTGCCAATAAATCAGCCTAAATCTTTACATCAGATCATCAATTATTTCCATTATAAATGGAAAATAACTGTACAATTTCAAATTCTTTACTCTTGGAGAATTTATTCTTTCCATTGTCCTCCAATGCCTTCCCAGGCTGAAGCAGAAAAAGAGGTGACAGGTCACTGCCAGCTTGGGCTGCATCTTACAGATTCAGATGTAAATTAGGTTCAACATTAAGTTAACTGGTCATAGGAGAATGTAGATGCTGATTAAGAGAGAAGTGGCATTTTAGCCAGAGTAGTTATATTGAGAGACTAAGCAAGGTATTCATGCAACTTAAATCTCCAGAAGTTGGTTTGGCATATTGCCACCTATGCTTAATTCGTAAACAATGGTTGTATCTTATTTTTGTGCTGCTTAATTTGTAAACAGTGGTTGTATCTTATTTTTGTGCTAGGTACAAAGATAGTGTCTGTTTCATGACAGACAACTCAGATCACATAGCTACCTTTTCCCCAGTGTTTAGATATTCATTCTTCACTTAAGCTACCGATCCATGAGCTATGTGTCAAAAGAAAAATAATTACTTTCCAGAGAACATAGCTTCAGAGTAAAACCTTAGGGGACTATTTTTATGAGTCTTATGTCATGACTTACCACAGGATCCACACACATTCTATTCTGCCTCAGACATCCTATGCAACATTGGACCTACTAAATCAGACAATGGAATGTTGAAACTGAATGCATTTCCAGTTTAAATAAAGAAACTTTTCTATTTTCAAACTTTATCAAACCTCAAAACCTCGTAATCATTCAGTAAATTTATGAAAGCAGCATATCTAATTGCGTATGTTATTTCCAAAATCTCAAGTCTTTAAGCATTGCATTTCTGATTTAATGTCAGAGGACCCAAAGTTTAGAAACGCTTATTACCTAGAGCACTGCAATTTACCAAATATAATATTTTTAAAGACATTATTTCTCTTAGAACAGACTTAAGTTTATAACAAATGAGAGAGAAAGGTATGTGGATTTCCAATATATCCTACAGCCTCAAACATTCATAGACGCTCCCATTATCAACAACTTCCTCCCTCCCCTTGCCCCCTTCTTATAACTGATGAATCTATAATGGCATGTGATAATCCCCCTAGGTCCTAGTTTACATTAGGGTTCACTTTTGGTGTGATACATTCTGTTGGTTTGGGCAAATGTATAATGACATGTATCCATCATTATAGCACCATATAGAGTATTTTCATTGCCCTAAACATCCTCTGTGCCTTACCTATTCCTCTCCCCACCCCAACTGGTGATTTTGTTTTGGTGCAATTGTAAATGGGGTTGGTGCTTTGATTTCTCTTTCTGCTGCTTCATTATTGGTGTATAGAAATGCAACAGATTTCTGTACATAGATTTAATTTGTCCTGCAAATTTACTGAATTTGTGTATCACTTCTAGCGATTTTTTGATGAAGTCTTCCAGGTTTTCTACATAGAGTTTCGTGTCTATGAATAGTGAAAGTTTGATTTGTTCCTTGCCAGTTTGGATGGATTTTATTCCTTTATGTTGTCTGATTGCTGAGATTAGGACTTCCAGTACTATGTTAAATAACAATGGTGAGAGTAGTGGACATCCCTGTCTTCATCCTGACCATAGAGGAAAAGCTCTCATTTCTCCATTGAGGACGGTATTAGCTGTGGGTCTTTTGGATATTGCCTTTATGATGCTGAGGTATATTCCCTCTATCCCTATTTTGTTGAGAGTTTTTATCAAGAATGGATGGTGTGCTTTGTCTAATTATTTCTCTGCATCTATTGAGAGAACCGTATAGTTCTTATCCTTTCTTTTATTAATGCGGACACACTGTTACTGGTTTGAAGACAGAGGAAAGAATGTAATGTGGATTGCAGGCAACCTAAAGGAGGTGAGAGAATATTATGGAACAACCCAGCAAGGAAATGGGAATTTCAGCTCTACCACAAAGAGCAATGAATTTTGGCAATAACTTGAATGGAACTAGAAGCATATTCTTCTCTAGAGGCTCTATATATGAGTTCAAGTCAGCCCAGACCTGGATTTCAGCCTCTAAGTCACAAGGCAGAAAAAATAATAGAGCAAGCCCAGACTTATAACTTATAGAACTATACTATAATAAATGTGTGTCATGCTTAATAGCTAAGTTTGTTTGTGATAATCTTACATCAGCAATGGAAAATTAATATAGTCATATAACTTTATACTGAGATAGGGAAACTGTACTTCTTTGCAAGACTTTGGGTAGGGGAAAGGCATTTCTGGAGGTTTTTTGGTTTTTTTTTGTTTTTTTTTTTTGCTTATTTTAGTAGAAAAAAATAGACACTCACTAGCTACAAATCTACACATTATGTACCAAAAGCTGTACTGCTATGAACCATAAAAAGGCTACATCTGGCAATAGCTGCATTTATGTAGTAATGATGTGATTAAACTTATAAAAATATGTTGTAATTCATATTTTTGGTTAGAAATATTTACATTTAAAAGTGAATGCTTATTTTTAATCAAGATCCATGAATTCATCTTAGTAGGTGGAGCTCATTTCTTTGGAAACTCTGTCATATAGTATTGATTTGGGTTTATTATTTTAGAAAGGAGGAGAAAGTTAAAGGATTTAATATGGTCTTTCCTATCAAAGTTGCTCTTAATTTCATGGTTCTGAAAGATAATAGATGGATTTATCTTGTTACTATGATATGTAGTCTAACTCTGAACTTAAGAACCAAGAAACAAGCAAGGATGTTAAATAGTATACGATCAAGTTGTGCTTGTCAAAAGTCCATGTATCACCAGAACTTCACAAAACTCCACTCTGACTGCTAGGCCACTTTGGGATACTCTGTCTCCCAGAATAAGTTCAAGATCAAAATTATTGCCTAAACACCCTTAGAGCTCATTTTCCTTATAAAATTGCCATAATTCTGCTGAGAAATCTAGTAGGATATTAACAATATATGTGGAAATATATGTTTCCAGAATATTGCCTAAGGCCTCATTTATTCATGAATTGATGAATATGTGAAGGCAAAGGTATGCAAATTAGGTGACCATTACCTTGGTTCAAAACACTGGTGGAATTTTATGTATAACTAATATGTATATATATATATGTATAACTAATATGTACATATATATGTATTTATATATGACATGTATAACTAATGTCAGGAAGGACTTTAGATTATTTCTACCTATTTTGTTGTTAGAGGCACAGTAATGTATTAGTCAACAGCAACAATTACATTAGTTATATTGATCAGATAATTCTGAATCCATACTGTTTTAACTGTATCCATCTTGTTCTTTACAACTTTTGGTTTTTGTCATCTCAGGAAAAAAACAAACAGGCCAACTAAATGCAGTGCCTTCTACTGTAATTTCAGACCATTAGAGCACAATCCAAATATGTTATAAGTTTCGCCAAAGTATCTCTCAAGAGTCTTATGAAAAGAATGTCTGTCAGGCTCTGTTAGTAGACATAGTCCAGGGACTGATGGAAGTGTCCCCCATGGATAACATACTCCAATATTCTTACTAAAGAACCCAATAAATAATTGACATTGTAATTTCATTAATCATGGGCCACTCCTGAACCTACGTTTTGGCAAAAACAAGACAAAGGGTCAGAAACAAACTCAGATAAATAAATCATGCCATAATCTTTCTAATTACATGCCTAAAAGCAGTTTTAAGCCTAATAAAAAGTCAGGTTTTTCTTTAGTCTTAGAATTCATTCTTGCACAAATGTTGGAAAAAAATAAACTTAGCAGTTTTGCAATTGTATTATGTCTAATACTTGTGTTAGAGGGTTTTTTTTTTTTAAGATTTTTATTTATTTATTTGACAGAGAGAGAGATCACAAGTAGGCAGAGAGGCAGGCAGAGAGAAAGCTCTCTGCTGAGCAGAGAGCCCGATGCGGGGCTCGATCCCAGGACCCTGAGATCATGACCTGAGCCTAAGTCAGGGGCTTTAACCCACTGAGCCACCCAGGTGCCCCTATGTTAGAGGGTTTAACATTGCCATTGGCCCTGAGGCTGTGCAGGTATCTGACTCTAATTGTACCCCGGGAGAGACTATAAATTATGAGGACAGGGCAAAAGGAAAAGAGCCTATTCCCATCACCTTCACACTTAGCCTTGTAGTGGCCTTGAGAACCAAAAGCTTACATGTATCCCATCTATGATTTGTATTGATTTACTTTAGATGAAAGTGCTTAAACATAGAAATAATGCAAAGAATAATAAACACAACATCCAAAAACACAACAAATGCATGAACTAAGATTTAGAATGATGAAAGGTTTCTAAACTTATAGTGTTAGTTGCATAGTTCCATAACGATTTTAAAATCATCGAATTGTATACCTTAGGTGGGTGAATTTTTGTGGTATATGAACTATATATTAATAAATATGTCTATAAAAATATTATAGACACCATTAAAATATCTCTTTTAATCCATCCCTGATTTTATTACCTTTTCCATTTCACCAGAGTTTCCTCATGTTTAAGTTGGAATATATTTCTTTCTCATTATTGTTCACACATTTTTTTAATATGCAGATAGGTGTAAAAACATTAAGTACTAGTTGTGTGTGTTTAAAAACCTGCGAGGGGTGCCTGGGAGCTCAGTAGGTTAAGCATCTGACTCTTGATTTCTGCTCAGGTCCTGATTTCTAGGTCCTGGGATCAAGCCTCTCTTAGGCTCCATGCTCAGTGAGGCATCTGCTTGAGGATTCTCTCTCTCTCTCCTTGTGCCTCTCACTCCCACTCTCTCCCCCCTCTCTTTGTCTCTCTCTGTCTCAAATAAATAAATAAATAAATAGCCTTTAAAAACCTATGAAAATTGCATCTTTTTGTACATACACTTTTTGTAATGTTTGTATTAATAATAATTTGTACGTTTATACTTATTAATCATATGAATCAAATTAATCTTCACTCTTCTATATTCTTGAATTAAATAAGTCAAAATATTTATCCTATTCATGGATAATATTTCAAAACTTTCTCATTGCAAATAACACAACTATGAACATTCTTGTACATGCAATCCTTTTCTGTGTGTGTACATAGGATATGCACAGACAGAAATTTGCAATTGAAGGGCATACACGTTGTCATATTTACTCTGGATCAACAATATATTGTTCAAAATGTTTGATTTTAGCAATTTGTGCTTACACCAAGAACATTTGTGTGTAAGTTCTTTTCGCTATGGCTTTGATAAATCTTTTACTGGGGACACTTTAAACGTGAATTATGTTTATTTGAAATTTTTTCTGGAAATAATTTTATGATTCTGATATTCAAAGATTATTTGATGAACAGAAATATTAAAAATAGAGGTCTTTATGTATTTGGAAACATGAGTTTATGTGAACTTTTAAATACACTGGCAATTCAAACATAAGATGAAAACATCAATCAATGTAACAAAGAGCAGGAGGATGCTGTGTTCTGACCCAAGATAATAAAATAGACTTTAAATCAATGTGGTTTGTACCCGTATGATTTACACATTTTGACTTCTTTGTTCCCACACTGTAAAATTTTAAAAATTACAACGATCTCATGGCAGAACTATATGTAATAACTATGGTAACATGTGAAGTCTCATGACTTGTCCACAGCTGGTGCTCAAAATATAGCTAACTTCTATTAGTAGTTATTTTAAACTGATGACAGTTTTGTTGATTTTTCCTAAACCACAGGACTAAATAAATGAATAGTGCTTTCAAATGACAAATACTTTTCTAATTCTAGGGAAAATATTTTAATCTTTGTGATACAGAAAAGTTAAAATATTATATAAAAATCAAATATTAACAGAATGAATATCCATTTATCTACCAGGTGAATTTCAATGATTATCAGTTGATGGTAACACTATTTCATCTATTCTACACCCAATACCCCCTTTTCACTTCTAGATTATTTTTTTATTTTATTTTATCTATTTGAGAGACAGAGACCACAAGCAGGGGGAGAAAGAGAGAAGCAGGCTCCCCGCTGAGCAAGGAGCCCAGTGTGGGACTCGATCCCAGGACCCTGGGATCATGACCTGAGCTGAAGGCAGACGTTTAACCAGCTGAGCCAACCAGGTGCCCCAAGATTTATGTTTCTTACATGAAAGAGTAGCATCCTATTTATATTTAACTTTACATTTTTAAACATAATAATTTATCTTGGATATCATTAGAAATACTAGAAAAGAGATATTCTTCATTGTGTTTTATAGCTGCATAGCATCCCACTGTAAGCATATATGACATTTAACTAGACTCCTCTTAATAGATATTCACGCTGTTTCAAATCTTTTGCTACTCTTAATATTATAATAAACAACCTTGCACATACATAATTTTCCGGTATTGTCAGTGTGTCAACTTAGGTTTGATTTCTAGAAGTGACATTGCTGGATTCAAATAACCAACACATAACTTTCTTTTTTCATAATTACATATTCCGTATTAAGTTCATGCATATACTTTTGATTTTTCTTTTTGATACCAAAATGGGTATCCTCTTCTGATATAATATCAAACCTTTTTCTTCTGTTTTCCTATGATAGATAGATAGATAGATAGATAGATAGATAGATAGATAGTAGATAGATGATAGATATAATTTTATAAATATCTATATACTAAATTCTCTTTTCTGGTGCAGTGTTTTTTAATTGATTCTCTTGGGTTTTCCACATGCATGATCATATCAACTCCTAGTAGAGATCTGTTTACCTCTTATTTTGAAGTGCTTATGTTGTTTTCTATGTGTGTTTTCTACTCTAAATGGCCACAGTATTGAACATTAGAAGAGATATGAAAATTTTGTCTTGCTCTAGAGTTTAGCAGGAAGGACACTAATATTTCCTTGTGAAATAAAATGTCAACTGAACTGAGGAATATCTGTGTTCATTTTTCGAAGTAATTTTAGCATGAATGGTTATGACTTTTGCCAAAAGTCTTGTTTACTCCATGGAGGTGACCGTATAGTTTTCTTCCTATGTAATGGATTATACTAACGGAGTTTCACAGCTGTGTTCTTAGAATATGCGGCAATTGGCTGTGATACACATATTATTGTAAAGTGCCTTGGGATTTTGTTTGCCAATATTATATTTAGTATTTTTTCCTTTGTTAGTTATAAGTCATATTAGACTTTATTTTCTTTCTGAAGCAGCATTTGTTGGGTTGTGACATAAATGTTTTATTCGCTTCAGAGAAATAGTTTGAAACTTTTCTTTTTGTAATCTGTGAGTTGTTTATATATAATCTTAACTTGGTTTTTTGTCACTTTTCTTTCAAATCTTCCTTTCCTGAAATGCCTTCACTATTGAAAGTTGGCAATCATATCTTTCTAGAGTGCCTTTCACTTTCCAGGTTGCATTAACTCACTTTATTACTCTCCCCACACCTATGCCCTTTTCAGGGCACTTCTATTGATGACATTTGGAAAAGGCCTTTCCCATCATTCCCCAAGCTTTTTTCTTCCCTTTCTGAGAAGGAAGTTATTTTCTACTCCTGATCTCTCTCTCCCTCTCTCTCTCTCATTTATTTATTTATTTAGAGAGAGAGTGCATACAGGCATGAGCTGGGGGAGGAGTGAGTAGGGGCAGAGGGAGAGAGAGAAAGAGAATCTTAAACAGTCTCCATGCCCAGGAGGAGCCCCACTGGGCTCAATCTCAGGATCCTGAGATTATGAATTGAACCAAAATCAAGAGTTGGATGCTTAACTCACTGAGGCACCCAGGTGCCCCTTTAGTCCTGGTCTCTTGAGCGTTGGCCCGCTGATGCCACAACACACACATGTGACATTCCAAATGATGGTCTGTGTGAATGTCTGCATCTAGCTCTAGAGAACAGGGGAATGTGAAGAGAGCCAGGTCTGTGTGTAGAACCTGGGCAAGGTGAGAAGGCTCTGTGCGCACCCCAAGACCAGTGCCCACTGGTGTAGGCTGTAGCTTCAGGTTGGTAGGTGGTAAAGTCTGAGATCCTGAGAGTGAAACCTTTAGGCCAAAGAACTGTGTGGGGTAGGTCAGAGGGGAGTCCAGCGATTTCAAGGGGTAGTGTGTGTGTGCCACAGCCCAAGGGATGGAGCCACAGACGTGCAGAGCTTTGCTGAGTGTGTGACCAAGTCTTCCTTTTCCCTGGGGATATCTGCCTGCCTGAGCCCCTTTCCTCCCAGGGAATACACCCTCAGTGGCAGTTGGAGTGGTCGGGTGGGAAGGAAATTCAGTGAAAAGTCTTTTAGGGCTCAGGATCCACATTCAGTGAGCGGGAATAGCAAGGGGCCTGACTGTCTTGATGCAGTCCTTAGAGCCACTGGAGACTCTCTTCTAGGGGTTGAGATGGTTTTCCAGAGGAGAAAGTGAATAGGAGGCTGAGAGATAGGGGTCAGGGCTTCTAGATCCAGAATCAGGAAGCCTAGATTGGGCCCTTCCCCATTCTTCCTCCTCAGAAATGGTAGCCAGCCTCCACACAGTATTAGGTGTCACCGAGAGGGCAGTGACATTCCCCTCAGCCTGACTAAACTTTACATGGGCTTCCTTCTACCCCAAGCCTTCTGACTTCCCTCCCATCTTGGCCCTTATGTAGAATCCAGCTGATCTCTGTCCACGGCAGTCCCTTCTTTCTCTGTTCTTAGAGCATTTGTTTTTGAAAACAAGTCATTGTCATTTCTTTGTCTGCTCTTTTCAGATGTCAATCTTTTTAAGAACCTCTTCTTAATTTACAACGCAATCTGTCTTTTTCAAACACTTGGAAGTCATCCCATTGAAATGTGTCATCAAAGAATACAGTGGCCCTATTTCCCAATTTCTGTGAGAAGATAGGAGTCTAATTCCAGTAGCTGCCTTGCTCCAAGTTATAAGCCTATCTCTTATCATGAAGAAAAGAAAAAATTTACTTTTCCTTGGGTAAGACAATTATCAAATGTAGGCAAACTAAGACCCCGAATCACAGCTCTTAAAAACTCTCTGGCCCTTTGATTCCATGGAGTTGAGTTCAGACTGGGTTCTGATCTCTCTCCTTTATTGCAACAGCCTTAAATAAAGTGCCCCTTCCCTGTATAACAGAGTTATGTGCATTTTTTGCTTTCACAAGTTATAATTTTCTTTTGTTTTGTGGGCATATTTTTGTCATCAGCCCTTATTGTCTGTAGGGACCTTCTTCTGCTTCTTGTCCTTTTTTTTTCTTACAATAGCTTTATCTAGGATGCAATTGAGATCTTTTTCTGTTTCTTATGTTTAGGTGATATGAATTATTTTGCACTTTCAACAGGGATTGGAGCACAGAATTGCTTTCTTAGCTTCAGGGACTCAGAGTTTCCTTTTAAATTGTTTTAAAGAATTGTTAAAAAAAATATGTCCTAGTACTTTCTGTTATTTGACTCCTCTGATTTACTCACCCACTTTTTATCTGCTCCATCTCTTTTCTTTCCTCTCCTTGTCTGTCCTATCTAATTTAGATTATACTCCTAACAATATCACTTTAAGGCAGGAGTTTGTCTTCGAAGGGAGCTTTTGTTTGTTTCAAGAATTCATATTCCCTACTCTGCTCTTTCCAAACCTCTGGTCCTACTTGAAAACACCCATAAATTGAAACTTGCAAAATTCTGTCAATTTTAGTTGTCATGCTCATATTATGCCATATGCTTTTTGGAGACAACCTGCTAGATACTTGCATGTTCTTCAGTTCTCAATACCATCAAAGTCCCATTGTTGTCTTTCTGATTCCTCTAGAAAGTAGCTGATACTGCTTATGTCTATGAGGAGACTTGTATATACCACACAAAAGTTATGATTCTTAGGTGTTAGAAATTGAGTTGTGTCCAGTTAAAAAAAATGTTGAAGTCCTAATCCCCAGGATCATGAATGTCACCTTACTTGGAAAAGAGATCACAAGGATAGGCCCTAATCTAGTATGACTGGTATCTTTGTAAAAAGAGGAAATCTCTACATAAAGCGACAGACACACACACACACACAGACACAGACAGACAGACAGACACACACACACAAGGAAAATACCATGTGAAGAAACATAGGGAGAAGATGGCCATAAACATTTTATTCATTACTCATTACCTATGATAGGTGGCATTGTGAGATATTTTGTAATTAGGATATTTTCCAATCCTATGGAATATACAATCAACCAAATGCTGTAATTCTGCAAATGTTTGCTGTAAAAAAAGGCATGTTTGCTGTAAAACATACTTTCTTCTTACTCATTCATTAATATTTATATGGGAGTTAGCAGACATGGTCAAAAATAGGTAAACTCATCATTGGACATGGAAAGAATACATAAATGTAAGTCATTCATAACTGTATTCTGTGTAATGCTGATTCAAATGGTGAGATAACACAGTAAAAATAGAAAATAATTTCTTGGCCACAACCGATAAAACTGTCTGAAGTCTTTATTAGACACTAATCCTATTTAATCAGTGTATTTAATAAACTCACACTACCCTTTCACTTGAAATGATTAAAAGACAATAGACATATGGAAAAACTACAATTGTAAGAATGAATGACTGAAACTTTGGAATGATATCAAAGATTTCCAAATGCCATTCTCCAAACACCATAAAACACTGCCATTAGGAGGAGAAAATAAGTATTTTAATACCAATATATGAACTGACTTATTTCTAATTATATAATTTTTATTTAGTTACCCAAGGAGAAACACATTAATTAAAAAGAAATGATTTTTGTATGTAACCAATAATACCTCCAATGTAATGAGCAGATCATAAGCCATCTCAAAAGGCTGTTAAAGCCAGATAATTTCATAGATTTTCTATGGCTTTTTGAAAATGTGTGGTTATGGACATGCATACTATTTTTGCAATGTTTTATGAAGAATATGTCAATATTTGTATAGGATCATTTTCCCAAAATAAGTTAAATATAATTTAAACTATATAAACATTGTCCAATTTTCCATGAAAAAAAGACCTTTTTTTAATAATGTGTTTTACACACTTGAAAATAACAAGTAAAATATTTAAATTCTTTATGTAAAAGAATATGTAAACTATTTGATGATATATAAAAGGCATTACTGAGGAATATTTTTACATTTTGTGATATATACTATGCATATATATATACATATAATATGTATGTATTTATATTACATGGAAGATATTTAAAATTATACTTCGGTCAAATCTATATGATTTGTAAATATAGCAATTAGGCTGAAATTTTTTATATAGGGCAGGATTTTTATAAATAGATTACAAACAGGAGGAGGGTCTGGGTGGCTCAGTCAGTTAAAGTGCCCAACTCTTGATTTCAGCTCGGGTCATGATCTCAGGGTTATGAGATAGCCCTACATTGCGCTCTGTGCTGGATGTGGAGAATGTTTAAGATTCTTTCCCTCCCTCTCTCTGCCCGCCACCTCTTTCTCTTTTTCTCTTCCTCTCTTAAAAAAAAAAAAAGGTATAAACAGGAGTATTTGGTTGGGGATTTATAATTCTTTTAAATTTTGGTCAGATCAAAGGTAATCCTAAACTTGGTCATTCAGACCACTATTGAGAGAAAATAGTTTTTGAAGCACAGTTAATTTTTCTGAATGTACAGCTTTAATATATTTCAAATACTAGAACTTTACTTTAAGGACGTGAATAAAATTATGGTATCTAACTGATGAGTCAGGTTACTCGTTTCGAATATAAATTTACAGTGTGGTTAAAGAACCATAACAACTATCTCTTAATAACAATCTTAAAGTTTTGGGTAAGCAGTCTTGTTATAATGCATATTGCAGCCATGATGTAAACATTGATCACCTAGGTACCAGGTTATTTCTTGATGAATAGTTATCTTGTTCTCCTTTGTGCAGTGTAACAAACTGTATATTATCCCCAATTATATCTAAGGGAGGACACAAACTCACTGGTGGTTATGGTGAAAATAAACAGATTAGTGGAATGTTAATATTTCCCTCTATATATAAATGTCCAGTTTGTAAATAATTTGAGTCTCTTTTCTTTTGTAAAATTTTTAACCACCTTGCACTTCCATAGTATGGCAGATTAAGCACAGATTTTTAGTACATCATTGAAATCAGCCTGAACTCTGTAGGGTCTCAAGATTTTGTCTGTAGACTGCTAGCAGTACTTCATATTCTGCAATATGGTGTGAAGGGGGTTTGCCATTTTTAGAGGCCACTATGATGAAATAATTATTTTATCTACATTTCACCCAATTGAAATAAAACACAAATAATATGTTTCATGAGAATCCTGTAATTGTTCTATCACATCCTGAAAAGGTGCTTATGCTCTAAAATAACTAGAGTTTCATTGGTCTCAGACTAGCATAATTGACATTAATGTTTATATTTATTAGAGTTGTTTATTTCACTGTTATTAGTGTGCTGTATTATAATTCTTTTTTAATTTAAATTTAATTAACCCACATGGTGTACATCGTTAGTGTCAGAGGTAGTGTTCAACAATTCATCAGCTGTATTTAATATCACATCACATGCCCTCCTTAATGCCAATCACCCAGTTACTCCTTCCCCCCCACTCACCCCACTTCAGCAACCCTCAGTTTGTTTGCTATAGTTAAGGGTCTCTCATGTTGTCTCTCTCTCTGATTTCTTCCATTTAGTTTTCCCTCCCTTCCCTTATAATCCCCTACACTATTTCTTATATTCCACATATGAAACCATATGATAATTGTTTTTCTCTGATTGACTTACTTCACTTGGCATAATACCTTCCATGTCAGCGTAAATGGTAGGTATTCATCCTTTCTGATGGCTGAGTAACATTCCATTGTATATATGAACCACATCTTCTTTATCCATTCATCTGTTGAAGGACATCTCGGTTCCTTCCACAGTTTGGCTATTGTGGACATGGTTGCTATGGACACTGGGGTGCTGGTGCCCTTTCTTTTCACTACATCTGTATCTTTGGGATATATACCCAGTATTGCAATTGCTGGGTCATAGGGTAGCTCTATTTTCAACTTTTTGAAGATCCTCCATACTGTTTCCAGAG
Source organism: Potos flavus (assembly GCA_028534135.1). Lineage (NCBI taxonomy): Eukaryota > Metazoa > Chordata > Mammalia > Carnivora > Procyonidae > Potos > Potos flavus. Next base: position 121,221,110 of record CM052895.1, read on the forward strand.
TGGCTGTACCAGTTTGCATTTCCGCCAACAGTGTATTATAATTCTAACTCACAAGGATCAATCAGAAATCAGCAATGCTTCAGTATAGCATAAAATTAGTGATGAGAAAATAACAGAAAAACTGCAGTGAGAACATATCATAAATGTAAAACGGTCACAGAACTCCAGGGTCTGCTAAGATAATGAAGTCTGGGGCTCCACAAAGTTGCCTGGTCACCTGAAAAATAAAAATGTAAAGATAAGCCTGATTATGAAAATATGGAGAAAAAGAACTTAATTGAGCTGGAGATCCATTTGCTCCAGATCCCAGTGTCATTTCTTGGCAACCACATAAAGAGTGGCATGAAGCCACTAAAGTTTCCTATCATTTTCAAAACAGCATTGCTTGCTGCTATCTAAGAAAGCAATTGTAGTTTTATACAGAATAAGCACAAAGTAACACTTGCAAGTTTAAAATTGATGAATTATATTTCTAAATGCAGAGAAGAGAACATAAAAACTGAGGCATCATGGAAAGTTGCTTTCCTCGTTTAGGAAAAAAATTATATTACACTTTCTCTAAAGCTTGTAAAACATAGCTGCAAATGTTATGACAAATATCAGGCACTGAGAAAAAGCAGTATGAGCTGTTGGCAAAACTCTTTTATCAGACAACATGTTGGGCTTACCCAACTACTATCACATTTGTCTGGCTGCAGATTTTTTTCTTTACACTTGGATGAAATCACTTATGAACAGGGTATGAATCAGCTTTTGGCACTCTGGTAATGTATATACAAAAAAGACATGGTCACCAGATTTTGATCTGTTTATCACTGAAGTGCCAGGCTATAGGACAAGAGCTTTACATAGGTAATTCTGTTGTGAACTGTAATACACAGTAGAAAAAAGATGCTGATTAGGATCAATATCAATGCAATTAAATTTCCTATACAGCAAATAGAAAAATTATACATATAAGTATATGCTATTTTGATCATGGTAATGACGTTGGTTAACAGTAGATTGACTTCTGACTTCTTTTAATGAATTAACCGTTTTATAAACCTTTGCTTTCAATTTACTTAGCCTGATTGGATGGCAAACTTTAAATGGATAATGGGCACAGGAAGCGTGCAGAGCATTATTCTACAGTGCGGTGGGAGTTAGGATTGCTGAGGCTCTCTGAATCTAAGTTTGCACGTGTCTATAGTGAGATAATACTCAATTTTTTTTTTCTGAGATAATACTAACAATGGGGTTGTTCTGAGGAATGAAATATTATATGCACAGTGTCTAGAATATTACAATATGAAATTTCCTGATAATAAGTATTTATGTTTATCTGTAGATATAGATATGAGTGCGACGCCTAGGTGGCTCAGTGGGTTAACCTCTGCCTTTGGCTCAGGTCATGATCTCAGGGTCCTGGGATCGAGCCCTGCATCGGGCTCTCTGCTCAGCAGGGAGCCTCCTTCCCCCTCTCCCTCTGCCTGCCTCTCTGCCTGCTTGTGATCTCTTTCTCTCTGTCAAATAAATAAATAAATAAAATCTTTAAAAAAAGATATAGATATGAGTATATGTATATGTGGACATTTATTTGTGTATTTTATCTATTCATTCATTCATATATTTATTTATTGAATTTTCCTTTATCAAATTTCCCCCCCCAAAAAATCATGAGTTGGTACTTGTGTTCCACTTCAAATTTAGTAACAAAGTACTTTACTTTATGTCTTTCACTCCTTATGCTGAAATATTAATATTCTTATACACATAAATATTTGTCAATAAAATACTATTATTGTTGCTGAGCATTTTTGAAGTCTAAATATTTTAAATCTTCTTTGTAACTTTCCCTTGGCTAGGTTTCTCATTAAAAAATAAAAGAAAGCAAAACCAAAAATAAACACACAACTCCATATTTTGGGCTTTAAACAATTTGTCTTTTGATAGAAAAACTTTAGCTCATTGTTCCTGATGACCCAAACATAATAGTTTGAAACAGTACTGAAGTGTTCTAAATTAATTACATCAATCATTTTATATGAAGATTCCCACAACATGTGTTTTGGACATTTCTGTTAAAATTAGGGCTCTTTAATAATCTGAAGATTTTTTAATTTTAATTTAATTTAATTTATTTTATTTTATTTAACTATTTTATTTTATTATTTTATTTTATTTTGAGAGAGTGAATGAGAGAGAGGCAGAGAGAGTGGGAGAGAGAGAATCTTAAGCAAGCTCCACGGGCTGGATCTCACAACCCGAAGACCATGACCTGAGCTGAAATCAAGAGTCAGATGCTTAACTGACTGAGTCACCCAGGTGCCCAAACAACCTGAACTTTAAAGCAATGTTTACTGTTATTCTCCTGGAAACTGATTTTTGATGATAATACCCTCAATGGCAGCTTCACTAATTCTGGAAAGAGATCATCCAGACAAGATTCCATGAATAAGAATAGCATTAATGCTAGTTGCCCTACCTAAGATGACTTTGACTCTCTTCCTTGTGTCCTATTGTGCTGCATATTGCAGCCGTATCTACGTTAGCATATCCAGAGTATATTTAAGATCACCAATCAAAAAATTTGATCTGTCTTCTAGGGTTCCTTTCTTTTTCTGAGTGAGAGCAAACTCCACCTTCATCCTGTTCACAGTTTATGGAGACACCTGGTTCAAACTACATCAGATGTAATAATGATACCATTATTATCATTCTTAAATGATAATCATGCATTTTTAGATCCACTGAAGAGCTGCAGAAGCTGCACATAAATCATTTACAGAAATATCACAGAACACCTGTATCTGAGAAGCATGTTTATAGTGATAAAGTGACTGACCTATGTTACCATTTAGGTTCCAAGTTTGGCATAATTGGAATAGAACTCTAGTTTTGTGCTTATTATTTAAAAGATTTTGGTTTTTTAGTCTTTCCTCTCCTTACTCTAATCCTCGTTTGCATTTTTTTTCCTTTTTGCTCCTTCTCTCCCTCTCAATCTTTCTCATTCTCTTGCCCTCACCTCTTTAAGTTTTGGAAATATACCAATATTTCTATTTTAGCCGCATATAGATGATCTTGTTTAACAACCAAAATTAAATATAAGTTATGAATTATTATATTAACGTATCAAACTACCATCCTCTTGAAATATATTTAATCAATCTATTGCTGTCACTCTGACTTTGGATCAGACTGATCTCTCTGCCCTATCTCTTAGATTTCTTTTCAAATAATTTGGAATATTTACTTTTTAACTATTCACTTACCACTCACATTTATTTTTCCTACTTCAAAAAAAGTATTTAATGTATTTCACTCTATTACAATTATTTTTATATTTGGCTATACAAATTCTATAATAATAATTGATCAATATTTTCTAAAGTTTACTAATCCCCATTCAACATTCCTTTTGATTCAATTGTATCTTTATAGAGAATGTACAGTTGTATATCCTATTAGCCACTATATATCCAAAATTGTCTCTCCTTTTTTCTTTTTTTTCTCCTTTTTTTTCTGATAGATAAATGATTTCTTGTCTGTGAATATTGGACACATTAGTTGTCTTTTCCTATTAGTAATCTCCATTCATTTTTTCATTGTCTTTTTGCTATAAGTTATTCATATGAGAACCTCTACCTTGTTGATTTTCTTTCCCTTTAAAGCAGTCTTTGAGATTTTTTAGGAAAAAAAGATCTTGGTTTTCATATTATGGGTATACCCCATATATCCAAATTTACAAGTATTTGTAAATGTGACCTACAGTAGGTTAATATTAGTACTCAGTACATATTTTTTCCCCTGAGGTGTTCCTTTTTGGGAAAACTTTATTCTTTTCCATTCTATTGATACCTTCTTAGCCATGTAGCTTCTTTTGGTCAATGAAATATATGTGAGTGAGATCATTCCAGTTGGATGTCATGAGCTAGTGCTTTCTCACCAAATCTCTTTTCCCTTTGACACGAGCCTGGGCATCATAAACAGGAGCTACTGTTTCAGCCTTGGTTCCCAAGTGTAGATGACAGAGACCAGGGCAGCAAGTCAACATGCTATGGAGAAGAGTAAATACAAATAATATTGTAAGTATACTTTCATATTTTATCATGAGCATAGTATTTGTTAATTATATGTTTATGCACACAAGATGCACACTCAACCCTGTCCCACAGAAGCCACACACATACACACACTAAAAACATGCATATACATGTATATGTGTATGCATACATATTCACAAATATATGTTTGAATACATATATATATGATTTTCATTATTGCTTCGATAAAAGGAATCAACTACATCCACTTTCTGCATCTTGCATTTATCACTTGCTCTTTAAAAGTTCTTTCAAACCAACTGCATCGTATTGATTTTAAACTCCTCTATATCTTGTGCTTTACAAACAGTTTTTAATGGAAATGAATTGGGTAATATATCATAAGTCAACAGAAAAATAATAGGTTAAGTATTTTTTTCCCCCTGTGGAAACATAAAAAGTGGTTTCCTTTATGTTAGAGAAGATTATGTTTCTAGATCCAAAACTCTTTTGTCTTATGTATTCAATAGACTTCTCTCTATCTGCTCTTTTTTTTCCCTCTGGAAATATGCTCAATCATCCAACTCTCATCTTTTAAATTCTAATTTTTGAGTTTTCACTTCTTTATTTTTTTTTCTCCTTTTCATTATCCAGAACATTCATTTGGTCCTTAAAGTGGCTATTTTCTTTTTTGATTTGTTCTTTTTTTTCCCTACATTTTTTAAAATTAACATATAATGTATTATTTGCTTCAGGGGTACAGGTCTGTGAATCATCAGTCTTACACAATTCACAGCACTCACCATAGCACAAAAACAAAAACAAAAACAAATAAGGAAACTCATTTTTATTTGCTGCAGTTCTCAGTGTCTGTTTTGAAGTCTAAATCCATCTCCAGGGGCGCCTGGGTGGCTCAGTGGGTTAAGCCTCTGCCTCCGGCTCAGGTCATGATCTCAGGGTCTTGGGATCGATCCCCGCGTCGGGCTCTCTGCTCAGCGGGGAGCCTGCTTCCCCCTCTCTCTCTGCCTGCCTCTCTGCCTACTTGTGATCTCTCTCTCTCTGTCAAATAAATAAATAAAATCTTAAAAAAAAAATCCATCTACATATGGATTATCATTTGCTCTTTTTAAAGTATCTATCTCTCTTTTTTCGGTCTTTCCTCTGGCCTTTTGGTCTTTGGTCTTTCCACTGGCCTTTTCTGCCTAAAGCCATAAAAATTTGAGGTTTATTGCACTGGCTCCATTCTCTGAGGAGAAATAAGTCTCCTTTTCTGTAATGAGCCTTTTGCTTTAGTTCAGTTCCAGTGAGTATATAAGCCCTTGTCTCGGTCTCCCTCTCAGTGACTCAGAGGAACCCGCAGGGACAAAAAAAATCCCATGTTCCCCTGGATGACTTGTCTCATCTTGTTATTCCAGGAAGGAAATGGGAGGGAGATATGTATATTCAAACCTCTCTACCCCTTTTAAGTAATTCTCATATTATTGTTTCACTGTATAAATGTATTCTGAGATATGCAGAAAATATCCATATAGTCAGAAAATAATAGTGCAGGGGTGCCTGGGTGGCTCAGTCGGTTCAGTTGGATAACATCCAACACTTGATTTCGGCTCAGGTCATGATCTCAGGGTCATGATCTCAGGGCTGTGATCTTAGGCTCGTGAGATGGAGCCTTGCAGTGGGCTCCACATTCAGCTGCGAGTCTGCTTGAGAGCCTCTCTCTCTCTCCCTCTCCTCTCTCTCTGCCCTCCCCCCTGCTCACTCTCTCTCTCTCTCTCAAATAAATAAATAAATCTAAAAAAAAAATAAGAGATAGAGAAATAATAGTGCAGGGTGACAACTAGAAATTACTCAAAGCTACCATACTATTTTCTAATTGAAAAAATTGGAGATGCAATAAGTATCTTTCCCAAGGATGCAGAGAAAGTTAGTAAAATAACTAAACTCAGTGGTGTGGCCCTAGCTCGTTGGCATATCTGCCTCAGAAGTAAGATAAATGTTTTTGCAAAGCCTGTAAAACAGATGTAATTGCTTTTAACTATTTCAGTTTAACTAATTTGATATTTAGTTTTGCTCTCAGTGTATGATCTCTATGTCTCTGTTTGGTCTTGCCATCACTTATCCTAAGGCCAGGGTTTATAGTTTGTCACTTATCTAACCCTATCCTCCCGGTTTCCTTCTTAGTCTTGCACTCCTATATGTCTAATAGTTTTATGAAATTAATGTAAAACCTCATCATCTTCAAAAATAATTAAATCATTGACATTCATATGGAAATGATTTTTCTTTATATTAATTTTGCCTGGATATTAAAGTGGCTCTTATTTTTGTTCATCCTCTGAAATTATATTTTACGTTAGTTATTACAATAAGTGTGTATAATCATACAAGTGTATATTCTAGCATCTGTTGGTGTCCTGCTTGTATAGCCTGGGCGCTCTTTGCTACCATGTCTTCTTACTGCAAACACCTATACCTCTTCCTAAAGCTTTTCTCCAGGTTGCTTGAAGTTCTGGCTGAGGATGTTGGACAGTTATGCTCCCGAGAGTGGCCTTCTACTTATGGAGAGTGGAGTTGGTAGACTAGCACCCCAGGGTTTGCATTCCTTGGTGACGTTACTCTGGGGCATATTTTGAACCATCTCCTAGAAGTCCCCAGCCCTGTGGAGACCAAGATATCTCCAGTGGTCATGTCTTCACCCATATCCCTTGCACTGACTTATTTCTCTCATCTCCTTCACTCTCACTGTACCTTACTGATGCTTTCTGTGATCCTTCCAAAAGAAATAACTCAATTTAAGATCTTCGTTGCAAGATCAGCTCAGGGAGAGTCTAACCTTAGACATATGTGTACACACATACACACAGCTCTCACACACCTACATACATATAAATAGAAGAAACATATTTGTCTAATGGCTTCAAGTCTACAACCTCACATTTAGAGTTGAAAGAAATCAGGATCTTCCTAACGTATCCATTCTAAACACTGAACTTTTATTTAATCAATTCAGTAAATTTAATAACACTCGATATTTTTAAAAATGCTAAATTAGTAAGTTTTGAGTTCAGTGTTCTGGTTAGAAATTACATGCTTCTGCTAAGTAAGTATTTCTATTGTGTGTATCAAAACAGAAGAAGTCCAATAAGATTGAGTATTGCGAGATTATACTGGAGAATTGTTATTCCATGGAAGTTTTCTGTTGTTGTGTAGGGAAGTTATTGTGTTGGGAAGAAGGAGTTTCAGAAACAAATGCTTTCTCAAAAAAACTGGACAGTTCTTGATTATTTTCTAACCCTTCCATTTGAAAAAGTTATATTTCACTTTGATATGATGACAATAAATCACTCTAGACAGTTGAAAGTATTATAACACTTAAAAAATAAAAGTGCTATGGATTATGTACAAAGCCAGATACCATGTCCCATGTCTTGTGAATACATATGAAAAGATGTCTAGAAAAACCTTTTAGGTAGAACATTAAATAATTGTTCAGCAATTCATATAAATTAAGTGGTTGATAATTACTTGATCTTTAATTTCATATAGCTTGTTCATAACCCTTACCTTTCTTTTTTTCCTTACAATGTGATATGTGTGAAACTTAAACCAGTAAAGAAATGCATCCAATCAGACATATAACACTATGCAAATTATTTTACTCCTTCTGTACATCTTTTATTGAGCCAATAAACTTCTAATAGAGAAAAGCATTTGTCATGACTCTAAAATCTTTGTATTAACTACTCTTTTAATTTCTGGATATTGAACACAAATTGCTAACATATCTTTTAATATATCTTTTAACATATATTTTAACATATCTTTTAATAACTACTCTTTTAATTTCTGGGTATTGAACACAAATTGCTAACATATCACCTTCTCCTGGTTACATATCAAATATTAACTAAAGTAGAAAACATGACCTCTACATGGTCTAATAGTCTATTGTTAGTTAAAATTTGTTCTTACTATTTTTTTGAACTTGTCTTCTAAATCATTTTTGTTTTTTGTGGTTAAATCATTTTTTTTTTTTTAGGTCATACAAAATTGTTTTTTTGAAGTGGCCTAGAGGTTTTAGCCAAGATTTTATTTTTTAAGATTTCTTTATTTATTTGACAGAGAGAGGAGGGAGGAAAGAAGCAGAGGGAGAGAATATTCAAGCAGACTCCCCACTGAGCACAGAGCCCTATGTGGGGCTTAATCCCATGACCCTGAAATCATGTCCTGAGCTGAAACCAAGAATGAGCTAAAACCAACTGATTCACCCCTGTGCCCCTAGCCAGGATGTTTTAAATCATAACAGAAAATATTTAGCCAGGTCTTGGTGGCATTTGAGTTTATTTCCAAATTATATGTAACACCTTTTAGATAGGCCTCTGGTTTGTAATACCGATTAGTAATATGCCCTGATGAGGAATTTTTTATATTTCTACTAAATATCTAAAAAACTAAAATTAAAAATTATCTCTTAACACCGACGTATGAAAAAGGCAATTTATTATCCAACTCTCAGAAAACCATACATTAAATTAAAAAGCGAATGGAGATAGTGAATGAACAGAATAGTGATGTATCTGTGTTTTGGGTCCTGAAAGAGAGTCGTCTTCTCTCTGTGAAAGAACATAAGAGAACACTTGTTCCTTTCCACTGCCTTCTTTCCTTACACTGACAAGAACACAGACAACCACCCATCAATGTCAGAAGAGTTGCATTTAAGGCAGCCAGTGAAAGATTTGTATTTGTTCCCTATATTATTAATATCCATAAAATAAAAGGGAAGAAAGAGGGGAAGGGGATTAAGAATACCCTTATTATGATGAACACCGAGTAATATATAAAATTGCCAAATCACTATATTGTACACCTGAGACCAATATAACAGTGTATGTTCATTATACTTGAATTTTTAAAAATAATTAATTAATTAAAAAGAAAGTAAGTCCTAGACAATGAGTGAAAACTGTAATCCTGGTTTTCAGAAAATAGTATATAAAGAGGTTAAAAAAAAAGACAGAGTGAGAACAAGACTATGAATCATAATGCATTCTTGGTTCAATGTAAACATGACTTACATAGTCACAAGTTAAACATCGAGTATTGATTTAATCCAAAATTTGTGACTTAACTTGGAATGAAGGGGGGAGACCAGTGGGGAGTGAGGGTGCTACCGTGGCAGGCAGGAAGACAGCCATGGCGCCTTGGGTGCTGAGTTGCATGATGAATATCCAATGAAGAAATAGATTCTAATAAAGGAATAAACAATGAAGAGATGATTATTAGACATCATCAGTGGCACTTGTCCTTAAAAGAAGTGCATAAAAGGCTGGGGTCCATTTGAAAGACTGCCATGGAATAGTGTGGGGTGGCAATTCTGCATACAATTTAGGTGCAAGATGTCACTTCTGTTTAAAGAAGCTGGAAAATCTACAAAATTGCAGCTTGTCTTGAACCCATTAGAAAGCCAAGTTGCAAAGCAAATGAACTGAATTCTGAAGAGTGACAAGCCCCTCTGAGGAGAGATGGGACAGGAGAACTGCACGAATCCCCCTTTAGGCTAAGAGTGGGCTAGAATCTAGGTTTAGAATAACAGGGAGCTCCTGACACAAGAAGAGTTTGTATGCACTCAGAAGCTTTATCCACAGAGGCTGGGCACTGTCTCCAGCTTTGGTTTTGGCACTGAAATTTCCTCTTTATTTATTTTTAAAAATATTTTATTTATTTATTTGTTTGTTTGTTTGTTTGTTTGTTTGAGAGAGAGAATGAGCGGAGGATAGGGGCAGAGAGAGAGGAAAAAGCAGACTCCCCGCTGAGCAGGGAGCCCGATGCTGGACTCGATCCCAGGACCCTGGGATCATGACCTGAGCCAAATGCAGATAGTTAATCAACTGAGCCACTCAGGTGCACCTGAAATTTCCTCTTTAAAAAACAAAACAGAAGAAAACATAGAGATGGGAATTATCAGTGGTGCATTGAAATTTGGTTTATAATCTCTAAAAGCACATTGAGAGGACTGGGGAGAGATTGCTGGTTGTTTTAATGACAGAGCTAGGAAGAAACCTTGAGGTTCTGTAATTTTTTTATATAATCTATCAATTTATAGTAAATAAGAAATAGTCAGTGGTGGGAAGTACAAAGAAGAACCTCATATTGTAGAAAAAAAAAGATGCTCATAATCATACCACTCACATATAACTGAAACTAACCTGGTCCAAATTTAGAAATGACTGCTTTCCCAGCTAGGACCAATTTTAGTTCATTTAACATAAGTGGTGAGTCAGAAATGCTAGGACTAAAGAGACCCCAAAGACATTTAGTGCTATTCTACTGAGTATTCCTACATAAAACACCCTCTCATCATGTTAGGATGCTGCCTGTGGTTTCAGCCCTTTGTCTATGAGATTTCCATCCTCTCTTTGAGATTGAGTTATTTTTCTGTCAAATCAGAAGTGAACCTCTCTCCCAACAGTTTATATGGTAGACACAAAGCATTTGCTGGTAACTGCCCATCCATGATCACATTTGTATGTATTCCAACCTTCTTACACCCTCTCTAAAGGAAAAGTGATTGGCAGTGATCAGAATCAATCATAACTCCATTACCCATTTGCAGAAGATTAAATAAGCGGCACCTCTGTGTTATTTAGAATCAGCATTCAGCAGCAAGCTAGCATAATTTTTATACAGTGATTTCTCACAGAACAATAAAAGCATTTCATGTTCAATTTATTGCAATAATTTGACATTCACGTATTGAAGAAAGTTACACATGGCTCTTTCTAGGACTTACCTGAAAATAATAATGAGGAGCAGTTGTGATTTCTTAGTCCCAGCTTTTTCAAAGAGACTGAGGGACAAGATTTCTAGCCTATGAAAAAGAGCTTAAAAAGAGTTTTCTAAAATAACTTTCACCATTTTTTTCTTACATATATATCCATACTCAATAATATTTTAAGCAGGTTTAATGCAAAACATAACTTTAAATTCTTATAATTTATATATTTAACATTATACTGTCAATATGTTCTGTTATTAAATAATATTTGACACATTTTCTAAATTTCACTGGGGATTCCATTTTATGAATATGCAACAATTGGCTTAACTATTTCCCTGTTGTTGAAAACGTTTTATTTTTATAATTAACATTGTGAATATTTTTAGATAGACTATGTTTTTAGCATGAATAACTAAAATAATTGGTGAGACAAAGGTATCATAGAATTTTATATATGTTGGTATATTTCTTACATGAAAACCCAGCAAACAGGAAGTTTCAGTTTCATCTCATTTTTCTGTGAAAGATCATTTTGTATCTCACCTCCCTTGGTCTATTCTTTCTTTCCTCACTCAACTCCAGCTCTCGTTAGATTTGACTCGACGGGTGAGATGATCAAAGCAGTAAATGCTTACAGTGCCTGATAGTTGGCAGACACTATATTCAATGGTTTTAATTTATCAATGCATTTAAATACCACTTTAAAGAAGAGGAAAGCAAAACACTGAGATACGTAGTAAGCTTCCCAAGGTCCCCTAACCAAGACATAGCTAAGTGGATGCAGAAGCAAGGTGACTGCCTGCAGACACTATATACAATGACTACATGGCACGGTCTCGGTGAAAGCCCCAACACATGAGCAGATTCATGTTTTGTGGGAAACCAAGATCACTGCTAGAAACTGTAGGGGATTCACATACGCATAATGTTTCATGGTTCTGAAAAGCACTTGCTGGTGTGAGGCCTTGAAGCCTTCTTAAGAGCACTGTTTGAAGCAAGCAGAGCTGCAGAACATGGGAAGACTTTTTCCAGGAGGAGACGCAGCTTGATTCAGGCCCACTCAACCTCATCTGCTGGTCCTGTTGATACCTAGCACATCTGTGGTCTGGACAAGCTAATTCCTTATATGAGCCGCCTATTAATCTACATATGTCTAGAATCCCAAATAGATAATGCAGGTATACAAAACACAAAATGACTACAAAAAATCTCTAAAAGACTCAGGAGATAAAATGTTTAATATATACTTTTAAACATTTTAAGAAATGGCCCTGTATTATGTACACTATTTAAGAGTGCAGAAAATGATAGACAATATATAAAATGCTTGTCAATTCCAAAATAATATCACAGTTAGTTAGAAAAGTAACATGAATTTAACAGGATGTATGTGAATAAAATGGCAATGTTTATTTTAAACACAGGGGATTATTTGGATAAATTAAGAGGCAGCTAGGGTTTTGAATAGACAACCTGAAAAGAAGCATATCCTTCTCCAAATGCCATATAGGGGTGTATGATTACATTTTAAATCCTAATGGGAAGCAAAGAAAGTTAAAGTAATTCTAAATTTCACCTGAAAGAAAAATTAATTTGTTGAAATGTCAGTCCTTCCCAACTTGATCTATAGATTCAATGCAATTCTAATCAAAATCTCAGCAAGTTATTTTTTGTCAATATTGATAAAATGATTATAAAGTTAATACAGAGAGGAAGAAGATCCAGAATAGCCAACACAATAATGAAGGAAGAAAACAAAGTCAAAGAACTGACACTACCCAACTATAGGACTTACTACAAATCTACAGTAAGAGAGTGGGGTATTGGTGGGAGAGTAGATAAATAGATCATCACAATAGAACAGAGAGCCCAGAAATAGACTTTTGATAATGGATCAAAAGCAGTACAATGAGAAAGTTAATCTTTTCACCAAATGGTGCTGGAACAACTGAACATCCACATGAAAATAAAAATTAATCTAGCCATAGACCTTCCACCTTCCACAAAAATGAACCTAAAATGAACCAAAGACCTAAATGTCAAATGCAAAACTATATATCTCGTAGTAGATAACACGGGAGAAAATCTAGAAGACCTTGGATTTGGCAGTGGCTTTTTAGATATAGCACCAAAGGCAGGATCCATGAAAGATGAAATGGATACTCTGAACTTCCTTAAAATTAAAAACTTGTGCTCTAATAAGTATATATTGTCAAGAGAATGAGAATACAAGTCACAGAATGGGAGAATATATTTGCAATAACCTTATCTGATAAAGTACTATTACCCAATCTATATAAATAACTCTTAAAACTCAGCAATAAGAAAACAAACAACCCAACTAAAAATGGGCCAAAGACCTTAACAAACAGTTCACTAAAGAAAATATACAGATGACAAATAAGCATATGAAAATATGCTCTACATTATATGTTATTAGGCAATTTCAAAACAAGATATCACTACATAACTATTAGAATGGCCAAAATCCAGAACACTGACAACAACAAATCCTGACAAGGTTGAGGAATAAGAACAACTTCCAGTCATAACTGGTGGAATGCAAAATGGTTAGCCACTTTGGCAGACAGTTTGAAGCTTTCTTTAAAAGAACTAAAAAAAAAAAACCAAACCAAAAAAACTAAACAGATGGTGCCATATTTTTCAGCATTTTGCTCCTTGGTATCTACCCAAAGGAGTTGAAAGCATATGCCCACACAAAAACCTGCACACTGATGTTTAGAGTAACTTTATTCATAATTCCAAGACATGGAAACAACCAAGATGTCTTCCAGTATTTGACTAGATGGATAAAGTGTGGAATATTATTGAGTGTTAAAAAAGAAATCAGCTATCAAGACATGAAAATACATGGAGGAATCCTAAATGCATATTACTAAGTGAAAGAAGTGAATCTTAAACAGTTATATACTGCATGATTCCAACTATATGACATTCTGGAAAAGGCAAAACTTGAGTACAGGAAAACGATCAGTGGTTTTCAGGTCATAGGAAGGAAGAAGCATGCATAGGCACAGCACAGAGGATTATTAGGGCAGTGAAACTATTCTATATGATATTGTAATGTAATGGCAGATATATGTCATACATTTGTCAAAACTATAGAAAAAAACTATACAATATAAAACACCAATAGTAAATGGAATTGGTGCGGTAATGGTGCTTCAATGTAAATTCACTGATTGTAAGAAATGCACCACTCTGGTTCTGGGATGTTGATAGTGGGGAGCTGTGTGACAGTGGGGAGAAAGGGTATATAGGATATATTTTCCACTTAAGTGTCCTGTGAATCTAAAAGTGCTATAAAAATGAAATAAAATTTAAATGTAAGCAAAACCAGGTAATTTTTAATAAAGTGATTTTTAAAATGTGATTAACACTGACTTACATGTACAGAGACACGATGAGAAAAAGGAGAATCCTGACATAAGAAAAAGGAGACATATTCGTGAAATAAAATATTCCATTTAGAAATAAAATTATTTCATATGTTGAGGGTCTGATATAACCATTATGGATTTAAATGTTTTAAAACATTAAATTGGACTGCATTAAGAACATAAGCGATGATTTATTTTGTCTGAAAGTGGGATCTGCAAATATCAAATATTTATTTTCAGTAGTTTTTGAAAATTGCATACCTTTTTAGAATTATTTTTTGAATTCTCACTTCCTGAAATAACTAAATGCTTTTGGGCTTGCCTAAGTTTGACATTCTTTTCTGGGACAAGCATATTCATTTTTCTTTTTTTTTTTAATTCTAGTGGGAACTGGAAAAAAATTGTGCCCATTATGAAAGAAGTAGAAAAAATTTTAAAATAAGATATGTTTTCTCTCAACATCACCCAAATAGATATACCAAGAAATAAAAAACAGAGTAAGTAGTCTATTAAGATTCTGTAGATTATAACCAAAGTAATTTGAGTATTAAGAAAATGGGAAGAGAAATAATTTGAGAAATGTAAATGCATTTTTATTTTTATGACCTGAGTAATTATCATTTATTTTTTTTGAAGCTCCTTTATTTACATTTCCAGTTTCTGACCGAATTTTTTCTATATAGCTTGGGACAACTTATAGATAATAACACCTTTTGCTTGCAATGAATCATTATTTCTTATATCTTTATTTTTAATACATAGGCATGCCCTTAAAAATATATTTAAAAAACATATGTTCTAGGCTGGACTTCTGATTCCTAGAAATTTTGCATAGTCAAATAATTGATTGCCATCAATTTTGTTTGGTACATTAACAGTAGATATAAGTATAAATACAAATTTTGTTTGTAAATGAATATGCCAATCTAAACCTTTAATAACTATTAAATGTTAAATTGACAATGATTATGAAATTAATGATATATTCCTGTGCACACACATTATATTCTTCTTAAAAAAAAAA
This sequence comes from Potos flavus, assembly GCA_028534135.1. Classification (NCBI taxonomy): domain Eukaryota; kingdom Metazoa; phylum Chordata; class Mammalia; order Carnivora; family Procyonidae; genus Potos; species Potos flavus. The sequence continues at coordinate 121,236,338 of CM052895.1, forward strand.
AAAAACTTGGCCTTTATTACTCTACCTTTGCCTATACTCCATACCTAGAAATGGAAGTAATTGTCAAAATGGTATGGATTTATATTGTTCTCCATGGGCCTCTCCTTTTCCCTAAATTCTCAGAAAACAAGTGAATTCCTAGCACAGTGGTGTTGAGCTTTTTGCCTGATTGTGAGAATAAACAAAATTAAACTCATTCCGTATTTCTTCTCTCTTTTTTTTGTGTACCACTGCAATTACCCAGGTTCTTGGCAGTTATAAAACCATGCAAAGAAAACATACTCTGAAAGTTTCCATTATAGTTGCTTTAACTCTTAATTTCTACGTTCCAACTTCCTTAAACCACACATGAATAAATTATCCATGATATTTTGAGATCTATCATTAGAAGAGAGAAATAGTTTAATGTCATAATTTAGCAGAAAACAAAATTTTCTTTCCAAAGTATATAAAGGAGAATAAAACTGCTTCTCCTGTTTTTAAACATTTATCAATTTGAAAAAGCAAAGCAAGACTGAAGGGAAAGAACTCTTTACTTCAAGGACATGTCTAATATTTTGATACATATTTTGAGTATGTCATCCTCCAAATACTGATCTACAGCTCAGGCATCCTTCTAAAACTCTAGCCCTTCACTTTTTACTTTCACCTTAAATTTGCGAGGTCTGAAAATGAACACAATACTTGCATTTTAAACTTTATTTCTCTTCTACATTCCGTGTGTCAGTGGTTTTCAAATCTCACTGACATTGACCAGCAGGCACTCTGCAGAAATATTTACGCAGTGGGACTCAGAAAACTGCATTTTAACAGACGTTTCAAGGAACTGTTAATCCAATGATTCTTGTTCTTCATTTTACAAAAATGTCTTTACTTTTATTACGGTACTCATTGACGCTGATGATAGAAGCTGGATTCCAGCCTTTACCCCCACAATAATCAGCCCTTCAGCTTTGTACCACCATTATCCATTTCTGGTTGAATTGAGGGATTTCACCATACTTATCACTCCTAGTGTTATTTTCCATAAGGAGTTCTGTTCATTCCATTCTCCTAAAAAAAGTCTTCCATTTTATTTCAGGAAATATAATAAGTAAATAATCATTACCACAATTATTAGATCTTCTATAGTTTGTTTGTATCCTTTTTAAAAACATTGTTTTAATTCATGAGTATACAGCTCCAGCAGTAAAATTCATTTAGGGGTTCAATTATGCTGGAAAATCCAAAATGGCTCATAGACCTGGCTTGCTGTTGAGGCTAGCTGATATTGGGGAACAATAAAGGAACTCTCAAACTGAGTGTCTACCTGAGGTCTCTCTATATGGCTCGGTCTATTCACAGCATGGTTGCTGCATTCAACATCACGCTTATGTGCAGGACTGGCAAAGCACTTGTGGCAAAAGATTTACAGAAACCAGACAGATTCAAAAGGCTAGGTACAAAGAGTCCATCTCTTGATGGGAAAAGTGGCAAAGAGCATGTGATATGGATGTCTTTGGGAAACATAATCTTCCACAGCTTACCTTCTGGCCATAGCAATTCTTCTCACCCTCACATACAATATATTCTTACCCCATATCCCAAGTCTCCTAAACTGCCATCTTATTTTCTATGGTTTGATTGTTTCCCTCTGCACTCCTTTGACCCCCATATTCATATGTTGAACCCTCATGATTGATGCCCAGTGTAATTGCTTTAGGTGTAAGAATTTGAAGGATGAAGCCCTATAAATGAGATTAGTGTTTTATAAAAGAGACCCTACAGAGCTCTCTAGCCCCTTCTGCCATGTGAGGACGCAGCAAAAAGAAGGAACTCTATGAACCAGAAAGTGGGTTCCTACCAGACACCAAATTTGCTGGTGCCTTAATCTTGGACTTCTTACCTTCCAGAACTATGAGAAATAAATATTTGTTGTTTATAAATCATTCAGTCTATGAATTTGTTATAGCAGCCCAAATGGATTAAGGCTCTATTATGGCATCAACTAGAAGTCCAGAATTTTGAAATCTAAATCTGATGTGGATAAATCTTCACTCAAATATGAATCCTCTTAGTCTGAAGTTTTGTGAATGAAAGGGACTAGTGATAAAGCTGGCTCCCTTCTACAGGGAAAGAATAACTTTGAAGAAAAGTTTTTTATTAGAGCCTAGCCTTGCTTTCTGGGAATTTTCTTCATGGCTCTAACTTTTGTCCTTTGGGCTTTTATTTTACACTCTGGTTCACTCTTTCTTTCAGCAAGAAATGTCCTATATTTACACCAAGGTAGTTCTCTCGGCCTTCTTATTTGCAGAAGGTTGTGGATGCCCAGGCTTGCTTTTGATTTTGACCACCCTTTGTCTATGATCCAAGATAATGGTGCTTCTATTACTAAACTTCTCTTTAAAATGGTTTTCCTATGGATCTTTTGGTAGTAGGGTCTTTTAAACACAAAGTCAAACCGTTAAATCTTTATGAATGTGTTCCTCTCTATATTGGTCTTTGAACTCTGGTGCTGAGGTCAACCTCCTTAAGATTCTTAGGATCCATTTTGGAGAGAATGTTGGACAAACCCTTAAGACTATTTAGAAATCACTTTTCTGTCAAAGAGAACCTAGGAAGCATATGTGCCCTTACTATTTTTTTTAAAGATTTGATTGATTGATTTAGAGAGATAGAGTATGAGTGGGGGGAGGGACAGAGGGTGAGGGAGAGAGAGAATCCCAAGCAGACTCCATGCTGAGTGCAAAGCACCACATAGGGCTCAATCTCATGACCCTGAGATCATGACCTGAGCCAAAATCGAGTCAGACACTTAACCAACTGAGCCACCCCGGCACCCTGCCCTTTCTATCCTTAAAAGAAAATTTGTCTAGTACAGAAAGTTTAAAAAGAACCACCTTATATCCTTTTGAGATCTTAGCCAACGGTCTCACACCAACATACTTGATTTTAAAATTATTCTGAGGCCATATTTTATACATAGACCCTGTATTTGAGCTTTTCCCTGAGATCATTTTTTCACCTTAGAAACATTTAACTGGGTAGACTCTCCTAGTCCTTCAACATGACCTCTAAAATTTTCTAAAATATTGAAAGTTTCCATCTTTTGTTTATCTAGCTGTAGCTCGTCAGGCACTGCTAACCAGTTGACTTGAACAATCCATTTAGACCAATTCATGGGCTCATAAAGTCAAATTTTTCTTTTTCACATCATAGCAGGCAAAAGTTTCTGGCACCACAGACATATTATCATCTCTCCAACCTCCCATCACAGTGTCCTTTTAGCTTCTCATAGTCTCCTTGGGCTCATTCTTGCTTCTGTTAATTGCCTGGGCCCTAGATTAATTTTATGGAACCATTACAGCAACTTCTAAGGTGGATCGTTCACATGGTTCATTCTTAGCTGTTAATTCCTTAGATGCTATTTATGGAGAATCCATATATACCCTTGTAAGTGGTATGGGCTCTCTCTGTATGGCTTAAAAGGTAGGATACAGAAACACTAGGGTAATTAAGGGCTATGCCTAGACCTGACACTTCCACTGTACTATATTGGTCAAAGCACTCTCAGAGCCTGCACAGATTCCAGAGAATGGAAAGATAGTTTCCAACACTTTGTGAAGTAAGATCACAATGCCAAAGAGCATAAAAGATGAGAATTGGAGGAGCAGTTGTACTTAGAAAATACTTTCTAAAGTATTTCTAAATACTTTCATAAATTCTGCTTAAAATGATTCTCACACCTAAACTGCATGCCTATTTTCAAACTCCCTTGCAAACATAAGTATTTTGACTAAATATTTACTAATGGCATATATTGTTTCAGAAACAGTGTGAATCATCTTGAATATAGTGGTCAAACAATCAAAAAGCTGCCAACCTTAAATAACTAACAATGTAGTGAAACCAATGTTTACTCAATTGTGATGCATATTGTCAAATCTAAGACAGTCTAATTCTCCTTCCATTCGAGGCGTCCTTTTGTTTGTTTGTGTGCTTTTGTTGTGTCTTATCATTAAAGATATGATTATTTATCCTTATTATTACAGAATTTTCACAATGGTTTTGGGAAAGCGTCTTTATAACTCACTGTGCTAGGCAAAAACAGATTCCTTCCTATCTGAGGACTTTGTGATTTCAGAAAATGCAGTTGAATTTCAGTGATGAGTTTCTTCTCTTCAGTTTTTTTGTTTTTTTTTCTTTTTATAATACATGTAATGCATTTGTCGAAATGTCAACATCGATTGATTATTTATAACTCTTATCTTTCCTAAAATTTTTAATCTTTGTCATTTGATTCTGTCTTGGAAAATTCACTCACTACAGCTGCAAAACTTCTATTTTTTTCATATTGTTCTGTCTCTAACAGTTGTATTTTTAATCTGAGTTTTCTTATGACTCTATTTCTATTACTTCCATTTTCACTACATTAATTTCTAATTTTATTAATTTGCTTGTTCTTTTTTTTCCTGTTTTTTTAATCCTAGTATTTTTTTTTTATGTTTTAGGATTTATTTTTTTCAGTTATTTGTTGATCTTTGATAGTCTGTTAATTGTTAAGTTGAGAAAATCGTGATGCCACCATCAGTTTGTGGTCATGAACTGTGGGTCAAGGAAGCTCTTCCTGAATCACTTCAGTGAATATAAGGGCCCTAAAGAGCACAGATAAAATGTCTCTGTGGCTATAAATTTTAAAATACTTTCTGTAAAAATGAAGTGACAGTGAGTCAATTCTGAATGTAGGTCTCAAAAGGCCTTCTGCTGCCTGGCTTGCGGCCTTGTCCAGCTGCCATGAGAACATGCTCAGGCCTGCCTAGTAGTGAATGAGAGATCATATGGACAGAGCTGAGCCTTGCTGAGCCACCCTATGCTGGATGGCCACTTGCCAAGCTGTGGAAAGTAATCACAAATGAATGAGTTAAAATAGCTAGAACCAGGAGAATCACCTAGCTGAGCACCCCACTTACCAAACCACAGAACTATGAGCTATGTAAATTGTTGGTTTAAGACACAAAGTCTTGGAGAGCTTTTTTTTTTTGAAACAAGTTTTAATCGATACAGTCCCCTCAATACCATCCATCCCTTTGTAAATAGAGTCTGCAATTAAATCCCAGATGATGTTTTAGTGTGATATCAATGCCTCCCTATTCCCTGAGTGATACATTTGTGATCAGTAAAATTCTTAGAATATATCACAACGAATGCAAAGGGACCACTGTATCTCTCAATACAATTCAACTCCCTGTAACCTAGGTCAATTGATCCCTTTTAAATTTATCTTTACTTACTTTTCTGGATAGTAAATAGGCATATTTTGACCTATTTCAGATTTTCTTTTACTTGATATTCTCATTTTGTGTGTGCCTGGGTGGCTCAGTCAGTTAAGCATCTACCTTTCACTCAGGTCATGATTCCAGAATCCTGGGATCGAGTCCTGCATTGGGCTCCCTGCTCAGCAGGAAGTCTGCTTCATTTCCTGCCTTTCACCCCACTCATGCTCTCTCTCAATGTCTCTCTCTCTCTCTCAAATAAATACTCTTTTAAAAAAAAGATATTCTCATTTTGTACATCAGATAACTTTGAATTAATTCTCTGAGTTTGATCAAATTTGGGTATACTAAGGGTATTGAATGTTCTAAATTTGGCTTAAAACTTAGTACCATGCAGGATACTGGAAAAGACTCCCATTATCCCCGTTAGAACACACTCTGTCTCATCTTTCTATATTTGCAATGGAGCATAGAGAAACCTCGCACAAATTTCATGGCACATCACAAGTCAATGGTATTTTATGTATCTTCTAAAATGCAACAAGTGAATAATTCAATTTACTACTGTTCATTCAACACAGATACCAGGAGTGATTACTTATAACATGATACACATAAGATGTTCAAAATGCAAATATTGATAGTTACAAAATGTATGTATGATTTATTCTTAACTAAATTCACTCACTATTATTTATAAGTTAATAATGAAGAAAAATAGTTTTGAGTAGATATTATCTTTCATTTAATTTCGATGTTACTGCTCAATGGAAAACTCCTGTCTTCCAAAATCAATTGAAATCCTTCATAAAATACCATTTGTCTATTCAATAGTAGGAATCACATTGAAAGAAATTGCAAGATACTTGTTCAAGACCTGACTCATCAGAATTTATATATGCAAAGATTTTATTGACCTCAGAGTCAATGGAACTTCAGGCAAAAATTTTGTCTGAGCAAACACAGCTGAATCAGGTCCCAAATGAATTAATTTAGTGCCTATCTGCAATATAGATTGGCAACCTTCTAAAATGAATATGTTGAAAGGAGTTTGGTTCCTAAATGTGAGACTGAACTGCTTGCTATTTCTCCTTGGCAATATAAAAAGAAATGTAAATCTATTGTTAAGGGATGCAGGAATTCTCTGACATAAAATAGTTTTATCCAATGACTAAATTAAACTCAATGCTTTAAGTTTAGCTCAAGGTTTTGGTGCAGTGATGTTATTAAAAAATTTGGTTGGTTCAAAAGGATATGAATTTAGGGATAGACCTATGGTTTTCAGAAGAAATGGAGAAAAGGAGAATAAAGCAGGGGTATGTTGTAAAAGTGTAAAGCTGAGAACGAGTGGAAATGGACAGTGTACAAGAAATGGAAACAAGGTAGTCTAGGTCACTGGAGTAGAGTAACTAATGAGAACTAACATTTATTGAGAAATAGCTTTCTTTCCAGTGGCAGAGTCTGGAGAAGACGCACCCAAATGGTACCTCTCAAGAGGAAGGAAAAGAAAAAAGAACAGGTCATCAGCCATGGATTAAAATAAGTCATACATTTTCTAAGGGCTTCCATCGCATTGACTCATTGAGTACTCCCACTGACCTTATGGATTAGGTGGTAATAATATCTCCAAATGACAAATGAGGGAAGTAAAGTAGGAGAAATTAAGAAATTGCCCAAAGTTGTGTAATTAATCAGTGTCAGAGCCAGAATTCAAACCCAGAGCATATAACTAAAGAGCTCATGGTTGAGGATATAATATTTTCCTTCTCAAGCTTAAGTCTATAACTGATAATTGATGAATGAGAGTCAGACCAAGAACTTGACAAATTCCATATGAATGCTATGAATATTTAAAAGCATTTTCTAAATTTCATTACACTAAGAAGAAAATGGTCTATAGGCAGTAAAGTATGAAATATTAGTTCTGAAGTTATACCTTTCCTGCTAGAGACCCAGGAGAAAAAAAAAATAATAATAACCTAGAAGAGACTTTCAAGTAAATATTCAAGTGGTTTAAACCAGATCTGCTAGTAAACATACTGACGGTATTAATAGGAGAAAGGGGTGGGGTGCTTGCGTGGCTCAGTAGGTTAAGCATCTGCCTTCTGCTCAGGTCATGATCTCAGGGGCCTGGGATCCAGGCCCCGCATTAGACTCCCTGCTCTGCGGGGAGCCTGCTTCTCCCTCTCCCATTCGTCTGCTCTGTTCCCTCTTTTGCTGTGTCTCTCTCTGTCAAATAAATAAATTAAATCTTTAAAAAAAATAGGAGAAAGGGAAGTCTCCATCTATAAAATTGTTTATCAGGATATAGCTCATATATCCAGATTGTAAACAAACACAGCATTTATAGATTTATGAGATATAGCTGAATAGAGGCTGATGGGTAGTAAGATAACCTAAGTGTTTAATGAGTATAAAACATAAGTGTTTCAACATTAAAAGTTTCCCTTTGTGAATAATGTTGCACATACATTACTCTTATTCTAAAGCCAAAATATTTCCTGATGCCAAAAAAAAAAAAAAAAAGAGAGGTGTTTGGGAATTCTCAGAGGTTTCACACTTCTCAAGTAAAACAATATGTTGTCTGAGCTTTGCATTTGACACAACTTTTATATCATTAGTAAATTTTGCAATTGGGTAACATATGTGATTCAAATCATCTGTTTTAATAATTCAACTCATTGTATTAACAGTTGGCAGCAACAGAATTGTCTTTTAGAACTATATATCATGATGCCTAAGACAGTATTTAGTTAAAAAAAAAGGAGGGTGGGGTGATAGAGGGGAATGGCAATAATTTGATGTCCATATAGTTCTCAATGTATGTTGTATATGAAGAAATGAAAAACTTGAGACAAGTTAAAAGAGAACATATTAACAACGTAATTTGGAGGAAACTGACATATCTGGGAGAATTTGCTAAGTGAATAAACACAAAATGTCAAATAAAAGTAAGCAAACATAATTTTTGATGGCTATTGTTAGACGCTCTGTTGGAATCTAAAAGGAAAGTAATTAAAATTGATTTCTCCTATTACTGTAAATCCTTCTAATGCCATCACTATATTGTGTAACAAAGGATCTGTAGGTTTAGAGATATAAATAAAAATCAGATGACAAAGTATTTGATTAGCCTGATTTGAAACTCCTTACATGGTTTGGTACTGGCAAAAACTAAATTAGCCAGAAAGGGAGATGTACTTGGTCTTTAAAAATTACATAATTAAATGCCTTCATTAATACAAATAAAATGTATCAAATCATTATTGATAGAGAAAAGAAAAACTCATTGAAAAAATATCAAAGACTAATGTAGGAGTAAGGATGTGATTAACATGTTTTGCATCAGATTTAATCTGGTTATTGCCTCAGTGTTAATGGCTTATTCTTTTGCAGAAAATGTTGAAAGTTTTGTCTTAAGCTCAGGTCATGATTCCAGGGTCCTGGGATGGAGTCCTGCATTGGGCTCCTTGCTCAGTGGGGAGCCTGCTTCTTCCTCTCCCTCTCCCCCTGCTTGTGCTCTCTCTCTCACTCACTCACTCTCTCTCTCAAATAAATAAAATTTGGAAGAAAAGAAGGAAGGAAGGAAAGAAGGAAGGAAGGAAGGAAGGAAGGAAGGAAGGAAGGAAGGAAGAAAGGAAAAAAAGAAAGAACAGAAAGAAAGAAAGAAAGAAAGAAAAAGAAAGAAAGAAAGAAAGAAAGAAAGAAAGAAAGAAAGAAAGAAAGAAAGAAAGAAAGAAAGAAAAAAGAACTGAGCAGTAGTACTAAAATGACCCTCTTCCTTCTGGAAACACACAGGGAGATGAAGGACCTTCAGTTCTCTTGCAAATTAAAATGATTTAGATCAAAGTTGTTCAAAACATCGTGAACTAGGTAATGGTATTTTACAGACAAAAGAAGAATGCTCATCTACAAAATATGTCAGTCAGATATATTCTCCAGTTCTCCATAAACTGTGCATCATAGACCTAGAACGTGTAGGCATAACTGTGAGGCATAGCTACTGGAGAATGGAAGTCAAATAAGAATGGTACACAGACATTTCAGAACGGAAGTGGCTCTAGTAAAGACCATATTGCTTCAGGTATGGCTCAAAATCTTGCCTGTCATTTCAAAATGAAAACATCCTAATTTGTAAAAAAAAAATTGATACTTTGTTGGCATATCTGCTTGTTTCATTCGCCCTTACTAAAAAATATTATTTTGTCCATGTCCGATGTTCACTTGCATATATTACAAATCTATAATATATTCTTTTTGTTTTCTTTAAACTTTTGTATATTCACCTAAGTACAACATTACCTAATGTAAAATGCTAATTATTCCGTCAATATCTCCTCCTGTTCTTTGACACTCTTAATCATTTTATCCTGTGGCAAGTAACTTCCAACTGTTTTAACTATTTCTTGTGGTTTTATTTCCATATTCTAAGCAATATGATCATATACTTATTTTTATTTTTAACTTTTATATAAATTTTTTAATGTAACTATGGAAGAAAAATATTTTCCTTCTTCTCTTGGTTCTCTACCCTCACCTCACACATCATATAAATCTTAACCTAAGAGAGAAGTGAATCAATTCTTGACTAAGTCAATGTGTTTTAATATAGCAGGTATTTATTCACAGATGAACATGTAGTTTGTAATGATTAAGGTTCTCCACACATGTCTCATTCTTTAGCACTATGAATATCACTATTTTTCATTGTTTTGTTCCTGTGTACTGACGACCAATATTTTCTCTAAGGCATTATTTTAGTATACACTTCAGCCTTTTCATCCTGGAGAAATCCTCCTGGAATCTTGCCTCTATCCATTCTATTCTGGACTCAGCCCAGTTCTCATTCCTGACATTCCCTCCACCACCCACCTGGAACTGCCCTTATTTTGGTTTGGTTTTGGTGGAACACATATTCTGCAGCAATGTCCTTAGAAAGGGGATATTGGATGTAAAATTGTTGATATCTTGAATACTTGAAAATATTTTTACTTTACCTTTGTAATTAATGAGTTATCTAGGTTATGGATGTCATACTTCCCTTTTTCTCTCAGAATTTTTGCAGCAATATTTTTTATTTCCTTTCCAGGACAACTGCTAGTATTGAGACATGTGATGAAAATCTAGTGCTCAAATAAACATGATGTTTTCTCCTTTCTGGAAGGTTTTAATAACCATTCTTATCTTTATTTTCTTAATTTCCTAAGAGCGTACTCTAGAATAGGTATTTTTTTCTATATGCCTTTTATTCTGGAAATCCATACGCTTTGAGTATCAGACCCTTGACTGTCATAGTGTAATCATCATGATACACCTACATTTTCTCTGACTTGTCTTCTGGGAATTCCTACCAGTCTTTCATGAGATATGTGTCACTTCCTGATGGCACACGGGAGAAGAATGAGGCACAAACTAGTTGTCTTCAAGAGAAAGGGAGCAGGGGTCAGCAGCTGAGAAGACTGCTGCCCCAAACAACTCCCCAGTCCCGTATTTATTAGATAGAAGGTAACAATCTACGAAGGAGTCGAAGGAGATTATAGATAAGCAAGATATGCCTGATGAAGCAGTATAGGATTTGTGGCTGAGTAAACACATTTAAAGGGATCATCTAATTAACTGCAGGTGATCTCTGGAGAAGGGGAGATAACAGAAAAAAGAAGCAGGCAGCGTTCCACCCTGAGCGCCCGGGGGTTCCCAGCTGCTCGGCTTCAAGGACGGATATCATCCTCTCCCCCAGAGGCCTGTTGCTAGTACATGTTCAAGCATGTTTGGTCAGTACATTGTTCTGAGGGATGGTTACAGATATACTTCACTAATTTTCTGCATTTCTTATTTTTTCCTATATATTCTAACCAATTTAAAAACATCTCTCAGATATTTATTTGATGTTTGTTCCAAACAAGATATTTTTAACATCTACTACCATGTATATTTCACTGCTAAAGAAATAATTTCCATACCTATTTTTGTGGCATAATTTGTTTATGCAATAACACTCACTTTTCTGAAGATATTTATAAAGTAACCAGATTTTTAAAATGATTTTTTTCACCATCTCATATTTAAATTTTGAAATACTTCCTGACCTCTAGTTGTTTCCCAATTTATTCATGAGGCCAAAGTCTCAAAATATATCTCATTTAGACAATATCTTTTCATCATGCTACTTTCTTGATAGGACTGAAGACACCCCTCACTTTAAAAAAAAAGAAGTTTATAATTCTTATCTTAAAATTAAATAGAAATAATTTTTCTTCATAAATGTACCCTCCTTATCCTTATGTAAAATCTTCTGATTCATAAAAATTAATTGAATGCTATATATACATACAAATGTATATAAATATAGAATATATAAATACATCTATGTATATATATACACATTTATGTGTGTGTGTGTATATATATATATAATCTATTACTATTGCAACATTTTTGGTTATTTTAAATATCAGATACCAGGATGTATCTGAAAAATAAACAATGTTAAGTTACAGTTTTATTTATACATAGAATTATCACCAAGAAAGGAATACTTAAACACAATATGAAAAAAATACATGCGATCTCTATTGCAGAAATAATTGAGAATGCTGTATGGTATAAAAAAAGTGGAAATAGATGTTTTCTTTATCATTTTTTCTAAGTATATACATATTGCTAGTTTTATTTCATATTTTAAAAATAAGAGGAAAGAATTTAAGAGAGAGAAAGAACAATGTGTTGAAAATTTTGCTGACCCCGATGTCTACTAAGTTGTCTTGGTCTGGGCAAAATGGATGCTCATCACGTAGAAAAGACAGTTGCTATAAATCAAATCCTGTCAGGATTAAGCTCTGGATGTCAGATCATGTTTATCAGACATGGTTACAGACCAAAGCCCATGTTGTAGGTTAATACAAAAATTCAGTGAAATATTTTACACAGGAAAGGAACTTAAAAATGAACAGCCTGCTAAATGAGGAACCCTTGGATTCCGTTTGACAGAGATGTATAAGAATCTGATCTATTTCCAGGGCCTCTTGTTGTCTGAAGTATTTTCTTCTTTCCTCTAAGCAACTTATTTTTATTTATCTATTTTTTCCTAAGACTTTATTTTTTATGTTGCTTTTTGTAGGTATAGGTGTCTCTGTCAGTAAATCTTTGTGTATAATCTAAATAACACACATGTATTTCATATATATTGTACATTACATATAATACACCTACATATAGATTATATCAAACAATTGTAAAGTCAGAAGTTCAGCAATGACAAAAGTAAAATCGATGAATCACTGAAGTAGTTATTAGTAAAAGCTTATTGAGTACACAGCAAAAGACAATTTGCAAAGCAGGAGCACTCAAACCAAAATATGGGGTACATTACTATAAAGTAGCATATGTAGTGAGAAAGCAGTGACTGTTTATTCTTCACGTGACTGGTTATAATATTAGAATTTTCTTAAACGATAGACATCGTTTAGTGGATATCTCATATCAACCTTGGGAAATAGTTTAAGTTCTGCTTATGATTTCCAGAAGCACAAGTAAGAAGTGACCCTGGTGATGTTAGTCTTGCAAAATAAGCTGAATTAAGTTTTGCTTGTATGACTGCACTGGTTTTGTTTGCTCAGGAAATTTTCAAGGCTGGTTTCTATTTGTTTTTATTTTAACAGTAACCTGACATTATATTCATTAATTACATGTACAATTTGTATATATGAATTATATATACAATTTATGTTTATATACATAATAGCATTAAAAAATACCATCAAAAGCAACCAGTACCTAGAAATAAATCCATTGTAAAATGTGCAAGACCTTTGCATGGAAAACTACCAAAACTACAACACAATGCTTAGGCATAACTTAAAGACTACAAACTTAATGTTCGTACACACTACAAACTACAAAACAGTGTTTAGGCATAAACTAAAGAGGACCCAAACTAATGGGAGGATAAGTGTTCATATACTAAAGATTCAATAGGATTAAGGTTTCACATCTACCCAGATTTATCTATAGATTTAATGGATTCCCAAGTGATATGTCAGAAGGTTGTCCCCCCCAAATCTGAAATTATCTTATTCTAAATCTTGATTAAAAAGCAGAGGATCTAAAGTAGCTAAGGTAATCCTGAAAAAAACTTTTAAAAATATGGATGATTTATATTGCCAAAAAATATTAATCAAGAGGCCATAATATTAATAAAAGAAAAAATTGAAAAATGAAAGAGTATTGAAATTTCAGAAATAGTTCTGTGCCTGTATGATCAATTGATTTTGGACCATGGCACCAAGACAACTCAATGGGGAAATAAAAGATTTTTTTTAACAAATGGTGCTGGAATGGATCTTTGGTCATAAAAAGTAAATAGCCTTGACATCTGCTTAACTTAATATAAATATTAACAAATATAATATTTGAAATAAAAAAGAAAATATAATATTTGAAAGTATTAAAATGTTAGTAATATAAAAATTAAAATTTTATGATATATAAAAGCCAAGATGGATCATAGGCCTAAAAGGATAAGCTAGAACCATAAAACTTCTATAGCGAAAGCTATCTTTACAACTTGGGGTAAAATAAGACTTTTGATTCAGGACAATTTAATCATAACAGAAAATATGTTAACTGGATTTCATCAAAACAAAAGGTGTCTGCTGATGGAAAGTCAGCAATTAGGAAATAGATAAATTACAAACAGTGAAAATGCACTTATAATTCATATAACCCAGAAATTAGTTGTGTGTGTGTGTATATACTTTACATATAAATCCATAATAAATATACAAATAAGCCACTTAAACATGGGTAAACTTCAACAGACACTAAAAAAGATACAGAAACAATCAATAAGTACATGAAAATGTGCCAACATTATTAATTTTTCAGTGAAATAAAAACTAAAAACACTACAGTGCCTAAAAGTAAAACAACTGACACTACTAAATGTTGGCAAAAACAGAGTTCAGCTGGAACTCTGTCATTGCTGATTGGAGTGTAAATTGTATACCAACTTTGAAAAATGTTTTATCTAAAATTATTGTACAAGAATATTTGTAGCAGCCTTAATCATAATAACTAAATATTAGACCACGAAAAAGAATGAAATCTTGCCATTTGCAATCACATGGATGGAGCTAGAGAGTATTATGCTAAGTGAAATAGGTCAGTCAGACAAAGTACCATAGGATTTCAATCATATGTGAAATTTAAGAGACAAAACAAATGAACAAACTGAAAAAGAGAGAGTCAAACCAAGAAATGGACTCTTAACTATAGAGAACAAACTGATGATCATCAGAGGGGAGGTGGATGGGGGGAGGTGAATGAAATAGGTGATGGAGATTAAGAAGTGCCCTTGTCATGAGCACTAGGTGATGTCTGGGAGTGTTGAATCACTAAATTGTACACCTGAAACTAATATTACACTGTATGTTAACTAACTGGAATTTAACTAAAAATTTAAAAAGAAGAAAAAAATAGCTAGATATTAGAAACCAACCAAATATCCATCAGTAGGAGAAGGATATTCAAATTTTGGTATTTTCATACATTGGAATATTGCTCATCAATAAAAAGAGATGGACTACATGTACGCATAACAACATAAGTGAGCCCAGAAGAATTATATTGAGCTAAGGAAGGCAGACAAAAGTATACATAATCTATGATTCCATTTATATAAAGTAAAAAAATAGATAAAATTAATCTAAGATGTTAGAGATGAAAAAGTGGCTATCTCTGGTTGGAGTAGAGAATGTACTAGGCAGCAGGAGAAAGAAATTTCCTGCATGATGCAAATATTCAGCATTCTGTTTTGAGTTGTTTGCAAAGCTGTCATAACATACCAACATGAAAACTTACATATAAACTTTACTTCAATAGGAATATAATTTGCTATTAAAAATAGGAGAAAGGCTATAATTATCTTCCTCATCACTAAACGCCCCAAGTTGTTTTGCTGATTTTATTACTATTTTCAAAATTAGTACATGTTCATTATAGTTTTGAAAATAAGCAAAAATTCTTCTTATGAATATAAGAAAGCATTTCTTGACATAGAATGCTGCTTAATAATATTTTGAGTAAACACAATCACAGACATATTTTGGTCCTCTGAAGTTGGAAATATATATCTGACTCTATTCATTTGCTTTTTCCTTATTAATAAATTTTAACATAACCTCACATTATAAATATTCTTATACAGCATGAGTTTTTGAAACTGTATAATATACCACTTTATTGGTAGGTCATAAGTTAATTACTTAAAATTCTCTTTGCGGTGTACATTCTGTTTACAATTATGTCCCACCTTTTTATATAATAAATTCCATTTTATGGTTCTTCTTTCTTGTGGTATGGGCAACCCTCAACTGGTTATAATCTGGCATGTATTCCCACCATGCCAAAGAACATGAGCTCACTAATATCATCAGTGATCACCCTTGCTGAATTCTTATCTTAATCCTTTTTGTGGCATTTAATAGAGTTCAACCTTCTCTCTTTTTTCAAAGGTATCAGTTTCATTGATTTCAGTGACATCACTTACTCTCCTCTCTTCCGTGGATGTTCTTTTTCCATTTATTAATGCAATCTTTTTGTACCATCCATGTTTTGTAAGTTGATCTTCAGGTTATCTTGTGGACCTTTGCTATTTTTATATCCACACATTTCTGGGTGATATTATCTGAGTGACATTATCTACTCATATCTTCAACTACAAGCTGTTACAGTGGTGACCCTCAAACCTCTTTTCAGGGTTTTTATACTTCTTACTTAAGCCGTGGCCCATTGGTCAACATCTATAAGCACTATAAACATTAGATTTTCTTTTAAATTCTCAATCTATTCTTATTCTTATATTCCCTACCTGATATAGATTTGTTGACACAAATCATTAATAATATCTTTAATTCATTTCCAGCAGGTAACATCTTAGGAGTAGCTCTTAAATATGTCCCCTCCTCTCCATTTGTACTACTAGTGCAGACATATCAAGCCATTACCATGATGCACAAGAGACCTCCCTAAGTGAAGTGTCTGGTCACAGGCTAGGGTCCATGGTGATAGGAAGTCTCAGTGCCTCCTCCAGGATAAAAAAAAAATTCTATTTAAATAAGAACAGAGGCTATTCAGAACTGTAGTGACAGACTTAGACATCATCACATGTGTTTTGTTTGCAGAGATTTAAAACCAGACAAGAGGGTGGGATGCTTTATATGAGAAAACGGGAGGGTTTCGGGTGGGCTCAACCTGAAGGTCGCTGTCTTGGTGAATCTGGAGGCAAGTTAACTAAAAGTACCATATCTTAAGTGATTGGTTTGGGTGCTACACTTGACTTTTTCTCGTTCATCCTGATTTGGAAGCGGGGGCAAAACATACAGAAGTTTGCAGTTATTTTCCAAGTTTTTACCATTCTGGGCTGATTGCTGCAAAGACTGTGGTTTGGTCTCCAGGGCTGGTTGCTGTAGAGATTGTTATTTGACAGTCTATGGTATAGCCTTCTTTTATTTGTGTATTTAGTATTCATTGGCCCTCCAAGACATTTTCTCCCATAACTTAGTCTTCTATAGGAAGTCTCTTGTCTTGGAGTTATGGATTCTATCAGACCAGATACTTAGGGGTTATGAAGGACATGGCAAAAAAAGTGAATTCTGTGAACATTCTACTTTTTCTAAGATGAGTTCCCTGTGCAAGAGCAATACTGTATGGAATAAAGCATTGAAAAAATTCACAAATAGAAGTCTGGCCAGTAGTTTAGGGGCAGGGCAGGCAAATAATTCCACCCCAAGAATGTATTCCTTTCTCTCTCTGTTGGAAGATTCCAGTGTAATCAACCCCCACTGAGTTGTTGATTCAAAGGAAGTGGGTTGCTAGTATTAATACTTATAGTTGGCAGGTTGGACATTTAACAATGGCCACAGCCAAATCAGTGTTAGTGAGGAGAGGCCCAAGATGTTAAACCCATGACTATCCTCAATTGCTCCTCATGGTCACAGTTCATGAGACCATTGAACGAAGACTAATGTTTGCTAGGAAAAAAGTCCACTAAACATCCATAGGAGAGATCATCTTGTCTGTAAGCATTAAAAACTTCCCTTAAATATTTGACTTTTGTGACCTCTCACATGTTATACAAATATCATCACATTCAGCCCATTCATAAAGGTAATCCATAGACCTCCTTCTTTGATCTTTATATTAAAGAATTCCAATCTTATTTCTTCCAAAACCTGACACCAAATAAGTATAAACACTTAACTCTACCATCCTTTTATAGAAGAATTAAACACCAGATGCACTTCTCAAAGTTTTCTGCCCATGATTAGGATTTTCCTTTATCATTTTCCATAAGAGACACCATTCAGTGGAACTGTAGTCTTATGTGCTTTCCACATAAGGGTGGTGTCAGATTACATGAAAAATCTTTTACAAACCAGTTGTGCTGTTTTCTTCTTCAGGTCACAAGAATTCCAATAAGGCCAAAGGTATAAGTTGAGAAAGAGAAGACTAAGAACAATAGTAAGTGCCACTTGCTGATGTAACTTACTTGTGTTTTAGGATGTAATTCTGAAGAGCCAGGAGAGTTCAAGTTCATATATCATTGCACCTGAAGAGGAAGTCCTGGTGCACAGATTGAGCTCTATTACTCAGTGGGCTAGATAACTTTCAGTTAATAATGGACAGTCAGAACATGTGGTCATTTAGAACCCAATAGTTACATATTCTGTCTCTATGAGAAAGGAATGAGAAACAAGGAACTGTTTGTGTTTTGTTTTGTGTTCCTCCAAATCAAAAGAATCTTCCTTGAAATTCTATCTGGGCCTTCTTTTCCAATCACCTAAACACAGCAAAAACCCACCAAAAATATGACACAAATTCGTCCACCTTTTTCATTCTTTTTTACATTTGGGATATTGAAATTCATGGATATTATACCTTGTCAGACAATTTAGTAAGAATTTTTTGTATCATTGCCTTATTTTCTGATCAAACATTCACTTTTAAAACCATAGAAATTTGGCTTTCACACTCAATAAAACATTGGCCCTGAGATCACACCCAATCAGTTTGTTTCTAAGGATAGTCAATGGGCCAGGACTTTCATTATAAATTGGTGTGCACCATTAATCTGCCCTTGGCACTTTTTGCAAATTCGTTCACCTTACAAATGCTACCTTGGTCTTTTTATCCTTTGTCTTAGATTTTTAATTTATATCTACTCTTCAGATGTCCTTTTTCAGTTCCAGAATCTGTTCTCTGCTTTTTCTATTTCCATGTATCGAAGGCATTTAAGTAAGCTCATATAAAATTTATCTATGTCTGCCATAACTGCTGCCCTACTTTTAGCCCTTATTTCATTGACTCATGGTAAAAACTGATATTGATCCTTGACTATTCTCTCTCACTCATCCCCAAATCCAAAAAAAATAAATTATTATGTTTATTTCCTATTCTTTATTACCCTTTAAATCTCTCTATGTTTCTCTTTCTCCACTGTTGGTATTTTGCATAACCCAATATATTCCTTCTTAGGGATTATTTTACTAGCTTCTTGAGGAGTGGTTTTGGTCCTCAATTACACTTTCGTCTAATCTATTATCCACTATATAATCAGATGGATCTTTCTGGAGAATAAATATAATGTAATCACTTCTTACATTGTAAGCTTACTATAAAGCCAGTATATAGAATCATTAGAAAAAAACATAATGAATGAAATTAATGTATTCATACATTGACATAATTTGTGAATATATTAACTATCCTAATACCTAATATCTGAAAAATCACATATTAAACAACATCTGGATATCAGTAATTTACCAAAATACTATTAACTACGTACACCAACAAAAGAAAATACCCAGACTTGATTTGAAGTTATTGTTTTGGAATAACCTAAACCACATTAGTTTTATTAAAATAAACATAAATCTTTTAATTATACCTAGGAAGTAAAATAAAAAAGCCTCCAATGTGAGTTTAAAAAAAATTAATATAGAAATTCTTTCAAATCAATAAGACCTGTACTATAATAAAATATATGAGCAAAAGACACAAATGTACAAATAAAAGAGAAAAAAAAAAGAAAGCAAATACAAAAAAAAAAAATACTCACTAGTATTTAAAAACACTGTCAAGCAAACCCTCAATGAAAAATGTTTCACTTATTACTTTGGTATGATTTAGGAATGTTAAGGTTTAATGCATTATTTTGGAAATAGGAACTGAAACTTTTTTTTTAATGGAACA
This sequence comes from Potos flavus, assembly GCA_028534135.1. NCBI lineage: Eukaryota > Metazoa > Chordata > Mammalia > Carnivora > Procyonidae > Potos > Potos flavus. The sequence continues at coordinate 121,255,843 of CM052895.1, forward strand.
AATGACTCAAAGAGTCATAAAAATGGAGTTATTGAAATTAGGAGGCATAGATTTTTTTTTTTAAAGTAGTAATTTGAGTAGTCTTAATAAACACTCTTATTACTGGGAATCTCATTTATTTAACAGAGACCATATCATATGTGTTTGAAAAAGATGGTGAAGGCTAAACATTGTCTCTGACTTTAGAAATGGAATAAGTCACAATATTGTATACAATAATCTAATATTACTCTATATGTTAACTAAATGGAATTAAAATAAAAAATTAAGGGATGCCTGGGTGGCTCAGTGGGTTGAGGCCTCTGCCTTCGGCTCAGGTCGTGGTCTCGGGGTCCTGGGATTGAGCCCCGCGTCTGGCTCTCTGCTCAGCAGGGAGCCTGCTTCCCCCTCTCTCTCTGCCTACTTGTGATGTCTCTCTCTCTGTCAAGTAAATAAGTGAAATCTTTAAAAAATAAATAAATAAAAAAATTAAAAATTAAAAAAACAGAAATTTAATGAAATCTTCAGCATTTAGATTGAAAGTTAATGATTTTTTTTTACAAGAACTGAGTTGCATAAAGTTATCAGAAAACTAAATATAAAAGCAAAATGAATAAATAAGTAAAACTAAAATATTTCACCCAACTCAGATTAGGCCTCACTATTGATAGTTCTTTCCTGAACTTTAAAATGATTTACAAAAGTATTTTAAATGCTCATCCAATGACTCTCTGAAAGGAACCAAAAGATAATCATCTGCATTATCAAATTATTTTGGAACACAGATATATATAAACCAATCTGAGAGATTTTTAATAAATAATAGTAAAGTCAAGTCAAAGAAATCTTGGAATAATTATGGACTTCTTTTTTTTTTTTTTTAATTATGGACTTCTTTTTAGGTTTACTTTACTGTGCATTTCCACAATGTATTTGATTATTTAAAATTTATTTTTCTGTGTTTCACCTAAATAAGTGATTCGTGAAAAATGAGAGATCTTGTTCTGAGCCAACTATCCAGAAGATTTCTTTATTGTCCTCAGAGTTTGAAAAGCTAGAGACTGTAGGGCATCACAACTATGTAAAATGAATTTCTTTTAATCAAATTAGTGTCAGAATTGTGATAATTTATAGCACAAAGTCCTTTTCCTATGTTTACCTGTACTCACTTTTAGTATTACCCCCAAATCCGCATATATATATACATATATGTATATATATATATATTAGTAGTATATATATATATATATATTAGTAGTATATATTAGTAGTCTGGATTAGTAGTCTGGATTTAAGCATGAAAAATTTTTTCTAATGTTCTAACTACTGAAAATTATTTTGGAAAAATGTGCATTCCATTGAAGAAAGATTTGTAAGTTTTTTGATCATAGAACAGATTAAGAAAAAAAAACTGATGTGATATTTCAAAATGCCTTAAATCCACTGTACTGAAGAATCAGTTTTAAGGCAAGCAGGTTTTTAGCTTAGCTGAGTAGTATGCATTCAAATATCAGAAGTGTGTTACTATTACTTTTGAGACTTTTGGAATATGGAAGTATCTAGTACACTGTATTCTTTTTTTTTTAATATACGTCCTTTCAAAAACATGAAAATACAATTTAGCAAAATAGCCAGAATTATATCAACAAAAATAAATAAATAAAGTGTAAAGACAGCATAATTCTATTTTTGCCAAAACAAAAGGATGATAGTTTTAAAATGCAACCTAACTAGAGCTTCAACAAGTCTCTTCTTTAATGTCACACTTTTATTCATACAATTTCAGTGCCATGATAATTTACTAAAAATTGATTATGTAACACCACTGATAATCTTTTTTGTCAGGTGAGCATCTCTTTTGACAACAAATAAAAGCAAATGAGGCTTTCAATTTTTTATGTAAATAAATTACAAAAAATATAACTATAAGGCATATGGCTTCATGCAAAAATATATAACTGTAGTCTTATTCCAAATATTCAAGGCTTAGTAGAAAATGTTTAGATAATTCTGCATCATTATTATGGTTTTTAGTACATATATCAGCCTTCATATGGCTCTGATTCATGCTAATCTGAGGATCATTCATTCTCTATTCCTTTTGGTACCAGGTTTATGAACAGGTTTAGTATTAGCTATTATCTCATGGTGAATTTGTTAAATAGAAAAGAAGATAGCCTTTTTGGTCCATTAATTTCCTGCATGAGTAAAGTGTGCTTATAAATTAACCTTTTTGTTGTTGATAACAGCACTATGGAGTTATGTTGCTGGCAGTAATACATGTTTACTGAAATGCATAGCTTATTTATCTTTAACTATAATACTCTCCAATGTTTAATTGATGTCCTAGGCAATTCATTTTCTTTGCTAACAGATTGACTTTAATGGAAATTTTAAGACATAATAATGGGTTGGTTTATTTGCTTTAGAATCATTTCCCCTCTTAAGAGACAAGAGTTTCACAAAATATTTCCTGCATATAAATCTCATTTTTCTGACTTTTCATCCACTCTCTCTTTCTGTCCTTCTCAGTTATTTGTTAAACTTATAAATTAAGTAATATATAAAATAGTTATATAAAGCTATAACAAATAAATGATAGTTTCATTAAATGATGGAGGTTGCTCTAACAGGCCTGTTACAAATTAATGTGGTCAAAATGTATGCAATAAAACTGTAAAACATACATGAAATTTAAAATTTTTGAATTGAAAAGGAAACTTTTGTTTTCCAAGTTAAAAAAAAGACTACACACACACACACACACACACACACACATTTAATTCTGGCTCATTTTTTCTCTTGTAAATAACTTAAATTTCAAGGTATGTTATTTTGTTTTTTAAAGAGGAATTTGTTTTTGCTTAGCACAAAAGTATTTTATGTTAAAGTAAGACATCTGCAAAATTATCACCCAAATATAGCAGTTCCCTCCCCCAGAAGTAATATTAACTTTGTAAATAGCTAGCCTCCTGCCTACCAAACTCTTAAATGTTCTCATAGGGGAGGAAGCACTTACATGTTTTCATCTTCTCATTTAGAAAGATCCTATACATAAACTATGCAAATGAATTTTGATCATTGGTAAATCTGTGGGCTCTATCTCGATTATTTCCTCTGCTGTAACTACATAAACATAACACATATGGGAACTAACTATTTGAAGCTTGATTTCTTATTTTCTCTTAATTTCTTCCTGCCAGTAACATTTGTGCCAAGAGTAATGTTCCAAATCAGAATTTTAGCGAGTATCAAAGTAAAAACTTAGGTGCTGATAAATGAAAGATTTAAACTATTTTTCTTTTCTTTTTTTTTAAGATTTTATTTATTTATTTGACAGAGAGAGAGAGATCACAAGTAGGCAGAGAGGCAGGCAGAGAGAGAGAGGGAAGCAGGCTCCCTGCTGAGCAGAGAGCCTGATGTGGGGCTTCATCCCAGGACCCTGAGATCATGACCTGAGCTGAAGGCAGAGGCTTTAACCCACTGAACCACCCAGGCGCCCCCAAACTATTTTTCTAGTCAAGCACCAAAGAAAATGTGTTTGACAACTGGTTCTATAATTGACACTTGTGATTTTTAGGTAACTAATTATGAATTGGTTCACGAACAGCAGCTTCAGCCAAAATGTGATTGAGGAGAAACTCGTATTTGCTTTTGCATTTTTGCCTTGATGAATTTTATTATGCCATCATTCTTTATCCAAAAGCACTCAAAGCATATTTTGCTGACCCTAAAACTTCTTTCTTTTATATGCCCCTGTGCCTATTCTTAAACATGCAGAGAGCCAAAACTGAAGCATGTTTGGTTAATATCACTAGTGCCAAATACTACTTTGTAATAAAGTGCTTTGAATGTTGCAATTGCCTGTAATCATCAGTTCCTCTTCTACGGGATAGTAAATCATCATCATCAGGGTCTTAAAGTTCATGAAAAGGATCATAAAAGCAAGAGCTCTCAATTCAAGGTATTTTAAGTCAAGAGCTGCTATACACACAAAAGTAATATAATGATTAAGAAGTTCTTAAAAACTTTTTTTTTTGAGAAAGGAAAATATGGTAAATAACTCTTCCACATGGTAATTCAAAAATAAGATTTTACTTATTCCTCTTTCTTTCCTTCTTTCTTCTCGCTTCCTGAGTAGTTCATTCCAAAAACTATTAGGTAGTGTACCACAAAATAGACATCCACCCAGGTGGTAGTTATTGGGAAGGAGTTGCACTTACCTATAACAGGCTGATAAACCTGAACAGAGAAAATAGATACTGGCTTGGGGGCAAAATCCTGCAGGAGAAGAGTTTACTTCTCTGTTATTTTATTGAAAAATGAAACTTTAATTCACATTCTTTATTGATTATTTGCCTGCTTTGGTAAGTTAACATACGTCAATCAAACAATATTGGTGTTATTCGAGGATGAACATAAACACTTTCTTTGTATTCTACATAATAAAGAAATTTCAGAAGTTGAATGGATACTATAAATAATATTTGCTATAGGATTTACATCACTAGGAAATATTTCATCTCTAAAAAAGACTAGAATAAAATGGTTAGTCTTTTCTCTCCCCCTTCCCCCACTGGTATATTAACTCTTGATTAAGACCGCTTATTTACTCCTAAAGTTTGCATGGATTTGGGATTCTGCTGGGAGGTATAAAGTGCCAAGTTACATATAGTGAACTTCTCACTGGGTCAAGTTTGATTTAATTTAAGCAATTACAAGTTAAATTATATCATAAGAATCCTCCGTGTGTGAAAGTACAAGTCCAAAATGATATCTTCCCTTCAAAAAAGGGTTAACATTTTCACAGCACTCATTATACCTTATAATGTTTTTACTTAAAGCTGCTGTTGTAGGTCAATGTACTTTTTTAAACTGAGAATATAAAATCATGTTACTCTATATGTTATATTAATTCTTTCTTTCATTTTCCAAAAGCAAAAATTATTACACTTCAGCTTTCTCTGAGGTTTAGATTTTAAACTAAGTTATAATTATATACACTCCAAATCCGCTATGTTACCATCTTCTTGACTTTCATTATAATAGTAGTTCTTGGCAAGTAAAATGATTAACATATTATATGATCATTATATTGGTAATCATTATAACTATACCAAAACTATGATGATTATATTACCTACTTAAATTTAAATAAATAGCTTTGTAAGTAACCAATTAACTGTTAGTATGCTAATATATGCTTTTCCTTGAATTTGAACTGATATTAATATAGGAACCTGAAGTGTTCAGAAAAGCCAAATAAAAAATTAATTATCATCTCAAATGTAATTAATGGTGGTTATCAGAGCAAAGACCTAGGGAGGAAGTAGTGAGCTACTAGTGGTCACTCAGCTCATGTGTACTTAAACAAGGAGCTGAATGGAAGGTAGCTGAACTGTTTCCCATCTTTTTTTTTTCCTATTTGTAGTCCAATTCTTGGCCATACGCAGTCCTTGATATAGTTAAATGTTTAAAATTTCTTATTATTGGTTAGACTTAATCCATAGAAATTCATATTTTATATATACACATTGAACATGTATTAACACATATACAATACAAGTACATAATTTAAGAGTTTTCAAAATTCTATTTATCTAAAATATTTAGTCCAAGGTCAAACATGGATTTCACTAAATCAAACCAAACAAAAATAGAAAGAATAAAATGAAACCTTTCATGAACCTCGTTATTAACTAGCCACCAGAATATATGCAATATTATACAAATACAAACTAGTATTTGTATAGTATCTGTTACTGGTTTGCAAAGAATAGATGATAAAATAATATATATCATTTATGGTGCGTTTACTCTCTGACAGAAATTATTTGAAGACCTTGACACACATTAACTTATTAAAATATAAGAAATATTTTATATATGGAAAGCTTAGTAAAGGGAAGTTTACATAATTTAGCCAAGATCATGCAACTAGGAAATGTCTGATGAAAAAAATGAGTAGAAGCATTCCTACCTTAGAACCTGAGCTCTAAATACTTTTGTATCCTGCATTCCCTTAGCACCAACTAGGATTTTTCTTATTATCAAGCATAATTAACCAAGTAACATTTTATGGGAAAATCTATCTGTTCTAATATGCAATTTTCATGATGAATAATTTTATTAAATATAATTTAAAGCATTAGTTACATAATAAATATAATTAAGAATTAAAATTCCCTAAAATTGCACTAATAAAAAAGTAATATTTCTTTAATTAAAGCAGAGACTCAGTACATAATTTACAAAAAAAAAAAAAAGGCTGTTTAGACTTCTCTTTACCAGTTTAGCATGTAAGGCACTTGGAAGTTGCCACTCTATCTTAACAACAAATAAAAATCTGAACAGACTGAAAAGTCAACAACTCTTCTTGGATCCATAAAAGAGGGGAGAATACAGAATGAATTGCCCCTGCTAAGACTGGAGAGACGGACTGTTGAGTTACAGCTTATAAGAGCTGAATCCCACTAGCAGAAACTGACTCTGGAACAAATGACTGGATAGGACAACTTGAACTGTAATTGATGACATAGAGAAGGCTCAGTGAAGCCAACTCTAGAGATAAAAAAAAAACTCCAGGGAGATCCAGTGATGGTGATGGTGGGACACAATATTGTGAGATATATTTCCTGAAGGGAGAGGGAAAGAGGAACTATTTTGAGATCCACGACTGCACTCTGTTTTTCTTAACAAGGCTTGCTTTCAGGAAAATTAGTTAATCAGAGACAGCCCGTTAGGGTATGATTGGAGCCTAACTGACCTGAGACAAGGGAAATAACCAACTCCAGCCCCCTCTACCCATCCTCTCCTGCATAAGGGATGGGGTGGGGCTAGGAAGACTGAAACACACCTGTGAAGGTCACAGTCCAAAGACTCACTGAAGACTAAGACCTAATCCTAAATTATAGAATGCTTCCCCTCCCTCACATCTCATCACTAATGATTGAAGTCGTTTATTTATAGCAGTTCCTTTTACCTAGTGCATCATATCTGGCTATCAAGAAAAAACTACAAGGCATACCAAAAGAGCAAAAAACACAAGTTGAAGAGACTGACCAGACCAGAACCAGACACAGCAGAAATGTTGGGTAAAGCAGACAAAAACAGATGGGCAATGTCAGCAGAGAGATGGAAATCCAATGAAAGAGCAACAACAACAACAAACTCACCTAGACATCAAAGATATGGTAACAGCAATGAAGAATGCCTTTGATGGGCTTATTAATAAACTGGACACAACTAAGGACAGAAATTCTGAGCTAGGGGATATATCAGGAGAGTCCATGAAACCCAAAAGCAAAGAGAACAAACTGAGAAAAGCAGAACAGAATATCCAAGGCTTGTGGGACATCTACAGAAGGTATAACAGACTTATAATAGGAATATCTGAAGGAGAAGACAGATAGCTAGGAACAGAAGGGAAAATGTCCTGAGAATGATTTCCATGTAGGGGGTGGGTTTTTCCACAGCACCAAGAAATTCTCAGACATCAGCTGGGCCTCCTACCATTCCACCCAATTCTGACACTGTCTACACAGAGGTAACAGCCAATTCCTCAAGTTAAGAGCTGAGTCCCCCAAAACTGCCCTCCTCTGCAGATGCCAATCCTAAGTCCAGGTTGACACGTCTGCTTCTGACCAGCTGACTATAAGTCAGAAGTTCCCTCAACCCCCTCCTTGGGTTTGATAAGTTGATAGATGGGCTCATAAAACTCAGGCACACCTCTTTCATATGGGATTATTATTTTCTGTGAAAGGACATAACTCAGGAACGGCCAGATAGAGGAGATGCACAGCCGCCAACCCATCACGGCAGCAATTCTAAGTCTAAAATCTCATCTAAAAGATCATCAGTTCCGCACTCCAAGTTCCAGCAAATCTAGATCGTTTATAACAGATATGGTGACATTCTGGGTGTGATACATTCCAGGGCAAATTCCCTCTCTGCCTGTGGATCTAAGAAACTAGAAAACAAGTGATCGCTTCCCAAAATGCAATGGTAAATGGGATTAGGGGAACATTTTAAACATTTCCATTTCAAAACAGACAAAATTTAAGGAAATAAAGGGTGACTGGTCTCAAGCAATTTGAAAATCCATCAGGTTAAATTCTGTTTTAAGGCCTGGGGGTAATCTTCTTTGGTCAGTCTCCAACCACTGGGCCTGCAGCCCTGCCCTTTGAATTATTCTTTCTTTTTTTGAAGGACGACACATGTTTGCAGAAGAGTAGCTAGTTTAGTCCATTTCCTGCATATGAAAGTTTGAAAGTCTGCATCCTTTTCTCTTTTTTTCTGTCTCTGTTCCTTTCAGTCCAACACTTCTCCTGGTATAACATTTCCCCACACCTTGTAGATATCTGTGTGTCTGTCACAGGGATTCATGTCATCACACAAGAGAGTTGTCCACAGATTTTTCTACATAATGTCATTTCTACTCCTGGTTTTTGCTGAGAGGGTTGAGAGGATCCATGAGTCACATGCCTAATCTCTTCAGCAAAAGCATATGGCCTCCCACCATCCTTTGATATTCTCTCTATAACATGTTTTATTAGTAGTTAATCTCTGAATTTTACATCTTTTGCAATCCAGATAAGCTAAGAATTTAAAAAATCATCAAATCCTAGTTGCTTTTTGCCAAATAGCTCTTCATCTCTTTTTTCTCACATTTTACTATAACCAGTAAGAGAAAACCAGGCCACAATTTAAACAGTTTGCTTAGAAATCTCATTTAAATCCAAGTTCATTACTTACAAGTTCTGCCATCCACACAAGTGCAACACACAACTTAGCTAAATTTTCTGACAGTAAATATGAAGGACTGTCTTCCTCTAGCTTCCAAAAGTATGGTCCTCATTTCCCTCTAAGTTCTATCCCTGCTTTAATGTTTCTATCTCTACCAATATTCTTTTTGTGATGATATATGGATTCTCCAATATAGGCTTTCTATACTGTAACCCTCATTTCAACATGGGCACCCAAAAGCAGTGCCTTTAAGGTCCGTATTTCTTTTTTTTTTTAAAGATTTTATTTATTTGACAGAGAGAAAGAGATCACAAGTAGGCAGAGGCAGGCAGAGGGAGAGGGGGAAGCAGGCTCCCCGCTCAGCAGAGAGCCCAATGCGGGGCTCGATCCCAGGACCCTGATATCATGACCTGAGCTGAAGGCAGAGGCTTAACTCACTGAACCACCCAGGTGCCCCTAAGGTCCATATTTTTAACAGTCTGTTATGTTTAAAACAATCTAGGCTTCTTCTACATAGGCATCAAAATTCTTCTAGCTTCAGGGCACCTGGGTGGCTCAGTCAGTTAAGCATCTGATTCTTGATTTCAGTTCAGGTCATGATCTCGGTCCTGAGATCAAGCCCCTCGGCACTGAGTGTGGGTCTGCTTGAGAGTCTCTCTCTCTCCCTCTCCCACTGCCCCTCCCCTCACTTGTGCTCTTTCTCTTAAGGGAAAAAAAAAATCTTCCAGCTTCTATCTAATATCTAAACCCAAAGCCACATCCACATTTTTCAATTTTTACAGAATTATTTCACTTCCTATATCAAAAATCTGTATTAGCTTTTAATCTGCTGCAGCAAATTACCACAAAAGTGGTAGCTTGAAACAATGAAAATTTACTATCTCATAGTTCTGGATATCAGAGGTCCAAAGGTCAGTTTCACTGGGTGTCAGCAGGGTCATGCTCCCTCTGGAGGCTTTAGAGGAGAAGCCGTCTCTCATCTCTTCCAGCGTTTGGTGGCTGCAGGCATCAAGTGCCAGCCATCACAACAAGCAGCCAACCTACAGAGTTATGAGCTAAATAAAATAGTTATGACTTTGACTAATACTGATGTTACCTTGTTATCTAAATTAATGCATTTATCCCATGTTAAATATTTTTCAAACAGTGGCACTTATACTGTCTACGTTTGAATTCTCTTAAGACTTTTCGAGGGCAGCCTTCGTTCTTACATTGGAGATGTCAGTGTGGCCCTAGTACCACTGACTATTCACTTTTTAGTCACAGAAAAAGCAAATGTGTGTGCTATGCTCGTTGATTTTAATTTTCTACACCATTTTTTGAAGGAAGCACTCTATCAGTCCCGTATTTACTGATGGTTTTAACTTTCTTTGTGTGTTAACCGTGCTGCAAAGTAACTCCATGCCCAGAGAGGAAGAGCTAACTTACTAAATTTGGGTGGTTGTTATACATCAAAAATTAACAGCTTTTCTTTAAGTGGTTATTTATTTATTTAAGAGGGGGAGTGATGAGCAGTGGGGAAGGGGAGGGGCAGAGAGGAGGTAAAAAATCTCAAGCAGACCCTGAGTTGAGCAGGAAGCCCAACCTGGGGCTTGATCTCCCAACCCTGAGATCATGACTGAGCCAAAACCAAGAGTCGGAGGCTTTACTGACTGAGACACTCACATGCCCCTGATAATGGCTTTTAAGTGGTATAAAAGAATTTAAATGTAACCAGTCTAGCCCCACCAGTTATCTACTTCAGAAAGGTCCTCAAAATCATTTTCTAATGATGAAAAATCAATATCAGAAAATATACAGAATATTTTTTAAAGTGTCTGCATTTTTTTTTTCCCAGTAAGTAGAAGTAATCATTTTTTCTAACCTTTTATAAATGAATATCTAGATTTCAACTCAATTTACTCTTCTGGATATAAAAGTGTTCCATTGCCACCTCTCGTTACTACAGAGACTCTTTTATTTTAAATATATGTAAATTTAAGAAATATGTGCACTTATTATTTTAATTCCATGGGTTTTCAATTCCATAGATTTGCTGGGGTCTGATGTTAAAATCTAGCCTTGAGTCACAGTCTTAAGACTTCTAGTATATTATTGCAGACTCCATACCCAGGATTTTACTGCTCACAATAAGAGCATTGAACAAAAGTATAACTTCTCTCTATTTTTCATAGAAATGAACTTGTCCTAAAAAAAGATTTAAGGTGCAGTTTCCATTGTGAATGTCCACTGAATTGTCAAAGATGGCTTAAGAATTGGCCATTTATTTAATCTGTAGAATAGTCTCTCGTTTTTGTGCCTCAAGGCTACTAGAATATATAGTTGTAAAAAGAAATTCTCTTAAACTAAAATGTGGGAACTTCTAATCTAGTATGTCTTTAGAAGATAGATATATTTTGGTTCCATTTGGAAGAAAGCAACTATTTTCTAAATATTATGTTTGGACTCCATTTCTATGTTGAAAAGCTCCCAGGTACTTATGAAAGAGAGTTTCTTGCTGCTTATGATATTATAGTCTAATTCAAAACCTTTTTACAATGAAAAATAGCATAGTGTAAGGTAATAGGAAAAATCCTTGAATCTCAATGCATTATTTCATTTTTAGTCCAGTAGAACACTTTTCTAAAAGAAATACATTTTCTTATCATTTATTTCTAAACATGTTAGATACTTGCATTTCATTTATTATGCCTCTTTCTGCATATTCTTTGAACAGCTGATAATAGTACCTAATTAAGTAGAATATCACACAAAAGGAAATTAGTAAATGTCTCCATAAACTCAAAGAAAACTGAGGTGAATTTAGAAATGGTTGATTATAAATTAAGTTGATTAATATTTCAGTCATTTTTTTTGATTGATCTACCCACTGAAAATAATATTCTGAACTACAAAAAAATGCCAGTAATGCTTGTAACTCTTTTTTTTTTTAATGCTTGTAACTCTTACAAGTCATTCTCATTCTCTTTTTTTTAAGGTTTTCTACTTCTATTCTCTCTTGTACACATTCATTCTTGTTTTAGCAACATATTTATTGAAAGATAGTCCAAGATGATGATGTAGAAACACTCTGAAGCCACCTCCTCCCAAGGACACATGGAATCTATACCTACATATACAGCAGTTTCTCCTGAAGAAGAGCCGAGGGGTTGATTGAGCAGCTTTTGCACAATAAACAATAGAGAGACCACATAAAGAAAGGTAGGACAGAGACATGGTAACTATGGGAATCCCACACCTGATACGGCAACCTGCAGTAAGGAGGGCTATTGCTGAATGACTGCACACAGACTCTTCTGCCCTGGGGCACAGTGAAAAAAAAAAATAGAAGTTAAGGAGCAACTAGAGGAAAAGAATAAGTTAAGATTAGGTAAATAAATCCACTTATTAGCCCTAGAGAGTCTCCAAATGGCAGGGAACTTTGGAAAGTCTCTCCCAGGTCAGAGACATTGTGATAAACTATTACTTACATTCCCTCTTTACCTTGATAGTACAGGTGGGAGCAAGGTTCAGGTGCTCTAGCTGGCCTGGTAGGGCCTGGTAGGGATACCCCAGCATGCCGCAGGCCCACCCCACCTTCAGTCATCTTGTCAAGGTAGGCCCCCCCTCCCCGAATGGCACACCAGAGGACTGCCTTGGCCCATACTCTCTCCACTTTGTCCTTTGTCAGGACAAAGTGGCCCTGATACAACACATCCAGGGATACCAATGATCTATACCTGCTCCAGTTCAGCCAGTCTACCAAACCCATGAGGCACATACATGTCTACACCAGTGATGTTCCTATACAAGGCCATTCCTTTAAAACCAGGAGAGTTAGCTATTCTAATTCAGAGAAACAAATACAGAATGACAAACAAAATGAGGAGATAGAGAATATGTTCACAATGAAAGAATGAGATAAAAGCCAAGAAAAAAACCCTAATGAAATGAGGAAAAAGAGTTTAAAGTAGTGGTCATAAAGATACTCACCAAAATCAAGAGAAGAATGGAGAACAGTGAGAACTTCAACAAAGAGATAAAAGATATGAAAAAGAACCAATCAGAGCTGAAAAAAATATACAGTAATTGAAATGAAAAATATACTATAGAGAATCTTCAACAGGTTAGATGATAAAGAAGAATGGATCAGCAATTTGAAAGACAGAGGAATAGAAATGACCCAATAAGAACAGTGAAAAAAAAAATGAAGATAGTTTAAGGGATCTCTAGAACAATATCAGGTGTACTAATATTCACATAATAAGGGTTCCAAAAGAAGAAGAGAAAAGGGTAGAACACTTATTTATAGAAATAATGATTGAAAACTTGCCTAATCTGGGGAAAGAAATTGATAACCAGGTCCAAGAAGCATAAAGTCCCAAAAAAGATGAACCTAAATAGATACACACCAAGATATATTATAATTAAGTGGCAAAAGTTCATGATAAAAAAAAAAAGAGAGAGAGAATCTTAAAAGAATCAAGAGAAAAATAATAGTCACAATGAAAACCCTATAAGATTATGAGCTAATTTTTCAGCAGAAACTTTGCTGCACTTTTGGTGACTGCACTAATGCATTGATAATGTCATTCCCAAAGACCCAGGCAATGCCAATCTCATAGTTTGGAATATGGATTATCAATATGTTTATAAATCTCATAAATCTGTCTCCTTCCTAAAAATTAAAGAATTGTTAGAGAAGATAATGTTACATCAATAGAGGTGAATCAGTAAGGAAACAGAGTCTAGGTTAATGACCTAAGCTTAATACAAGGTCAGAACCTCTACTAAGGTGGGACAGTATCAGTGCACAGCACAAAACCTATGTAAGGAAGTCCTCTGACACCAGCACATGTAGCATAGTGACAGGATTTTGAGAAAGGCTTACTAAATGTGTTCTAAATTAAAGTTTTAAAACATGGGGGAACAAGCATGAATAAGATATTACACCAACATCTGATAGTTCAGATTTTAGTTCTCTCTTATTTCATATAGGGGAAAGTAACTCCAGGTAGGATTTCAAAATCCTTGTGCATTTAGAAACAATCCATCGTATAGGGGTGAGAAATTGAGCCTCTTGTCAAAACACAGCTAAAGGTCCATTGGTTTAAAAAAAAAATAAAAGTGCAACACCAAATAGTTTTGAATCCCCAAACTGAGAAGCAATTCCCATCAGTTATACTTGTTATGGAATTCAATACACCATGTTACTATGAATTCCTTCATAATACATAATACTATTTAAATTGCTATCAAAATAAGTTAAGTGGAAAGACAAAACCTCTCAGATGCTCAGGCTCACATGGAATTCATGAAATTTCAACATTTTTTCCTCTTTTCTTATTTAGAACATCAACAAATCAAAGTTCAGTCGCTTTTCTTGGGAAGGAAGATATAAAAGCCCCTGGATTTTAGATATTGCTTTCCATTTCTCTCCTCCATGTAACGCTACTACTACAAAGGACCATGCTAAACATAAAATTGATTTCTAAAGAGTATTACCTAAAAAATAAAAATAGTTCTGTAAGAAAGTCCAAATTTCTATTAAGGAGGAAAAAGAAAAAGAATGTGTGCCTTCCTGCTGAACTTGAGTGGCAAAAGTATACCTAGGCTGTGAAAGAGTTTCAGAGTCCATATTTAAATGAATAAAGGATTATTAATGAGCAAATAAGTGAATGAATAAAATATTTTCAATGTGATAACATCCTGTCATTCAAGTTTTACCAGAGTGAGAGGTTGAATAATAAACTTTCCCTCTTCGCTTTTACCATATATACTTAAGTGCATTGAAAAACCGATGGTTTGATTTGTTACATTTAAAGATGTGTCCAAAGGATTAATTCTTTAATTCCTGAACATGGCTAACTTTTGAATGACTTCTCAAGTTCTTAAGAATGTTTGATGGAAAGATGATAAAATAACTATAGTACAAGCATCTTAAGAAGACATCGAGAAATCAAGCTATTTGTTTACACACTCATATCCAGGAACACTCTAGAGGTAAGAATCCTCTCCCTGAGTATTTTAATATTCTCTCTCTTCCATTCTTGATGCTTAAGATGACAATGATGTTTTTCATTCAAACATAATTTCCTTATATTTCTGGTACTGTACTAGTCATATGAGATGAAGATAGGGATGTGTCATGTAAAATACTTTCAGAAAAAGCTCATACTCTAGGTGAGAGAAAAATATACATAGATATACATATATAATTGCTTTAGAATAAAAGTATTGCTAAAGTCTCACTGTGAATTCTCAGGGCTGAGCTGAGAGCTCTCCAACTCTGAGAGCGCTAAGCTGAAGGAACTCTGAGTCTGACCTAGGTACTTTGTACATAATAACCTCAGATTTCCTAATTTCCCACTGGATGTATTCAAACATCATAGAATCAACTTCAATGCTCAGTATGAGTAGGTGCTGCACAAATTAGAGGATCACACATGAAGAAATGTGAGGACAAATGAAACTGATTGGAGTAGACTTCCTGAACATCACCTGAGTTCAAATAAGCCAATTTAGTGCTTTTCATTTAATAAGGAAAATATTTTGTTCTATTTTGGTGATAAGCGAATTCATACAGAATGTATAGTAAAAGAGACAAACACATAAGAACAGAAAAAAAGGAGGGAAAAGAAGAAGAAAAAAGAAGAGCAGAGAAGAGTAGGGACATGGAGAAATAAATGTGGATGATAGTGAGATCATGAAGTTACTATCATCTCCGTCTTGTAAACCATTTTTCTTGTAAAACTACTTTTGTGATTTGCACAAAAGGTAGACACACAAGCTAGTCATGGGTATAGCTCATGTACGACAACATAGCATCTCTTCTGGACAATGCTTAAGCATTGCTTCCAAATTGTCTTTATTTGCAAGTATGTAAAAAGGTGTTTTCTGGCATAAGATTGGCTTGTTGGTAGCAAGGGGGCTGTGCAAAAGATATCAGAAAGAGGTTGGTTTGACACTTGAATAAAAATCTATCTATTTAATCAACTAGAGATTCTTGTTAGAAGAGCTCACATAGAGTAAAGATAACATATGCAACAGAATATATTATTTTGACTCACTTTTATATTTTAAAAAAGGCATTTTAGGGGTGCCAGGTCGCTCAGTCGTTTAAGTGTTTGCCTTCGGCTCAGGTCATGATTCGAGAGTCTTGGGATAGGGCTCCACATCAGGCTCCCAGCTCAGCAGGAAATCTGCTTCTCCCTCTGCTTCTATCTCTCTCCCCTGTTCATGCTTTCATTCTCTGTCTCTCTCTCAAATGAATAAATAAAATCTTTAAAAAAAATAAGCCATATAAAAAATCAAGAACAACTTTAACACACATAAAAAGACCACCTTTTATTTTAACCATTAAGTGAAGAGCAGTCCGGGGGATCTGTTATGTTTTTAGAAATTAAAAAGACAAATAAAAAAGGAAAGAAGGATTGAAAGGAAGAAACTAAAAGAAAGATAAAATAATAAAAGCAAGTATTTTATTTAAACCTGGGATCATACTATAAATTATACTTTTAATATAAACTACATGTAGTTGAATTTAAAAGGAAAAAAAAAAAAGGAAGTCATACACAACAGCAATGTGTAAGCAATATATACGATACTCTCCCGAAGTGCCCAGTTCTGGTGAACAGAGGATGTTGCACTGCAGGGCACTCCACAACATCTTCTTCATAAAGTCACCACTTTCAAGAGTAGAAGACATAGATGGCTTTCCTAACATAGAGGAACAGACACAGGTGGACAAAATGAGGAGATGGAGAAATTTATCCCAATGGAAGAACAGGACAAGGCCACAGCCAGAGATCTAAATGAAACAGATATAAGTAAGATGCCTGATAGAAAATTTAAACAATGATCATAAGGGTACTCACTGGACTTAAGAAAAGAGTGGAAGACATGAACGAGACCCTTAACACAGAGATGAGGAATAACAGCAGAAATAAAGGATTCAATAACTGAAGGGAAAAACATACTTGATGGAATGATTGGCAGTATGGAAGAAGCAGAGGAACAAATTAATGACCTAGAAGACAGAGTAATGGAAAATAATCAAGCTGAACAAAAGAGAGAAAAAAGAATTATGCAAATTGGGAACAGACTTAGGGAATTCAGTGACTCCATCAAATGCATTCACATTATAGGAGTTCCAGAAGCAGGAGAGAGAGAAAAGGGGCAGAGAATTTATTTGAAGAAATAATAGCTAAAAACTTTCCTAATTCAGGGAAGGAAACAGATATCCACATCAAGGAAGCACAGAGAGTTCTCATCAAAATCAATCAAAGCAAATCCAAACCAAGACTTACTGTAATTACATTGGCAAAATATAGTGACAAAGAAAAAAATAAATAAAGCAGAAAAGCGAAGGACTATGGTAATTTACATGGGAAGACTCATAAGGCTGGCTGGGGATTTTCCAGCAGAAATTTTGCAAACCAGAAGGGAGTGATCTGATATATTCAAAGTGTTGAATGGAAAAAAATCTGCATCCAAGAATACTCTATCCAGCAAGGCTATCATTCAGAATAAAAGGAGATATAAATGATTTCCCAAACAAACCTAAATGAGTTCATAAACACGAAACCAGCCCTGCAAAAGATATTAAAGGGGACTCTTGGAGCAGAGAGAACAAAAGTGACAGTAAAAAGGGAAAAAAAAAAATCAATGAAAGTAAATATTGCTGTAAAAAATCAGTCAAGAAACTCACAAAATAAAAGGATATAAAATATAACAATATATACCTAAAAAGTGGGGAGTATAGTAAAGAATGGGTTCAAACATAAACAACCATCAGCTTAATATAGATTACTATATGCAGAAGAAATTACATACAAAACTAATAGTAACCATACATCAAAAACACCAATAAATATGCAAAGAATAGAAAGAAAGAATTCCAAATACATCACTAATGAAAATCAGAAAACCATGAAAGAGAGAAAGATAAGAAAAGATCAGAGAAAATCTTCAAAAACAACCACAAAACAAATAATAAAATGAAAATAAGTGCATATCTACCAAGATATGCAATTACATTGAATGTAAATGGATGAAATGCTCCAATCAAAGACATGGGGTGACATAACAGATTAAAAAACGAGACTCATCTATATGCTGCCTACAAGAGACTCATTTTAGACTTAAAGTCACCTGCAGATTGAAAGTGAGGGGATATAGAAACATCTAACACACAAATGGATGTCAAAAGCAAGCCATAGTAGCAATACTTATATGAGATAAAATAGACTTTAAAACAAAGATAGTAGCAAGAGACAATGAAGGACACTATATAATAATAATGAGGACATTCTAACAAGAAGATATAACAAATATAAATAGTTATGTATCCAACATAGGAGCACCCAAATACATGAAAAAGTTAATAACAAACATAAAAGAACTAATCAATAACAATAAAATTATGTTAGGGACTTTAATACCCTATGAACATCAATGGGCAGATCACCTAAACAGAAAATAAACAAGGAAACAATGGTTTTGAATGACACTGGAACAGATGGATTTAACAGATATATTTAGAACATTCTATCCTAAAACAGCAGAATACATATTATTGTCAAATGTGCATGGAACATTCTCCAGAATAGATCACATATTAGCCCCCAAAACCAGCCTCCGCAAATTAAAGAAGATCAAAGTCATATCATCCATCTTTTCTGACCACATTGCATGAAACTAGAAATCAACCATAAGAAAAAAAAAAATCAGGAAAGGCCACAAATATGTGGAGGTTAAATAACATGCTACTATCAATGAATGGGTCAGCCAGGAAATTTAAATAAATAAATAAATAGATAGATAAATAAATAAAGTACACAGAAACAAATGAGAATGAAAATACAATAGTTCAAACCTTAGGCTTGCAGCAAAAGTGATCTACAACAGAAGTTTATGGCAATACAGGCCCATCTCAAGAAGCAAGAAAAATCTCAAATAATCTAAACTTACACCTAAAGAGGTTGGAAAAAGAACAAAACCCAAACCCAAAACCCCAAACCAGTAGAAGGAAGGATATAATAAAGATGAGAGCAGAAATACATGAAATACATGATGCAGAAGCAAACAAACAAAAATTAGACCGGATCAATGAAACCAGGAGCTGTTTTTTTGCAAAAGGAGAAAATCAATAAAATTGATAAACCTTTAGCTAGACATATCAAGAAAAGAAGAAAACAGACTCAAAGTCACAAATAAGAGAGGAGAAATAATAACCAACACTACAGAAATGCAAACAATCACAGGAAAATACTATGAAAAATCATGAAAATTATTTCAAAAATTATGAAAATATTATGAAAAACTGTATGTCAACCAATAGGATAACCTAGAGGAAATGGATAAATTCCTAGAAACTTATAAACTATCAAAACTGGAAGAGGAAGAAATAGAAAATTTGAACAGACTGATAACTAGCAAAAAAAAAAAAAAAAGAATCAGTAATCAAAAACTCCCAAAAAACAAAATTCCAGGACCAGATGGCTTCACAGGTAAATTCTACCAAACATTTAAAGAAGAGTTAACAACTATTCTTCTCAAACTATTCCAAAAAATAGAGAAAAAGAAAACTTCCAAATTCATTCTATGAGGCAAGCACTACCCTGATACCAAAACTAGATAGAGACACCACTAAAAAAAAGAGAACTGCAGGCCAATATTGCTGATGAACACAACTGTAAAAATCCTCAACAGAATGTATAAATTCTCAACAGAATACTAGCAAATTGAATTAAATAACACATTAAATAATTCACCACAATCAAGTGGGATTTATTCCTGGATTACACATGTGTTTCAATATTTGCAAATCAATCAATATGATACATCACATCAATAGAAAGGTTAAGAACCATATGATCATTTCAGTAGATGCAGGAAAAATATTTGACAAAGTACATTGATTCATGATAAAAATCCTCAGCAAAGTATGTTTAGAGAGAATATACATCAACGTAATAAAGATGATATATGAAAAACTCACAGTTAATATCATTCTCGATGGGGAAAAACTGAGAGCTTTGCTTCTATAGTCAAAAACAAGATAATCTTAAAAAAAAAAAAAACAAGATAATCTTGTCTACTCTCACCACTTTTATTCAACAAAGTACTGGCAGTCCTAGCCACAGCAATCAGACAACAAAAAGAAATTAAAGGCACTCAAATTGATAAGGAAGAAGTAAAACTTTCACTATTTGCAGATGGCATGACACTATACATAGAAAAGCCAAAAGATTCCACCAAAAAAAACTGCCAGAATTGATAAATTCAGTGAAGTCACAGGATACAAAATCAACGGACAGAAAACTGTTGCATTTCTATTCACAAAAATTGGAGTAGCAGAAAGAGAAATTAAGAAAATAATTTCATTTACATTTGTACCAAAAAAGATACCCAGGAATAAACCTAACCAAAGAGATGAAAGACCTGTACTCTGAAAACTATAAATTACTGATGAAAGAAATCAAAGATGACACAAAGTAACAGAAAGACATTCTATGCTCCTGGATTGGAACAACAAATATTGTTAAAATGTTTATACTACCCAAACATTGCATACATTTAATGCAATCCCTATGAAAATACCATAAGCATTTTTCACGGAACTAGAACAAAGAATTCTAAAATTTGTATGGAACCATGAAAGACCCTGAATAGCCAGAGCAATCTTGAAAAAGAAAAGCAAACTGGAGGACTCACAATTATGGACTTCAAATTATACTACAAAGCTATAGTGATCAAAACAGTAAGGTATTAGCACAAAATAGACATATAGATCATTAGAACAGAATAGAAAATCCGGAATGAACTGACAACTCTATGGTAAATTAATCTTCAACAAATCAGGAAAGAGTATCCAATGGGAAAAAGACAGTCTCTTCAACAAATGGTATTGGGAAAACTGAACACCAAATGCAAAAGAATGAAACTAGACCACGTTCTTACACCATACAAAAAAACCCAAAAAAACAAATTCAAATTACATTTAAGACCTAAATGTGAGTCCTAAAACCATAAAAATCATAGAAGAGAATGCACGCAGTAACTTCTTTGACATCAGCCATAGCTACTTCTTACTAGATATGTCTCCAGAGGCAAGGGAAACAAAAGCAAAAATGAACTATTGGGACTTCATCAAGATAAAAAGCTTCTGCATAGCAGAAGGAATAACAAAACTAAAAGGCAACCTACAGAATGGGAGAAGATATTTGCAAATGACATATCCAATAAAGGGTTAGTATCCAAAATATATAAAGAACTTATACAACTCAACACCCAAAAATCGAATAATCCAATTAAAATATGGGCAGAAGACATGAGTAGTTATTTCCCAAGGAAGACATTCGGATGGCTAACAGATGCATGAAAAAATGCTCAACATCACTGATAATCAGGGAAATGCTAATCAAAACTACAATGAGATAGCACCTCATACCATCAGAATGACTAAAATCAAAAACACAAGAAACAATAAGTGTTGTCAAGGATATGAAGAAAAAGGAACCCTCATACATTGTTGGTGGGAATGCAAACTTGTGTAGCCACTCTGGAAAACAGTATGGAGGTTATCCAAAAGGTCAAAAATAGAGGTATACTAAGACCTAGCAATGGTTCTGTTGAATATTTAACCAGAGAATACAAAAATTCTAATTCAAAGGAATACATGTACCCCAATGTTTACAGTAACATTATCTGTAATAGCCAAATTATGGAAACAGCCAAAGTGTTCACTGGCTGATGAATGAATGAAGAAGATGTGGAGTCTGTGTGTGTGTGTTTGTGTGTGTGTGTGTGTGTGTGTGTGTGTGTGTCTATGCAGTGGAATATTATTCAGTCATAAAAAGGAATGAAATCACCATTTGCAACAACATGGACAGAGCTAGAGAGTATAATGCTAAGGGAAATAAGTCAGTCAGAGAAAGACGAATACCACACAATTTCACTCATATGTAGAATTTAAGAAACAAAACAATATGCAAGGGGGACAAAAGAGAGAGAGAAACAAATTAAGAAATTACCAGAGGGGAGGTGCATAATGAGGGTGGGGGGTGGGGCGGTGGGGTGGGATGAGTGAAGTAGGTGATGG
>CM052895.1:121278150-121297703 GCA_028534135.1 Potos flavus
TTACTTTAGACTATGGATATTCAAATTTTTGTTCATTTAATAACAGAGAATTTATGTGTGTTTACATTAGAGGTGGGTTTACATAAGCTTAATTTACCCTGATATTAAAAATCAATTACCAAATTATTTGGAGGGAAATTTATTTAGAGTAAGAATTTGTAAAAGCCTGAAGTAATTAAAAAATTACAAGAGATCTTTAACTTGCCTTCATATGTTCATTTTTCCCCCAAGAGTTTTGTAAGCTATAAACAATTTGGAGGTAGTTTTTATAGAGAGGCAAATTACCACATAGGAATTAATATTAATGATTAGCATTTGTTTCATCTAAAATTATATCCAATTAAAAAATTCTCTGGCCTACTAATGACATGTTAAATATTTTGCTTGATATACATCATTAGGTCTTTGAGGCTGCAGAATGACGCAAATAAAATTATCTTCTCAATATTTTATAAGGAGGGCTGCTTCACAAGTTTTATTATCTTTGCTCCATTTCTGACATCAACATCTTAACTGTGATAATTAGAGTAGATACATTAACACCAGGTATGTTTTTTTGCTGTTGTTCTTGTTTTTATTAAGTAGGCTCCACACCCAGCTTGGAGCCCAAAGTCAGCCAAACTCATCAGCTTGAGATTGACACCAGAACTGAGATCAAGAGTCAGACACTCATGACTGAGCCACCTAGGCACCCCAACATCAAGTATATTTATGCAGTCATACTCTCAAGGACCTTGAATGTGATTTATTTTATTATATTATGAAAATTCTAAAAAGGAATTGTTAACTATATATCCTGGATAATAGCTCTTGGGTAACCTTTGATGTAGACATATAGAATATATGTAGATATACAGAATATATATGTATATAAATATAAATTTATATATATATATAATTATGTGTGTGTGTATACACAGAAAGAGAGAGATGTTCAGTGACTCTAATTTACTGTAGGTATTTGGTTAATTTTGGCTAAATATAGAACTGATGAGGACCTTACAGAATTTGTTGCAAGCAAGAGTGTTAATAACGTATACCCCTGTTTTTCCTATTTGAATTCTGAACCATTCAAGATAAACATAGGAGGAAGGCATAGTGAAATCAGAATGTGAGCTTCATAGCTCGTGGATTTGTTGGCCTTGGTGCTTAGCAACAGGAATTTTTTTCACTGCTTCCCAGCATGCAGCAGCCATATTAAGTCAGTGACATACGGAGCAGGGACTTTATTGCTAAATTTACAACATGGCAGAAGGCAGATCAGAAGTCGTGTTCACTGAAGGCTGAGACATCCTAAAGAGGAAAAAGAAGGGAGGGTGGGTAATATCACCAATCACGTAAGGAAAAAGTGAAGGGGGGCAGGAGTTGCATGCTAAGAGATATTTAGATGTTTTTTCTATATGGAGTTTTTAAAGAAATTCCCTCTCAGCCATAGGGACTCTGAGCTAATAGGAATTATTGAGGAGAAGGATATTAGAAACTTGAGTATTGAGCAGGGACACTGATTCCATGTGACACAGGCATGAATCTATCATGAGAATTATAAGAATACTTTTATTGACTATGTCTTCCGTATTCTTAGAGTCTGGAGCTACTCTTACGGGCTTCAGTTTTGAAAAATGACCTCTAATTATTTTATTTAATTAAGAAATGCAAATGGTAACATTTTTTCCTCATGGGACACAACTATTTTTCTTTTGAAAGAAGAAAAAATGATGCAATGTCAAGAATAAATTCTCTGAAGTTACTAACCAGCAGCAACCAGTGAATATTGGCTAAAATATTTAGATATAGGCAATAATAATTTAATATGCAAACTAAATAATTATATTAAAATTATCTTCCTTATGTCTTCATAAATTAACATTCTAAATCATCTTCCAGGAATTTATTTTATACATTCTCCAACTTCCTATTTTCCTCAAGTTTTCAGAAGACATTCAAAGATATCACATTATTAAAAGGAAGAAAAAATCTTTTAGCTAATCAAATTAAAAAATACTATTGAATGAGTAGAGTTTTATTGAACAATTTTTGATAAATTGAACTATTTTTACACATAAATGTTTTCACGTAATCTCTTCTGGATAGTTTTTTTGTTTTTTTTTTTAACGGCATGGAATATTTGGGTTAAATGGTCCCAGTGATACCAATTATTCAACAGTATACAAGTCTGAAATGATTTTTGTGAGTCACATACACTCTGATAACTATATCAGGAGGCTTGTGAAAGCAGAGTTATCAGAATGAGAAGCATTTTGACTGCTGAGGAGACTATAGAAACATTAAGGTACATAACCCACCATCAAAGATTTATGAGTAAGAGATTGATATTCATTTTGTTTTAATTAGAGCAAACAACTTGCCTGTGGGGTGTCTACACTCAGAATAAGTTTGACATCACAACACAGTTATGTTCTCTAAGGAAAAATTAAAGAAAAGGAAAGGAGTTTCTTTCTGAGGCTCGGAATTACAAACAAAAGAGCCCAATTTACTTTGAGTTCTCAGTAGCATATTTATGTCTCCAGGGCCTATCATACCTCACCATTTCTGCATTCTAAGAAGAAAAGATTATGGTTCAAAAGTTCACGTTTGTACCGCTTTTGCCATTTTTCTTTAGATCTGTAGGTGTAAAGTTCATTTAAAATAAAAGTTTACTAAAAAACAAGTTTACATTTGCCACCTGCTGGAATGAACTGGTAACGAGAAGACACTATGATGCGGAATATAACTGTACAAAGTAAACACTCATCAAACACATCAGACCTTTGCTAAATTCACTTATTAAACGGATACCATGGAAGAATCACTTTTGTTTTAAATTCCCTAGAAAACAAAATAGCTTTTGGATATAGGAACACTTAGTCTTTGCTATATAAACTAAATTAAATATTATGTATATATATAATGTATTTTGTCCATGCATATCTTAAATGAACCTGTTTTGTTCATATAATCAATATCGAATTATTTTAAGATAAATAAATCTTTTCTTGATTTTTGATCTGTCAATCTAAGAGATGATAAATGTTGGATGACAGTAAACATGAACTGAGAGAATTGCAGAGTAAGCTGAATTACAACTTTTGCCCAAACATTAAAAAAAAAAAAAATACTATCGATTACAATCAAAACCATTACCTGTCATTACCTTCTTCAAGGTCCTAACTTGATACAAAATTTAGACATAAAAGCCTACATTTATCCTCTTAAGTGCTATCAACATGTTCCCTAATTTCCCTTAAACATTTTTTACTGTGAAATTATGTATTGTCCTACCACAGGTAGGATGTTCACTAACATATATTCCCATGCCTTTCTTTCTTTTTTTTTTTTTAAAGATTTTCTTTATTTATTTGACAGAGAGAGATCACAAGTAGGCAGAGAGGTAGGCAGAGAGAAGGAGGAAGCAGGCTCCCTGCTGAGCAGAGAGCCCATTGTGGGGCTTGATCCCAGGACCCTGAGATCATGACCTGAGCCAAAGGCAGAGGCTTTAACTTTAACCCACTAAGCCATCCAGGTGCCCCTAAATAAAATCTTTTTAAAAAAGAAAAGAAGACATAATTTTGACTACTAAAATTCTCTTTATGGTTATATTTATAAATTTGTTTATATATAAGGGAGAGCAAAGATTGAACTTGAAAAAAATAAACTTTCACCTAAGAACATGGTAAAGTTTAAAACGTTGCCAATTCTAACTCTATGACCTCAGGAATGCCAGTTACATAACTTCTTAGCTTACTGGTTTCCTTATTATACAATGAAGGTAACAACAATAACTACCTCATAAATTCTTTTTTTTTTTTTTGAAGATGTGAAACACTGGAAACACTACCTGACATACAGTAACTATTATGTGTGCTAGTTCTCGTTATTATTATTTATTCATATTTTTCCTGCTTTAAATTATATAATGGTGTCTCATTTTCTTCATAATGTTGTAGGGCATAAATCCAGATATGATTCACAACAAATGCTGAAGTAAATAGTTAACATTCAACCTCAAATTTTATCAGTGAATTTTACCATAGTTTTCCGTAGTCGACAGCTTAAACTAAGTCACTTCCTATTTTATTTGGTTATGAAACAGTCTCTTGCCTTATTTCCTAGATATTATCATTTATTCACTCTTATCTTGCCTCTGTGATGATGCTTGCATATTTTGCAAAAGAATAAATTTGTGCCATTTTCTTGCTCAAAATAGTTCATTGAATTATCAGGTTAAATTTAAAATTTAGTAATGACATATAGGTTTTCAAACTCCTATTTGATGAATGCTCTTAGATATATTCCCTATTGATCAGAAAAATCTCCTGAATGTTTCACCACAGTGTATTATATCCTTCAGTCTGTGTTTCTACTGCTCTCTCTATATTTTTGTAATAGCGATTGTGCTACGTATTCTGATTTAACTATTACAATTACCCATTCCACTGGACTCTAAACGTATTCATCTTTGTATCTTTAACTAATAGTAAGAAGATAGGTAAGAATACTTTTCTCTAAAACCACAGATAGTTTAATATTGTGATGACAATTATGCTTTCATTAATTTAGAAGTTCAAACTATGGAGTTTGAGGAAAATGAGTAGAAGAAATTAAAAACCATAAAATTTTGGTGAAATTCTATTTTTATTACACTTGAAAACTTTGTTCTTTCTTATGAAAGACTTTGAGCAACTGGGGTAATGTCTGGTCATGGATCTCACAGTAAGATAAGATTTTTATATTTTCTAGAATTAGTTCATTTTTTAACGGAAAAGGAAATAATTCATTAAATAGTGACCGAACTGCAATTTTGTTTTGATTTTCCACTCAAGATATTTTAATAAAATATTCCCTTCCATGTGATAATTTTTAAACAAGTATTTCCATGCATTGGATTTTTCCATTCTTATATTCTTTTTATCAACTAATATTACTTCTTTCATTATGGTAAAATATATAGCATAAAATTTACCATGTTAATATTTCTTTTAACTTAGATTTAATTAATTAACATATAATGTATTATTACTTTCAGAAGTAGAGTTCAATGATTCATCAGTTGCGTATAACACCCAATGCTCATCACATCTCGTGCCCTCTGTGATGCCTGTTGAGTTTAAAATAGGAAGATTATCCTGGATTATATGGGTGGGAATCTAGTCATATGAGTACTTTCTCTGATGATTTTCTCTGTTGAAGGCAAAGAGTGCAGCAGAAGAGTAGTCAGAGATATTCAAATCATAAAATAGTCTCAACATGCCAAGATACTTGAAGGATTAGAGAGATCTAACATGTGGGATGTGAAATGTAGTGGCCTGTGCCCAAAAACTATAGCTAGCCAAAATCTCCAGCAGCTCGGGGGAGTCCACCACTGACATCTGGCAAGGACACAGAAACTCATTTCTACAGCAGCAAAGAACTAGATTAGGCCAACAACCCAAATAAACTTGGAAGCAGATTCTGTCCCGAGCCTGATGATAAGAACCCACCACCAACACTTTAATTTCAGCCTTGAGAAACCTGGAGCAGAGAAGCGTGCAAGGCAACCTGACTTCTCACCTATGAGAATGTGAGCTAGTAAATGAGAGTTGTGTTAAACTGCTAACATCGTGGACATGTTTTTATGGTAGCAAGAGAAAACTAAAATAGAGCACTGTGGGGACTTTCAACAATTTGCTTACCTTTTGCATGCCCCGTTCCACTCTACACTGTGATGAGAACAATACGAACATATATGAGACACAATTTTTTCTGAGCAAAAGGAAATATATAAAGCTGATAGATTCTTGGCAGTTGGACAGACTGTAGTATATATAATAAAACATTATTTTATTATAATTACTGAAGTATGGTGCTCCTCTTTATTTACAGAAAGGGAAGCCAAAAATCCAGGCACATTTGTGCATTTTTTCATCCAAATAGCTCCTTCTCTTTCTATGAGATAGATGTGAGCAGGACTTCTATCCACGGAAAACTTATTGAACAACTAGTTGAAGGAAGGCAATTGTCCTGGATCAGTGTTCATGAACTAGGAAACTGAGATCTCAAAGACTGGACCTCGTGGATTGATAGGTTTGTAAGTGTATTAATTTACTCAACTGAAAAGTAAATTAAAATAATTTTCTGCCTGGCTACATTTGACCAAGAATGAAGAGTGACTGTACCTTTTGTAGAATCAAGTGTTTCTCATCGATGACCTGTACCCTTGCCCTCTACTACACTAACAAATCAGCTTCCAAGTGGTATAATATCATCTGAAGGTAGACTCTGTTAAGTATGCACACTAAAAACTATAAATTAACTACTAAAATAACAAAACAAAAATTTAAATCTAATATCCAACAAAGAAAAAAAATGGAATCAATATGAGAAAAGCCAAAAAAAAAAAGTAAAAATATGCACCACAAGAATCATATGGCATAACAGAAAATAGTGAATTTTTTTCTTTTAAAGATTTTATTTGTTTGACAGAGAGAGAGAGAGAGAGAGCACAAGCAGGGGGAGCAGCAGGGAGAGGGAGAAGCAGACGCCCCTGCTGAGGAGAGAGCCCGATGCAGGGTTCGATCCCAGGACCCTGGGATCATGACCTGAGCCAGAGGCAGCCGCTTTCACTGACTGAGCCACCCAGGCACCCGAAAATAGTGAAATGTTTGAGATGTTCAACTTAAACGCAACCATGTAAGTAAAAAAATTAAGTGGAAATGTTAAAAAAGAATGCCTTACATGTCAGAGACTTTCAAACTGGATAAAAGAGCAAAGACCCAAATGTATGCTACCCAGAAGAAATGCATGTTAAGTGTAAAGATAGAAATATGTTAAAAATAAAAGCGTACTCTGCTAACACTAGTGAAAAGAAGGCTGAAATGCTATAACAATATCAGATAATATGGGTTTCAAAAATTATAACCAGTTAATTGAATTCATTTCTTAATCACAAAGAGGTCAAATAATTAAGATATCATAACATTCTTAAATGTTGGTATACCTAATAAAAAATCTTCAAAATATGTGAAGCAAAATTTGACAGAACTGCAAGGAAAATAGACTTTCAACAAAATAAACATTTAACAGATTTCAATGCCTTTCTCTAAAAAAAAGGATACAAAATGCAGAGATGAATTCAGTATGAATATTGAAGACTTGAATAATACTACTAACAAACTTGACATATTTGATATTTATAGAACACTCTGTCAACAACGGCAAAATACACATTATATTCTTGAATGAGGTAACATTTCTCAAGATATACTATATTCTGGACCAAAAATATCAATCTCAATATGCTTATAAGAATATAATATAAGAATATATATTCATATAAAAGTCTGTACTGATGAAATTAAATAAGAGATAAATGGGAATGGGACGCCTGGGTGGCTCAGTCGGTTAAGCGTCTGCCTTTGGCTCGGGTCATGATCCTGGGGTCCTCGGATCAAGTCCCACATCGGGCTCCCTGCTTGGCGGGGAGCCTGCTTCTCCCTCTGCCTGCTGCTCTCCCTGCTTGTGCTCGCTCACTCTCACTCTCTCTCTGACAAATAAATAAATAAAATATTAAAAAAAAAAAAAAAAGAGATAAATGGGAAAAAAAATCACTTCAAAATCTCAAAATAAATAGAAACAAACTTGGACACTTCTAAATAACCAATGGGTCAAGGAAAAATTCAAAAGAGAAATTATAAAGGATTTGGAACTAAATAAATTTGAAACTGCAACATAAAAAATTTTCTAGTATACTGCTAAAACAGCACTAAACATGAAATTCATACCATTGAATGCCTACATTAGAAAAGAAGAAAGATATGAAAATCAGTGGCCTCAGCTTTCCCCTTAAAGAAACTATAAAACAAAGAACAAATTAGGCCTAAAGTGAGAAGATGAAATGAAATAATAACGATGAGAGTAGTAATCAGTGAAGGAGAATACAGACTTTGGAGATAATCAATGAACCCAAAAGCTAGTTCTTTGAGAAGATCAAGAAAATACATAAACTTCTAGCCAGATTGTTCAGAAAAGAGAATAGATATGTGTCACCAATGTGAGGACTTAAAGAGACAGCCTTGCCATACATGATTCTGAAAGTCAAATGATAATAAGGAAATATAAACAAATTTATATCAATAAATTTTAACTTAAAAAATGAAAAACATGAAAAAAATACGAAACTTAACAAATCTCAGAAGAAAGGTATAAAGTGAAAAGTCCTATAATTATTAAGCAAATAGAATTTGTAAATTAAAATTGTAAATTAAAAATGTCCCACAAAAAATTACAGGCCCACAGAATAAATTCTACTAAACACTTAAGGAAAAGATATTAGCAGTCCTAAACAAAATCTTTCAAAAAATTTAAAAAGTAAGATTGCTTCCCAATTCATTACATGAGGTTACATTCCCCTGATACTAAAACCAGAAAAAGATGCCATACGGAATAAAAATACCCCACATTAACATAAATGCAAAAAAATCTAAACAAACCATTCGCAAATAGAATTCAACATAAAAGGAATAATACATTATAATCAAATGGGGTTTATTCCAGGACTACAAGTTTGGAAGATCAATGTAATTCACCATATTAAAACACTAAAGGAAAAAAACACACAATCGTCTCTACAGGTAGAGATATTTATTATATCTGATAATATATGTTTTATATTTTAAAGCCAGTTTGAATGGTTGTTACTGCTTCTTGCTAATCAAAAGTATTCTCATACAGATTTTGGCACCAGAAAATGGGGAAAAGTAAGAGGCTGAAATGTGAAATTCAGAGGGTGGAGAATTAAGCCATAAGAAGTTAAGATGCTATGTTTTCTGTCCAAAAACTTGGTGACACTTGTTTTGCACATACTAGAGTTGGTCCCCTAGACACAGAGCAACAAATGAGTCACTATAGTTGTGGAACTCATCTTCATGTGGCTACAGAAGATAATAAACAGTGAGGGAAGACCTTTCCTAGGAGGTAGAACCAATGTCCACCATGTTGCACAATTTGATATATCATCTGTTTTGCCCTATTTGTTTTTTTAATATGTTTTTATTATAATAACTCTTTATAATTTAAAATACGTTGGTAGATAAATGTTTCTAAATATGTTTCTAAAAATATGGTAGAAAAATGTTTCTAAATCTAAATAAATGTTTCTAAATTTATCTGACAATAAATTGGTAGATAAATGTTTCTAAATATGATTCTGTACGAGTTAGAATTTAGCCAAATTCTGGTCCATGAGTCAAAAGGAAATGTCTTTGGTGAATTTTTGTGGAAAGTTTGTGGTCTCCATAGAAAGAATAATAGAAAAGAATGGTTTATCATGTCTTTTGCCCTTTAAACATCCTGTTTAGGTGATGCCTAGAAATTTAGGTTTCTATCAATTCTCAGAGTCCTAGCAACATATGAATAATTTTCATACTGATGTTAATAGAAAAGGGGAAAAATTAAGCTAGACCTAAAGGTATCATTAACCCCAAAGGATCAATTACTCATGATTCTTGCCCCCCCCAACTAAATTGCTGATAAGAAAATTCATGTGATCATATTTATATTAGACATTGTTTGCAAACAAATGTATCCTGACAATGTTTGATAAGCACATACACTAATAGTGATAGAACACATCACTATAAACTTTTCTGTTTGGCAAAATGTAATAAAAGTCTAAAAATCTCACTCTTCAATAAATTTTTAGTCTAGAAATCTTTCCTGGGGTAGTCATTTCAATAAAAACAAGTATTTATGCCAAAATATTCATCACATAATTACTTATAATAGTGTACTTACTATTAACTTACAAAAATTATAATCATTTACAATAAACTGTTGCTGTAAAGACAGATCCATAAAATTAACGTTTTCCAGCCTAAAAAAATGTGTTTAAAGTTAATTTAGCTCAGGGATGTACTTAAAGAGTTTAGTAAGAAATATAAGATAATTTGTTTATACGGATTTATTTATTATGCTTAAAATATAGAAAGATTTTGAAAATATAAAAAGGTATATAAAGCTGATAATTGTTTTGGATAATGGAATTATAGATTTTCCAATTCTTTTCAAAATTCTGTACTCATTTCTTACAATGAGAAAATTTTTCATTATGGAAAAATAATACACATAGTATTATTATAATGAGCTTGACTATGTGTCATAGACAGCAAAATTATAAGAAGTATATTTCTCACCAATGCATGTTGAATTCCATTAAGCACTGTATCCTAAATTATGATTCATAAGGTTAAAAATGATGCATTAAAATATACTACTTCTATTTCTCACCCCCAATATTTAGATTTTTATTTTATATGAAATATAATTTTACTTGTATGTTATATTACTTATTCTGATGGATCACAAATGACTTTCTGGTTGTGACCAAAAGTTGATTTGTTATTCTTTGGATATCGCTTCTCGGCCTTTTGGCTAAGATCAAGTGTTATTCTTTGGATATATTACCAAAAGCATATGAAAGGTTAAAAGTGAGAGTTAGAATGTCTGTGTATTTTTAACATTAGTTATCTTTAGATCTTCCAATAATGGAAAATAGATAATCTGGCTACTGTATGTATGATTAAATTACGTTTGCAGGCACTTTAATAGACCAACATTAAACTTCGGCAATTCAAAATCCCAAGAAGAATTTGGTTATATTTCAAATTTTATTTTAACTTATAAATTGTATAACCTAGTCTTCATTTCCTAAAAAAAGTAAGTCTCCCAGGGCATTCGCCTCACTAACCAAAGTTGGTATCAATTTTTTCACTCAGCCAAGATTTGAGTTTCATAAGTTCTTTTGATAAACACTTTGCACAGCTCCATTGAATTAAATCGCATTAGGGAAACATGGGCCAAGTTAGATTTGATTTGTCTACCTAGCACTTAAAACCAACCCGAAGGGAATGCAAAACCCTTGCATAGGGCTCAAGTACAGTTAGGAACCAAGGTTACATGTAAATGAGAATGCATAGGCAGCTCCGCCATCTGTCTGCAAAGTCCTTCCTGATTTGCTTGTCGAAAATCTTACAGGTTTAGTTAAAGCAGGCAGCACCAGGGGGAAAACCCAAGAAGACAGCTGCCTCCTCTCTGTAACAGAACAAGGCAACACTCACTAATAGGAGTTGGGACCTGTCTAACCTAATCACAGAAATCTCAAATGGTTTCTCAGCAGTCTATCTATCACTGACACAGCTGAATCCTTAAAAATTTTTCTGTGCATGAGTAATAACTAATCCTTTTACTTTAGTCAAATGAGATTTTTTTTTGCCTTTTAGAAATCACAGGCAACTTCCAATAA
The DNA here is from genome assembly GCA_028534135.1 of Potos flavus. Classification (NCBI taxonomy): domain Eukaryota; kingdom Metazoa; phylum Chordata; class Mammalia; order Carnivora; family Procyonidae; genus Potos; species Potos flavus. Next base: position 121,289,426 of record CM052895.1, read on the forward strand.
AATAAAATAAAATAAATTTCAAGTTCATTTGGCTTTGGGTTATAACAGTAAAATATTGCAAAACACATGTGGTATAGTTTTTATATATATATAAAGTTATACAAGAAATGTCCTATTTCTATTATAGAGATTGAAGTCACTTCAAATTTAGTGTAAATAACTTAGACTATATTTTACAACTTAAATCAGTTTATTTGCCAAGATGGTGGAAGAAGTGAAGCCATCACCTCAGCCATAGGTTCAGGTCATATATGTTACTAGTCATACTAAAAGACTCATCATGTAAATATAAAAAGTTATATTACCTTTTATTTTTTTTAACTTGGACAATTGAATATGCTACCTGTATATGAACTGAGAAATGTTTCTCTCACTATTGAGCAAAACTTATGTTTGATGGCAAAGCACCACTCTTTTCAATAATCTTTCCATTGCTTATGTCACTTATAAAAATACAAACACCTAGTTTTTTTCTCTTAAGTCCAGTCATCAACCTAAATAAAAGCATTCCACAAATAAAAAGGTCTATCAGCTAATACTTGTCTTTAGGGAAAATTATTTAACATATGTCAACTCATCTGTAAAATGGGGATCTTGCAATGTTGCTAATATTAAATATATGATAATAAAGTTTCTGGCATATAGGAAGTTGTCAGTAAATGGCATTGTTTATTCATACGTTCATCAAATAAATTTTGACTTCCTATTACAGAAAATGTATAGTTACATTCTGAGTAGTTAATATTACTAACAAATAAACATATCCATTTTGAGCTATTTTCCTAGTATATCAAACAATCGATTTGCTGAACAGAAGTCCATAATATTCCATAGTTCAAATAAAACATTATCATGGATTGTTAAAAGAGCAATGTGTCTAGCACATAAAATGTAGATGAGTCATGTGATCTATGTTAATCCCTGTTAAATTCTATTTTAAGCATAAAAAATTTTAAATATTACAAATAACTTTATTGAAATATTTTTCTGTGTATATCTTTAAATGAATGACTGATAGTTAACATAAAAATTTTATTTTATTCAGAGATAAAGTACTAGGTTTCCCTCATACTCTAATGTGAAGGATCCTAGAAAATCTACCCAAAATCACCTCTATGTCTATTACTAATGGCAAAACTCCTATCCTTATTAATTTGTACAACTATTTTACTTTCTTTTTTTAAAGAATAAACAATTCTACTCCGTTAAGTTATTTAGCTGCTCCCGTTTGCTCCCTACCCAATATTTATTTACTGCTTTCCTCCTTCCCAGCAAGATGTTGATTTTGATCTGTTTGCCACCCTCCACCACAGAAGGTGATCCTTTCTCAATCTCCAGGAACATAACCTGACTGTTCTACGACCATCATGGCACTCGCATATTTATTATCATTTATTGAATTTGGAAAAAAAAAAGCATGACTTATTATGATTAATAATGAGATATGAGGGAAAGGCTTCTGTGTGTTTTTCTGGGAATGTGTCCTTTATCCTAGCCTATGAAACAAACCCAAGAATAAAGAACCCTTCTTCTTTATGTAGCTATTATTTACTCTGAATGTAAAACCTGGAAAGACTTGAAGAAATGTCTTTTGCTCTAGGTTGAAGCTACAATATAAAAGACGAAAGAAACAAGCAAGAGGCTGAACCTGAGGATATTTAGATCCTTCCTAGTATCTGGGGATCCTATTACATGAAGTAATATAAGACCCTTATACTATACTCAAGTGAGTACAATCTACTTTTTTTGCTGTCAAGGTTAACCCAACTGCTAATTGTTACCCAAGAAAAAATAAGTTTTGTCATTTCTTTTCAAGAATATTACAGCACTAGCATTGAGGAAATTGGGAAACTGGGAAGTGGTAGATTAAAAAGGGTGTATGGTAGCAGCAAAGAAATATCAAATCACATCCTTCACAGTTTCCTGTAACACATGCCCAGGAGCCAACACTGAATTTCAAATAGGTTGTTCTCAGAGCTAACATCAAAGCCCAGGTATTCCTCTAAACCTTTATCTTAATAGGATTTATAAAGTTAAATAGAAATTAAAAATTTTTCTAACACTAATCTAATAATCTCATTTGCATAGGTCTAAATTTGTATGGGTTAGAATTTAAATGTAGATTTTAAGCTTTTACATCTTCTCAGAGACTATCACAGTGTCTTATGTAACATATTGCAGAGCAAAATTACTTATATAAAGTCCTTAAAATCAAGTTATCTACTTTGTTAATGACCAGATTTCTATCCTAAATGTTGGAAGCATTTAGTCCCTGATTTTACACTTATTTTTTATTTTCATTTTTACGGTATCAGGTTTCATATCTGCAATTTCCAAGAAAACAAGTGTGATTAAAACTAGTTTAGAAACAAAAGTAGAAGAATTCTGTGAAATCACTCCATTTTAAGACTTCAGAGGGTCTACATCAATGTCACTTTTTCACTAAATTTACAGACTTACTAAGAACTTTGTAGTAGGCACTGTAGATTGGTTACCCCAAATTCACTCATAACCCATTCCTCTACTGAAAAAACGGTCACCCTTCCTGGACCCCATGGAGTTTCTTGTTCAATAGCATTCATGACTAACAAAGTATTTAAGGAGTTTATGTTTGGATCTTCTTAAGAGTATTATAGACCTAGGGTTTTGATGTTTGCCCTTCTCTTTTGTTCTTTCCCTTCTATCTCCTTGGAACACAGATTGAAAGCCTTTATTAGGGACAAAAGATTTTGAAATTAGAGATGTTATACATCAAATTTAGTATTTTATTTTTAAAATTACACAAGAGTTCATGACTATATTGTAATTGAATGACAAACATTCATTTACAGAAATATAAGGTCTCCTTCCTTTCTTAGGAGACAGATATTTCCTACTTAATTGTTCCTACCCCATCACAAACCAACACTGATAGCAGGACAAATGTCAATTTTATCATGATAGAGTTGAGATGGGGGGATGTAACTCAGTATGATGTCCAAGTGGAATTTCTATCTGAATCTTAGAATAAGACTTACTAATTCAGCCACATATTCTACTAGTCTTAAATAAGATTCCCCATATGGAAGAAAAGTCTAGCCAAATGACAGAAGCCATGATGAAGACAAGACAAACTTGTCCTCCCTGTGACTGGATTTGCTCCTAAAAGGAAGTAGGCAAGGCTAGGCTACCCATGCCTACTTAGTCTTTCTGGAAAAACTAAATACACAAAGAATATGAGACCTTCACTCTAAGCCTTCACTATCATCCTGGCAGATCAGACAGTGGACAGTAAGTAAAGTCAGAGGGTACTTACAGAAAATCTTTGTATTAGAAACCAGGAAGGTGTTCTATCTTTAACATATAAAAATACTGCTGATGATATGGATTTATGTGTTAGATATTTTATCACTTTAGAAAAATAATTTTATTTTATTTTTTATTTTATTTTTTTTTAAAGATTTTATTTATTTATTTGACAGAGAGAGAGAGATCACAAGTAGGCAGAGAGGCAGGCAGAGAGAGAGGGAGAAGCAGGCTCCTCACCGAGCAGAGAGCCCGATGCGGGGCTGGATCCCAGGACTCTGAGATCATGACCCGAGCTGAAGGCAGAGGCTTTAACCCACTGAGCCACCCAGGCGCCCCAGAAAAATAATTTTAAACATGTATTTGATGATGTTTCTTTAAACCAGTTTAATTTATGTAAAACAAAATATTTGTTTTATCCCCTGCTTATATTTATAAATATATTTCCTCCTTCATTATAAAATGTATGCTGGTGAATTGTAGCTGTGACGACTGATGCCAACTGGCTAACATTCAAATTGCAAGATACTTAAAGTACATATGTATATATGACTGCAAGTAAAAAGACATGCATATGACCAGTATTGAGAAAAATGTGCCATTTGGCTATAGAACACAGCAATAGAAATCAGATAAATCCATAAATCAGCATAATTATAATAGAGACCCTAGGCTTTTCATGAAACTTGAAAAATAGTTTCTAACGATCTCATGTAATGGGACATATGCAAAAATAACTGAAGTGATATTTGTAATGATACACAAAGGACATTTTGCTTCCCAGTTACCTAAATGTTTCATAGCAAGAGCCTGTACAAGTTTTAGCGGGGTCTTAAACTGGGGTCATAACCCAGCCCCTTACATGGGTTCCCTGTATACTCCATCCTTGGCTGGGAACAGCCAGTGAAAAGCCTGGCTTCCATGAAACCATGGGATGGAATTCAGAGCACAGACATGATTTGGAACTCTGTGAGGCACATTGTTTTGTCCCCATTATGCATCAATAGAGAAAAGATACAGCACTGACATACAACTGAAAAGGTATTAAAAATTAATATGTTTTTTGAAATTAGAGTAAGAAGTATATTGTTAAAGTAGAAACAAAAACAAAGGTAAAAAGGTCAATTGATACTTGGACTAGATGAAAATATAAACTTTGATAAAATAAGAAAAACAACATTTAAGAAAAAGTGCATACTAGGGTAAAATAGATGAGATTTCTATAATATAAAATGTTAATATTTACAATTCATACAAAATTTCCCAAGTCAGTAAGAAAGTTCAGCATTTCATAAAAATGGGTAAATTATTGGAATATGAAAATCTAAAAAGACATTTTTCAAACATCGAATAATCTTTTGTAGTAATTCACAGTGTGCCTTGGAACATCTAGAAAAGCCTAAAGTAATTTATTAGACACAGCAAAAAGCTCTGGATGCACAAACAGGAACATTTTCCTTCACAAGATATTTGGGGAATTCTGAAACTGTACAGGATAGTTGGTCACAGTGCTGGGCTAAAACCTCTAAGTAGCAGACTAGATATGCCAACAGTTACTCTCCAGGGAGGAGATAAAAGCCTGCTAGGCTCACCAGCAAGACCAAAGCTCATCACTGACACTGGGATCCAGTCTCTTTACAAAGGGAGAATGGGGAAGGAGAGGCTTCATCTCTATTCTCACATTCAGAAATGGTACAGGAACTCTTGCTCATGGACTTTTGGTCTTGTAATTATATAACAATCCAATTTCTGTGCAAGAGAATAAGTTATATTGGCTGAGTAAAAGTTTCTGCCCTTTCAATCATCTACCATATTCTTTTCCAGTCAGACAAAATCCAACATTTTTTTTTTTGAAAAATGGATTTTCAATTTTTTGGCTCATACTCATAATGTAGTACTTTCAAGTGGAAATAATAAATCAAATACGTTTGACCCTCTAAGACTTGTAAGGGCTCTTGCTACAAAATATTTAGATAGCTGGGAAGCAAAATGCCCTTTTTTATTATAAATATCATACCTTTATTATAAATATCACTTTAGGTATTTTTTGCATACATCCTTTACATTAGTCCTAGAGGATTCCATGAGTTAAGGATAACAGTTTAAAATAGTTGTTTTCTGCAGCACTCATGAAAATAAATTTTAAAAAAATAGAAATGATAAAGCAAAAGAACAATGTTAACCCTCTACAGAATTTGCTACTTTTGCTGTATTTGCATGTTTGTTTTTGAGGTGTGTTTAGCAATTTTGCAGCCTCTTTACTTTCATCTATAAAGACTGAGTAAACTATTTGGAGAACTTTATCCTTATTTCTGATAGGTCATTGAGGAAATAATTTTCATTTTTTTCCCCACCTCTGCTCCAGGGAGTTCCAAACATCACGGATCAAAAACAAAATAAGCTCAAGTGCAAGACATGTGCACACACACAAACACAAAATCAGAGGTGTTTTGTTACCTGGGGACATAAGAGTTTAGAGCCAAGAAGACAGAACATAAGTCAGTAACTTGAATATCCAGGTTGCTGACAAATCTGCCAACTCTGAAGAAAGCTGTCAATCCACGATTGATGAGGAGTGATATTTTGGATTCACTAACTCTATACGAAAAGCGTCCTTAAGGCATTCTGGTAGAAAGATCCATGATGTCTAATTCCGCACCAGGTAATGACTGCATTACTTGAATGAATTTGTAGCATACTTCAATATCAAGTTCATGAAATGACTGTAAAGAACTTAAGATATCCCGACTTTCCAGAAAACAAAATTTTTTCACATAGTTTTCCAATTCATGTTGTATTACATGATGTAAGTAATAATTTTATCTTCCATTTTTCCTGAATTTTATTTATCTGTAACTTCCAAGTCATACAATAACTTATCTAAAAAACAGAGTTGTATTTTTTTAGTAGAATACTGATTAATATTTTCATTCTCATTTGATGAATGGTTATCTTAGGAAACAGTTTAGTCTGATTTACTGAATACAATGATAATTATGATGATAAAAACAACGAACAGTTGCTGGAAATTTGCTCTGTAACTTGCATTCTCCTAATGTGATTTCCCTATATTAGTTCCATAAATTATCTCATAACTTTCATTTTACCAATTAGGAAAATAAATCAGGTAAAAGAATTTAAATAACATAACCAAGATTATATGGCTAATAACAGGCAGTGATGACATTTAACTTGGAAGTTCTGTTTGAAAGACTATGCTTTCTGCTATTCTAATACTGCTTCTTCAATTTAAACTAGTCAAGTTATTAAAGAAAAAAATGAATTACATAAATATATATATAAATATTACTGTAAAACATTAAAAAAGTAAAAAATTAAAAAAATTAATCCTTCACCCATGTTTTGTAATATTTTCACTGACATTTAAAGCAGGAATAAGTTCTACAAAAAACACTTATTAAAGATATTATTACAATTTTGGAAGAAAACAAAAAATGTTTTTGGAAAACATTCTATTTATATAAGGAGTTCACTTACTATTATTGCTTAATTAAATTCGACTTCATTTTGTCAATATCCTTTTATTTCCAAGACTAAAAATTAATAGCTTGAATCCCCATTTGATTAACTGCTTACTGACCTTGGGTCAGTATCTCTACTTGGCTTTATTATTTTCCACATGAGACCCAACTCCCTGGTGGACTAATTTGAACAAATCCATGCAAAATATTAATTAGGTGTACTAGTGAATGCAAAAATGGCAAAAATTCTCTGTAGCTAAAGATCAGCTTTTCTGCTTTTGACAAGTCCATGCTTTCTTGTAACGTGGTCTCTTCATTTTAGTTTTCTTAATCCCCCAAAATAAAGTAGTTATCCCTAGCCTACCTCAACCTATTTCCTCTTTATCTTTAAGACTAATTATTGCCTAGACACTCATCTGTTCACAGAGAAATATTCTTTGGAAAACTAGAATTGAGGTAGGAAGCTTTGTAAAGAGTACTACCTACAAAATACTACCCTTGAATAAATATAGAATACTAAAGGGGCTATCTATACCTATAACAAATGTTCAAAAAATTTTGCTTGTGTATAAAAATCTTTGTCATAGTCAACTGATAATAAAGAAGCAACAATTACTTGTTTGAATTTTAAAATAACAATAAATTATAACTTGTGTAATGAGAGACAAGAATGACACATTTTAAACATGAAAGGTCTTGTGTAATCTTTTATATTTTATGGTTAGGACTTTGACTTCCTATATAAAAGTCATATGGCAGTCTTTGCTTTTAACTGTAGTTTTTTAAATGTACTTTTCATGACCTATGAATTATTTTCATTATCTCATTCTTAGGTGAGTGGAGTTTCTTTCTTACTTTCTTTCCTCCTGACTTTTTAAAATTTTTAACCATCATTTCTTCTTTTCTCATTTCTTTTCTTTCTTCCCTCTTCCCTCCCTTTGTTTTTCTTATTCTACTTGTTTGCTTTCTCTTTTGTATTATTTTTGTGTTATTAATTTAGTTTGATAAATAATTAAGAAATCTTAAAATTCTATACTAAATATAATTTAATATGACAAATCAGATGAAAGAATAATTAATATATTGTTGCTACAATCTTAGGACATGAAAGTATTACTCTATCTGAATGGGAAAAGAAATACAATATGAAATTATTCTATTTTTGGAGATGCTTATATGGTTCATTTTAAAAATATCCTTAAAAATGCTAGCAACATTTCAAAATTATAATAAAGTAATTGTATGATTTGTATTTCCCTGGTGCTGAGTGATGTTGAGTACTTTTTCATGTGTCTGTTGGCCGTTTGGATGTCTTCTTTGCAGAAATCAAAACCACAATGAGATACTACTTCACACCAGTCAGAATGGCTAAAATTAACAAGTCAGGAAATGACAGATGTTGGCAAGGATGCTGAGAAAGGGGAGCCCTCCTACACTGTTGGTGGGAATGCAAGCTGGTGTAGCCACTTAGGGAAACAGTATGGAGGTTCCCCAAAAAGTTGAAAATAGAG
>CM052895.1:121297803-121338498 GCA_028534135.1 Potos flavus
CATATATATATATATATATATATATATATATATATATACACAATGGAATACTATACAGCCATCAAAACCCCTGAAACCTTGCCATTTGCAACAACATGGATGGAATTAGAGGGTATTATGCTAAGTGAAATAAGTCAATCAGAGAAAGACAATTATCATATGATCTCTCTGATATGAGGAATTTGAGAGGCAGGGCGGGGGGTTGTGGGGGGTAGGGAGGGAAAAAATGAAATAAGATGGGACCAGGGAGGGAGACAAACCATAAGTGACTCTTAATCTCAGGAAACAAACTGAGGGTTGCTGGGGGTCGGGGGGAGGGATAAGGTGGCTGGGTTATGGACATTGGGGAAGGTGTGTGCTATGGTGAGTGCTGTGAATTGTGTAAAACTGATGATTTACAGACCTGTACCCCTGAAGCAAATAATATATTATATGTTAATAAAATAAATAAAATAAATAAAAAAGTAATCATATGAATTCCTCTCCCAATAGAATCCTAAAATTTAATTGGATTTAGAACTTTATAAATTTTATTTTCCTTAAGAAAGAGAATATTTTTCCTTAGCGTCATTTTGAGTTTAGGCTTTTATTAATATTATTTTTAAAAAGCTTAGCATGGTTTCACTCAGAAATCCCTCCAGAACCATGATTGACTGATTTTATAGCATTTTTTTTTCTTCGGTGTATTAGAAGTGCTAACCAAAGTTGGAACTACAATGGCATACTTTTAATGAGAAAAATACTATTAGCTACTCAGAAAAAAATGACGCGAGGGGAAAAAAATGAGTCAGATCTAGAAATACAAATAAATCAAAATCGATGTTTATATTGAAAGGAAAAACAAAGATATAAGCTTAAGTTAAGTGAGTTCTATCCTTTGAAATATGATTTTTCCATATCAGTGGTATTTTTTGAATCATTCCCTATATGGCTAATTTTTAACTTATTTTTCTATAAGAATGAAACACAAAATCATTAATTCACATAAACATTTGCTTTAAATATTGCCATTAAAATGCCACATTATTACATAGCGAAGAGGTCAAATTTTCTTCTTTTCAATTCGTACTCTCCTTAAATTGTAATTTAAGTTTGGTAGACCTACAATATTATATTAGTTTCAGGTGTACGCCATAGTGATTTAACAGTTTTATACATTACACAATGTTCATCATAAGTGTAGTTACCGTCTGTCACCCCACATTATTATAATATTATTGACTATATTCCCTATGTGGTACTTAATTCATATTTTCTTATGTTTGAGAATCAAGATGTGCTATGGTCTTAATATTTGTCTCAACACATATTTATGTGTTCTAATGCCCATTGAGATGGTATTGATAGGTAGACATTTTCGAAGGAAATTTGGTCATGAGGGTGGAGCCATCATGAACAAGACTGATGCCCTTTTAAAGGAGACCACATAGTTTCCTAACCTCTTTCACCATGTGAGGATACAGGGAAAAATTGTTGGCTATGAACCAGAAAAAAGGCCCTCACCAGAATGAGATTGCTGGCCCCTTGATCTCATACTTTCCAACCTCCAAAACCTTGAGAAATCAAGTTCTGTTGTTTACAAGTGAACCAGTTGTGGTCTTTTGTCGTAGTAGTCTGAAAAGAATAAGACAGCATGAAAGAACAGTGCCTGTTCTGAACTATCAGAGAAAAAGAAACCTCACCATTCAGGAGGTTTGGGTAGAAGACTAAGAATGAGGTTTGATGAGATCCAAGCCAGGATCCAAAAGGAAGAATTCAAAATACTTGATATGTCTAAGGAAATTTACCATTCATTAAAAGAAGACATGAACACAGCCCACCATGAAGAGAATGACAATCAATCAGAATAGATGCAGAAATGACATTAATGATAAAACTAGTAGTCATCACAACTGCATTCCATATGTTCAGGAAGCTAGAGAAAATACTTAAAATGTTAAGAAGAAATATAAAACTTATTTTTAAAAATGCAAAACATTTCTAGAGATAAAACCTTCCATGTCTGAGATGAAACAGAAACTGGTTGGGGTTAATGCCCAAATAAACAAGACAGAAGAAAAAAGATGTTTGAACCTGAAGGCTAGCCATAGAAACTAACCAAAATGAAAAACATATGGAAAAAAAAAAAAAGACAACAGAGCCACAGGGAGCTATGGAAAAACTTTGAGTAACAGCAATCACATGCAAGTACATACACTTTACAGCCCCAAAGGATGAGAAATAACAGAAAAATATTTGAAGAAATAATGGCCAACATTTCTTCCATAACTAATAACAAATATAGACCCGCTTATATAAGAATCTCAACAAACCCCATGCACAAGAATCATAAGGAAAACTATATGCAAAGACACAAATTAATCAAATTTTTAAGACGGGTGATAAAGAGGAAAGCATAAGAGCCAGAGAGAATGGTATATAATATACACTGGAAAAAACATAAACATGTTAACAAATTTCTCATCAAAAATGATGCAAACCGGAAGAGAGTGGAGAAAATTCTTTAAAGTACTGAAAGTAACAAAGCTATCAACCTAGAATTCTTCACAGAGAAAAAATTGCTTTCCTATATGAAAATGAATAAAGACTTTCTTATACAGTTAAAAACTAATAAATGGGGACACCTGGGTGGCTCAGTCAAGCGACTGCCTTAGGCTCAGGTCATGATCCCAGGGTCCTGGGATCAAGTCCCGCATTGGCCTCCTTGCTCAGTGGGGAGCCTGCTTCTCTCTCTGCCTCTGCCTGCTTGTGCTCTCTCTCTTTCTCTCTCTGACAAATAAATAAATAAAATCTTTAAAATAAATAAATAAATATAAATAAAAAACAATAAATGTACCAATGCAGGCTAGCACTGCAAGAAATGTGAAAGAGACTTCTTTGAGCTGACAAAAAACCATAGTAGATGTAATTCTGGGTCTAACTAAATACGTGAAAAGCACTGGAAATGTTAACTACGTAGGTAATTAAAGGACTTCCCTTATTTAAATTTCTTCAGAAAACAATAGATTATTATTTAAGCAAAAGTAATAAGATATTTTGAGGTTTATAATATATAAGAAGTGAAATTTGCAAGAAAACTAGAACAAAAGCCTAGAAGAAAACAATGGAAATATATTGCAATAAGGTTTTTTAGCACTTATGAAATGTGTGTAAAGTGATATATTACTTGTAAGTAGACTATTTTAAGAAATTTTATTATAACTCCAAAAAGAAAACACAGTAAAGTAACACAACTTTTATATATAATAAGACAACACAGCAAATATATATAATAAAAATGTACTATCCAAAAAAATGCAAGAAAAAAAAAGAGGGAACAAAGAAAATATAAATGGGGGAAATAGAAAATAAATAGCAGGATTCTATATTAAACTTTTTAAAAAGTACATTAGCTGTAAATGGTATAAACAACTCAATTAAAACTCCACAGTAACCAGTTTATATAAAAATTCAATAACCAATCTATACTGCTCTGAGGAGCCAGTTAACACTTTTAACCATCGTCATATCCTCAACTCTTGAGGTTTTGGCCACCCCTTCATCTGGACCACTTCTCAGGATAGCTTTTGCACGTGTCCTAAAAAAGTGAGATAACAGTCAAAGTCTTATACGACACCTGATCTTTCTCAAAATAAAGATTAGGCTTGCTTACTACTTGCTAGGACTTTGGAAGTTTCCTTAAGCCCAGGACTCCGTTCTTCTAGAGGATTTGCAAGTATCTCCTGTCCCTAAGTCACCCTGTGAGGTTTAGTGCTCAGGAAACCAGTACAGAAATGCTGATGCTCTGGTTACTGCTGCTGTTGTGAGTAATAAAGCCATTTCTCTCAGACCTACCAGGCTCATGTCCTCTGTTGGAATTCATGGAACAAAGGCAGCCCAACTTGTTAGCTTATAAAATTATTTCAGTGGCAGTTCCTCTGCTTCTAGCTCCCACATTTACCCCACTAAATCAAACATAAGGTAACAATCTCAGCCCTGTTTAGGAGCAATCTACTTTAAAAATAAATACACAAGTGAGTTGAAATAAAAATGATTTAAAACTATATGCCATGTTAATCTTAATCAAAAACATTAGTGACTAAATTAGTTTTGTGATGTAGGCTTTTGAGCAAAGAATATTACCAGGGTCATTTCATAATGCTAAAGGGGTCAGTCCAGTAAAAGTGCCCAAAGATTCTAAACACCCATGCACTTAATATCAGAGCTGCAAAATACATTAAGCAAAAGCTGATAAAGTGCAAGAAGAAATAGGCAGATTCACAATTATGGTCAGAGATTTCAATGACACTTTCTTGCTATTTAAAAAAAAAAGGAAGTCAATAAGGGTATAAGAAACTTGAATATTATCCAAGAAGTTGATTCAATTGATGCTCATAGTGTATGCCATACAAGGACAGCAGTATACACAATGTTTTTAATTATACAAAAATATTTACCAAGATAGATCTTATTATAATTAATACAAACTTAAGGATTCAAGTATTAAATAGGATATTCTCCAAAGCTATTGGAATTAAACTAGAAATCATTAACTGATGACCTGGAAAATATCCAAATACATGTAAACTTACTCCTATACTTCAAAATAATGTGAGTCAAAAAAACATTCAAGAGGGAAATTAGAAAGATTTGTTTTTCTGAAGAAACATAACATACCATTTTAATTTGTAGAATGCAGCTATAAATATAGGGACATTTCCAATAATAACTACATAAACTAAGGAGAAATGTTTCAAATCATTAACTTCAGATTCTACCCTAAGTAACTAGAAAAAGAAGAGCATTCTAAATTAAAAGTAAACAAAAGAAGGGAAATGATAAAAGTCAGAGCATGAGTTAATGAAATAGAAAACACAATAAAACAATAAAGAAAACTGATGTAATCAATAATGGGTTCTTGACAGAATCAACAAAGTTTATGAACTTACACTTGGATTGATCAAGGGGAAAAAAAAAAGAACAGAAATTTCCAATATTGGAAATGGTAAAATGGCATTATTGCTGATTCTACAGATTAATAAATAATAGGATATTATGAACAACCAATAAATTTGAAAATTTAGGTAAAATGGACAAATTTTTTAAAGAGCATAAAATCATGAAAGCTTACTAAAGAGTCATTGATTGCCTCTATATCTAATAGATACAGAAAACTGGAAAAATGCTAATCTTCTACCTGCCACAAGAGAACAGCTGGATAAACTGAAAATAATGACTTTTCTTGAAACTTTCAGGGAACGGAGGTCATGGAGCAAACAACTACTCAGAAATATTGAGTGACACAGAAAGCCATAGGGAGAAACTGCGCCTGAGTATTTGTTTACCTGGGACAGACATCACCAAATGATTTATAAATAAGAATAAGCTAGAATATTTTAACAATTTCTTTAAGGCTGTGAGAGAGTGTAAAAGACAAAGGGGTATCAGACATACTAGAATTTACACCCTTTGAGGGATTTTCTCCAAAAATATCACCAGACACTCACAGGGAAGATCAGAATGAGTCCTGAGAACATGTCCCTCAAGGTGATGGTCTGGTTACAAGAACAGCAACCTCTGCCCAAAATGTACCCACAACCTTCTCTCTTAAATCTCCTAAGGATTAAAAGGTCTCATCCAAATTTGTGGTGTGCGAGCATGCCTGGAAACCCATGGGCAATACAGGAAGGAAAGATAAGCTATAGATAAAAATCTGCCCAGACTTTTCTTCTATAATCTGCAGGAACAAAGGCTTCAAGATGCCAGCCTGAGGGCACTGAAGCTTCCAGATGAAATGCAGCTCTCACAGTCACCTTGATTTTAGCCAATGAAATGCACATCAGACTTCTGATCTCGAGAACTATAATATGATAAACTTGTATTGTTTTCTGTCACTGGGTTTGTGGTAATTTATTACAGCAGCAATAGAAAACAAATACAGCTGTCATTCTAATATTTTACACAAATCCTCTAGAAAATCATGCACTAACAACCCTTGTGGGAAAATCTGATCATGTCTCAACATTTCCAGTGCTTACCTAGAAAATTCACCACTAATACAAATACTAATCTCTGTAATATCTGTCTCTGTCTGTAATTCTTTTCCATACCTGTTTATTTTTCTTTCTCATATACAACAGTAAAATTTACTTTTTTGATCCCAAGATTAAGCTCCAGTTCCAACTTCTGTTCCGTGTTAACTGAAGACAGCATGAAGTATGTCTGTTTAAACTCCCACAGCATATACCATTTGCACTATTCAATTCATTGTGTCATATGTTAATAAAATTGCCATTTTCCTTTCATCTGTATTTGTCTTATCAATGTAGGGACATTAGAATTTGTCTATAAGTGCAATTTCCAGTTTGCATTTTGAATTTATTTTCCTGGATAAATTTTGTTTCTGTAGTTTGACCTGAGTTTTTGACCTGAGTTTTTTTTCTGTTTATTTTTTTTTTAATTTAACAACAGTTAAAAAAAAAAAAAAGCATTGAGCTCCATCTTTAATTATAACATACAAAGGTGTCTCAGAAAAATCTCATAAGAGAATCTCTCTCTAAATTCAGTTTTATAAAGAGAATAGATTCCCTTTACCATGATGGTTAGTTTTTTACCTTACTGATATGATTAAAGGGTACTGATAAATTCTTGATAAAGAAAAAGAAAGGCCAGGGTTGGTAAAAAAAAAAAACAATGTGTGGCAATAAAAACAGTATAATCAACAGCCAGAGGAAAGATTGGTTTGGGGAGGCGGGTCGAAATTTAAAAATAGGCCTGAAGTTAATCTAATCAACCCATTCCACAGAATCAGAATAGTTTTATGTTGGTGAAAGTGGGCTGTTTTTTGCCTATAGACAGGGAGAGTGAAAGGATGACCATGAGAAACTGGAAATACAATTAAAGGTCCTGTTGAGGTTAGGTCTCATAAATATGAACTATTATGTGAACTTACCAGAGTCACAAAGCAAAGGGCACTTCTTTTTCAGGTACCTAACGTCCCAAAAGACTTCATCTTAGGCAGTACTGGTCATAGCACAAAACATAAAAATGTTCAAGCTTAATCTTACAGTTACAGCTTAGAAGATTGAAGAAGAAACCTCTGAGAACTTTGGGAATATCTTCAAATTTTGTCAAACTTCTAGTTTTTAATGAAAAAATAAAAACACATCAAACATTTCCTTATAGTGGGTCTATCTATCTATCTATCTATCTATCTATCTATCTATCTATCATCTATCATCTATCTATCATCTATCATCTATCATCTATCTATCATCATCATCTATCTATCCATCTAAATATAAAAGTTAACTGAGTTTACCTTGAGGAAGTTTATCATTGTGTTTCAACATCAACTGCATTCATGAAAAGATTAGTAGTAAAATGGGAATGAAGCTGTGAGAGTAGAAGAGCACTCCCCATAACAGAAACCTGCGATGCCAGAGATTGAGTTAGGTCCCCATCGGGCTAAACACCAATTTCATGGAACGTGAGTCATTCTGTGTTTTGGGTTGTTTGTTATCATTAAATAGGTATTGCTTAGGGATCCAGTTTCTTGGTTCATTTATCGTCATCATCTCAAGTAGATTATGGCTAATGATGGGTAAATATGCAGTGGCGTTTTGGATTTGTGAGGATGTTTATTTGTCTGTTGAACATGAAGTTTTGTTAATACAGTCATTTTTCAACCTCCCCAAGTTGTAGTGATTTATATCCATGTAGATTAAAAAAAGTGGAAATTAATTTCATGCTATCGACTGCTTTTCCACTAAGTAATTTGGGATACAAGATGTTGGTTTAAAATATAAGAAGAAAATTAACTCCCAGTAAACTTATTTAGCCATTCAGTTGTACTTTAGTTTTCCATTTAAGAAAGAAGTTTTGAGTGTACATAAATTCTTAATTTTGCATTAAAAATAATATAAAAGCCTGGTTATTACAATTACTTCTAACCCATATATATCTGTAATTATGAAATATGTGTCATTTTGTCTTATTTTGTTACTCATAGCAGAGGATTTTTCTTTTAGAGATGATTTTGTCACCAAGTGTATTTGTAAAGCTCCATACTATATATCAGGATAGATTTTTTAAAAAGTTTTTAAAAATCGTTGGATCAAAATAACAGAATTCTGTTTATAGTGTGACTCTAATTTTTCACTATACAAAGATATACAAAAGAATTCTTATATTCATTCTATTCTTTAAATTAGCAATACAAGTTCATCACGAAACAGAATATTGATTTGATGTTTAGCCTTTCTCTATCCATGTTAATTTTCTCTAAAAAGTTGTTTAAATTTATATGTTTTTCATTTATTTATGCACTATTTTATCTGTATTATCCAAATGTAGAAGAAACTTTACAAAACATACCTGTTAAAGCAAAAAGTATACATCAGACACGTGGAAAGGAGCAGAAACATAATTACATGTCCTCTTTTGTAAGGATGTTGTATATTATTATAACCACTTTACCAGGGAAGTGTTTTAGGTTCCTGGAAGATGAGAAAATAATCAAGGATTAGTTAAATAGTTGTCAAACAAATATGGTGCTCTCTCAGATCATGACTGGAGTCTCTACACGTCTTCATTGCCATAACTGTTTATTGCAAACATACATAAATACATTAAATCTTGATGTCTTCACTGATATTTTGGAAGCTTAAAATTTTTCATAGGACAATGATGTATATATATTATATATGGACGTTTTCCAAGAAAAAAATGGTTACATTTTGCTCTCCTTTTATATATTCCTAACTCTAGATGTTGAAGAAAGTTATGAGGTCATATTTCATAATCTAACTTTCAGTAAAACAAATCGCAATGCCATATCCTTTCAGCTACTTGATAAGGATTTTCAGTATTGGAGAAGCCCACTTTCATAGAAGGTATTCTCAGTACCATTATGCTGTGCACTGTATCCTGTTTCCAATAACTTCATGTCTATTACCATTCTGGTTACCTTTTTCAGGTTGAATTCTACATGATTCAAAGGTATTGCTTGGCACTTCGTTAAGTGGATACACATCCCTATTATCTTTTTTAATTCTAGACACTAGACCTTTATTAATATAACCAGAAACCTTATCACTTTCTAAAATCACATCCTAATCCTGTCAATAATTGGATCTATCTCTTTGAATCATAAATCTGTCACCAATTATATTCTCTACTTCCATCATATAAGTTCACATTGCATTTCTGTAAGTATGACATATAGAACATTCCCCTTGCTGTGTGCCCCCCAAGTCCATAAAAGAATAAATTACAATCTGTGTTCTTATCACCCTTAGAAGGAGAGTCCCAACCCTCAGTGTGGAGCTTCTGAATGTAATTTTGAGACCTGGTGAATAAGAGAACTGGCTACTGCCATGTTGAAAGGAAGAAATGTGGGAAACCAGAGGATAAATGTGAATCTTGGGAAATGTTCATTTCTGGAGTTAAACAAATTATTTTGGGAAGAGAAAGTATCCTTTGGAAACAGTGAAGTTAGGGGGAAAAAAATACTAAAAAGTGTCTTCAGACGAAACTCAAAAACAATTTAATATCAATAAATCAGAAGACTGACTCCCCTCCCCAAACACAGCGTATAATTTGTTATGAAAACTGTGTTTTAATGTAGCAACTGATGAAAACAATCTTGAACTAAGAAACCAAATAAACCTCTCTTCTTCTTTCTCCACATATGATTGTCTTATATTGTAGGTCTGTGAAAACAAATAATCATGAATATAAAAAAAAAAATCAAACAAAACCTCATATTCATTCAAAGTTAATGAAATAACATAGAATATGAGAATCAAAAACTTTCAGCAAAAGAAGTACTCTAACACAGTCTAATTAGAAGAAAAATCTAATGCAACATTGCAATATGAATTAAATATAACACTAAACTAATACAAATGAGGGGGTGCAAAATTCAAAAACTAAAAACAAAACAAAACAAAAAACTACAACAAAACTGTAAAAAAGATATGGACAGTGGTTTTATTATATGCAGAGCCCTTGGGAGAAGTAAAGACAGTGGTAGCTGAGGCTATATTTTCCAAATGCATAGACAGCTGTCTGGACCTTTGACTTGGTGTGGCAAATTAATTGTGAGCATAACTTATATTGCCATGTTCAAGAAGACGTTTCAAGAGCTAAAATATAGACCTCCATGCTCTATTTTGTCCCATGCCTTAATGACTAGTCATGTGTCAACCAGAGATTGTCTTGATATTCTTGGCTCTGAAATGGAAGTGAATTTTTTCTTCACACTATATTCCTTTGTTTCTTTAATGCTATATCATAACTTCATATTTTTAGTCCCATTTGTATTATTGCTAATTATTATTATTAGTTTTAGTGTCGCTTGTTTTAACTTTCCCACATATGCAAGTGATCATATCTTCCTTGATTTCTTATTTGCCTTGAGGAAATTTAGCTGAATATTCTTTAACTCCCCCTACCTCTTCTGGCTTCCATTTCTTTCCTTATCTTCAATTTTACTTGGAAGATGTATTGGTGTGCTAGAGGGGCCATACAAAATACCACGGACTGGTTGTCTTAACCAACAGAAATGTATGTTCTCACAGTCCTGGAGGCTAGAAGTTCCAGCTCAAGATAAGGACTGATCTTACTCCTGATAAGCACTCTCTCCGGGGCTTGTAAATAGCCACCCCTGCTCTGGATTCTCAGGTGCAATTTCCTCTGTGCCTATGTGGACACTTCCCACAGTTGGGCTTTCTGGTGTCTCTTGTAAGGGCACTTATCCTATCAGATCAAGACTCCATTCTAATGACCTCATTTCACCTTCATTATTTCCTTAAAGGTCCCATCTCCAAACACGGCCACAATGGGGGTAATAATTTTGACAAAGGATTTTGAGAAGACACAAACATAGCAGGTCATAGCAGAAGACTTGGCAGCACTTCAGGCCACTAGTCTCTATTCTGATAATCTGAGGTGCAATAGTGCTGGATCATTTAGGACACTGGGTGACACAAGCTTAGGATCTAGGGCTTTTCTCTCTTTTCTGAGACCCTGTGTCAGGATCTACTCCACTAATCCAGCAGGTTATTTCATTCTCCGGAATTTCATCTTGTATTTTCCTCTTATCTTCATGCAAATGAGAATATATGTCAGGCAGTTCAGAGTGCATTTTTCAGAAATATTTGTAAATATCCTCTACCAATGAATTACTAGACATGCAGACCTTTCCAATGTATCTAAATTACAGGAAGGTTTATTTTTTAAATAATTGCTAGTATAGCATTGGAAGATCTTGTGTCAAATATTTAATTAATGCATATCATTTGGAGAATCCTCTTAATACTCTTAATATGTAATATATTTTTAAATGGTGGTAACTCTTGAAATTAAACAATCAAAACCTTCTGTAAACATCCAAAATTTAAAAACAAAATAATAACAAGAAAATTTAAATTACTTCATTTTACCATCTGCTTGTATTTATGTTTAATGTGCCAAATCATAATTTGCAGACAGAAATTGTTTTTCAAGCTACATAATTAAACTTTAAAACAGGAACTCCTCATTTATAAAATACTAATGCTGACTTAGATGTTATTGGAAGTACAATTTCAGATGTTAAGAAGAGGGATAGAGGAGTTTGGAAAAGAATATATCACAAATAGGCATCTCAGCAAGGGCTACTTAATTTTTTAAACCTAAAAATAAAGCACTATTTGTCACCCAATGTCAATTTCTCAACTGGTCTTAATATTCCTTATGAGCATCCAATAATCCCTTATGGAAATTATTAGATGAAATATAAGAAGAAATTTTACTAGCAGTAGTCTAAAGGATTAATCCAAATCGTATGTATTTGCAAACAGTAGACATGGCAAATGCATATATAAAATGTATTGAGTCCATGAAGATAAATAGAAGACACATGACCACAGCCCTCACCCTTCTGTTTTACTTTTGAATATCTTGAGAACAGTTATTTTGTGCTTTGCATTTAAATTTTATCTCAGGAAGTTCCTTTCCTAGGCTTCATTCATTCATTCATTTATTTTTTTTTTTCTTAGTTTGGATAGCCTAATTCTGGATTACCTTCAGAGAAAATGTGTGATGTGGGAGGGAGAAATCTTTAAGCATAGAGGTCAATGGCTATGTTGAAGAAGGCTAGAACATCCTGGCTCACAGCAATATAGCTCTATTTCATGGAACATTTATTATTACAACAACTAAATATGGCACTGCTTCATCTTGGCAAAAGTGATAGAATGCCTCCTGTAAATATTAATAACTTCACTGTCTTCGTTTTGTACAGACATTTCCCTTGACACCTTTGAATTTGTCAAAACTATTTTTAGAACTAGCACCCCACAGTGGGAAGCATATATTTAATGTGGATTCTGAGTCAAATTACCACAAAAACATTTTTGGATCCCTAAACATTTTATAAGAGATATCTCAAGACACCAGATATCATTCTGAGTTTCTACAAAGTGTTTCCCTTGCCTGACTGTAAATATCTGAACATGAGGATGCTTTCTTAACGTGCATTTGCATTGATGAGTGCAATAACATATGCAAATAATATGTTTGTTTTGTTTTATTACTCTCTATTGGAGAAAACAAAAAGCAGGGTACTGATATCTACAAATCCATATAAATTTACAGTCAGCACATATGCTGTTACTATAGTTATAATGAACTGAAGTCTTTGTGATTACTTTCCAATACATTTCACATGTATCTTCTAATACAAAGAATTATCAATTTCTTCAAGTTTTTATTATATCTGAATGTATTTACTGTCTATTTACACACACACACCCCACCTGGCATCATTTAAATATAGATGATAGACATATAGATTACAGGAATAATGGTATGTATCTTATTTCACAGTCCAAAACCAAGAACTAAGAGAGGAAGAGCGTATGTTTAATACTATTATGTACATTAAACATAACTTATTTATAAATTATGTGGCATTATAAGCAGAAAATATTTCATGTCGATTTTTATTTTTAAAGTGAACTGAGATTATTTTAGTACATTTATACAAAATATGTGTCATAAGTGTTTGAAATGACTGTGCATTTTATTTAATATATCAAGTATGTTTGCTTGGTAATTCATATATTCTATTTAATATTCATTATTTATTTTAATTTTGTTTTTTACTATTTGCTCTGTTGTTTAGGAAATTTGCTAATAGTTTCATATAATTATGTGATAAATTTCTTGATATCTTCCTAAAAATGTTTGCTTTATAATTATTGCTTGTGTCATTAGATTTAAACCAATCCACAGCCATTGTAGTTTCCAGAGTGGAATTTCATTAAAATATTTTTTCAGCAAGATGTTTCTGGTTCGTATGTCTGAAAATTTTCTGTTCTTTTATCGTTGAGCATAGCTATAACTGAATGTGTATTTAAAATTGCTATTCTTTTACTTTGAGAGATCTAATTCATTGTCTTTTAGTATTCTATGGTGTTGATTAAAGGTATGGTATTATGTTTATTATTGATTACCAGTGATTGACTTCTATTGCTTTCTGCAAGCTATTTGGGTCTTTGTTTTGTTGTTAGTAAAACTCTGAAGTTTACTAAGTGATTTCTAATGTTGGTCATTTAATTTCTAAATTTATTGTGTTGGGTACTCAAAGTTACAAGTACTATTCTAGATTGTAATATAATATAAATAAATATATATTTTGTGATATTTTATGTTATTTATATTACATACATCTTTTTGAAAGAAGAGTATTAAGATTAGATTAATCCCATTGGATATTCAAATTTACAAGACAGCTGTGATATTTTAAAAGTATGACACTGACATAAGAACACAACAAACAAAAAAAAAGCACCCAACAGAAAGTCCAGAAATTAAATACAAATATATTAGCAAATTATAAAATATGAATATAAAAGCAGAGATTTTATTTTCACAAGAGTATTTTGACAGTCTAGTAGTCATCTGGAAGAAGATTCAAATCAATGTAGACACTGTCTTTTCCTCATTGGATATTCTTTCCTGCTTTGTCAAAGATTAATTGCCCATATAGTTATGGGTTCATTTCTGGGTTTTTATTCTGCTCCTTTGATCTATGTGTCTATTTTTGTTCTGGTACAATACTGTCTTGATCACTACAACTGTGTAAAATAACTTAAAGTCCAAAATTGTGATGCTTTCAGCTTTGCTCTTCTTTTTCAAGGTTGCTTTGGCAATTTGGGGTGTTTCGTGGTTCCATACAAATTTTAGGATTCTTTGTTCTAGCTCTGTGAAAAATGCTGTTGGTATTTTGATAAAGATTGCTTTAAATGTGTAGATTGCTTTGGGTAGTAGTATAGACATTTTATCAATATTTGGTCTTCCAATCCATAAGCATAGAAATTTTTTCCATTTCTTTGTGTCATCTTCAATTTCTTTCATCAGCGTTATATAGTTTTCAAAGTACAGGTCTTTCACCACTTTGGTTATGTTTATTCCTTCCTCCATATGTTATGGTTTTGGTGCAATTGTAAATGGGATTGATTCCTTAATTTCTTCTTCTGTTGTTTTATTATTGATGTATACCAATGCAACCGATTTCTGTCCATTGATTTTGTATCCTGGGACTTCAGTGAATTCATTTATCAGTTCCAGCAATTTTTTGGTGGAGTCTTTCAGGTTTCCTATTGAGTATCATATTATCTGTAAATAGTGAAAGTTTGACTTCTTCCTTGTTAAATTGGATGATTTTTCTTTTTGTTGTCTGATTGCTGTGGCTAGGACTTCTAGCTCTATTAAATAACAGTGGTGATAGTGGAGATCACTATCTTGTTCCTTGGGTAAACCGTACAGCAACATGCAGAAGAATGAAAGTGGACCACTATCTCAAACCCAAGACAAAAATAAGCTCAAAATGGATTAAAGACCTAAATGTGAGACCTGAAACAATAAAAATCCTAGAGGAGGAGAACACAGGCAGTGACCTACAAAACTCAACACCCAAAAAACCAAATAATTCAATTAAAAAATGGGCACAATTCTATCATCCAATAATTGCACTACTAAATTTTCGCCCAAAGAATACAAAAATACTAAATCGAAGGGATACATACACACACATGTTTATAGTAGCATTATCTATAATAGCCAAATTTTGGAAACAGCCAAAGTATCCACCAAATGATTAATGGATAAAGAAGATAGATAGATAGATAGATAGATAGATAGATGATAGATATATACCACAATGGAATATTACTCAGCCACAAAAAAGAATGAAATCAAGCTATTTGCAATGACATGGATGGAGCTAGGGAGTATTATGCTAAACAAAATAAATCAGTCAGAAAAAGACAAATACCATATGATTTCACACATATGTGGAATTTAAGAAACAAAACAAATGAACAAAGGAGGGGGGGAAAGAGTGAGAGAAGCAAACCAAGAAAAAGACTCTTAACTATAGAAAATAAACTGATGGTTGCCAGAAGAAGGTGGGCAGGGGATGGGCAAAATAGGTGATGGGAATTAAGGAGTCCACTTGTGATGAGCACTGGGTGCTGAATGGAAGTATTGAATTACTATTTGTAGACCTGAAACTAATATTACAGTGTATGTTAAATAACTGAAATTTAAATAAAAAGTTAAGAAAAAGGAAGAATGGAGGAAATAAAGACATAATTTTTTGTGGTGGGTCGAGTCCAGGGATTCTACCTATAATAAGAAAAAACCAAAATCTGAAGTGAAAGTTCACAGAAGACTTCAAGTATCCCTAACTGTGAAACACAGGAATTAGAAATGGTGCTAGATAAGGGTGAGGTGAACTATTATAAATGTGTGGGGCATATTGAGTAATTTGTGCTGGAGATTATCAATAAAGAACATATTAAATTTGAAAATAATTAAGTAAAGACGTTAATAATCTACTTCCTGCTTCCATAGATTTGTTTATTCTAGATGTTTCATTAAATTGTAAAATAGGTTACAGTACATAATCCAAATGCAGATTTTTGAAAGATAGGGGTAAATGGCAGATTGGTATGAGGCTAAGAAGTAGACACAATAATTACCAACAGGATCTCAAAGAAATAAATGCATGTTGATGGTCACTGTAGCATTTTTCACAGTAGCCAAAACAGAGAAATGACCTCAATATTCCCTGAGACATGAATGGATTAAAAATATGGTCTCTACATACAGAATATTATTTGGCCCTAAAAACAAAGGAAATCTGCCAAGTGTGACAACACGGAAGAAGCTGGAGGATACTATACCAGTGAAATAAATAAGCCACAGAAGAACAAATACTGCATGATTCCATCCATAAGAGATATCTAAATTAGTCAAACTCATAAAAAGAGTAAAATGGTGGTTGCCAGAGCCTGCAGGGAGGGAGGACATAGGTGTCTGTTATTGAACTGGTATTAAAGTTTTTCTTTGGTAAAGTGAATCAATCCTAGAAATCTGTTGTACAATATTTTGCATATAGTTAACAATATTGTATTGTATACTTTAAATTCTGTACACAGGGTAGATCTCATGTAAGTGTTCTTACATGGAGAGAAGGAAGAAAAGAAAGAAGAAGGGAGAAAAAAAACAATAGTATTGTATTATGGAAAGTTTTGAACATATAAAATGTAAGAAAAACAATATAATGTAGCCAAATTGCCCATATTTAATAGTATTTTACTGCAATTGTTTTCCTTCACCCTTTTTTATCCTTAATTGATGTAACTTAAAGGGAAAACCTATTTCATCTGTCGATATTTCCTTAGTCATTTCTAAAAATCAAGTCTACCTACATATGATTCAACTATCTCACCTAAAAATTACCAATAACTCCTTAATATAATTGATTAACCTAGATTTTATTAAAAATTTTCTGATTTTATAGTATAGATGGATTTTTTTGAATTAAGGATAAAACAAGATAGTTTCCTGTCTTGCCTTTAGGTGTTTTATCCATTTTGAATTAATTGTGTGTATGGTGTAAGGAAGTGGTCCGGTTTCATTCTTCATGTTGCTGTCCAGTTTTCCCAACACCATTTATTGAAGAGACTGTCTTTTTCCCATTAGATATTCTTTCTTGCTTGGTGAAAGTTTAATTGACCATATAGTTATGGGTTCATTTCTGGGTTTTTTATTCTATTCTATTGATCTCCATGTCTGTTTTTGTGCCAGTACTACACTGTTTTAATCACTACAGCTTTGTAATATAACTTGAAGTCTGGAAATGTGAGACAGGAAACCATCAAAATCCTAGAGGAGAGCACAGTCAGTAACCTCTTACTAGATATGTCTCCTGAAACAAGGTAAACTAAAGCAAAAATAAACTATTGGGACCTCATCAAGTTAAAAAGCTTCTGCACAGCAAAAGAAACAATAACTAAAAGGCAACCTATGGAATGGGAGAAGATATTTGCAAATGACAATAAAGGGTTAATAACCACAATAAATAAAGAACTTATAAAACTCAACATACAAAAAACAAATAATGCAGTTTAAAAATGGGTAGAAGGCACTCAGGTGAAATTAGTTAATCAGAGCCTAATCTTCTTGGGTATTATTGGAATTTACCTTGCTTGAGGAAGGGAAATACCCAACTCCTATCTGTTCTAGCTCTGGGAGAAGGGAAAGAGCCAACTCCAGCCCACTGTAGCTATTCTATCCTACATAAGTAGGAATTAAATAGTAACACTTGTGAAGTTCAGAGACATATACTCACTAAAGACTGAAAAACAATCATGTGCGTATAGAATGCTCCCCCATCCACCCACATAACTAAGGCCAATATACAGCAGTTCTCTTTAGCCAATACATTTTACTTGGCTATCAAGAAAAAATTACGAGGCATACCAAAAGACAATATATGGTATTTGAAGAGACAAAGCGAACACCAGAATCCAATAAAACAATGATATTGGAATTATCAGACTGGGAATTTAAAATAACTATGACAATATCCTAAGAGCTCTAATGGATAAACTAAACAGCATGCAAAAACAGATGGATGATGTCAGCAGAGATGGGGAAATCCTAAGAAAGAACCAAAAAGAAATATTAGAGATCAAAACCACTGTAACAGAAATGAATAATGTATTTGATGAGTTAATTAGTTGATGGATGCAGACAACATCACCCAATTATATGTTGTCTACAAGAAACCCACCTTTAATACAGAGAAACATACAGATTAAAAGTAAGATAATGGAGGAAAATATATTACACAAACCCTAATTAAAAAAAAAAATAGAAGTTATAATTTATTCAGACAGAGGAGATTTCAAAATAGAATTATGAAGGACAAAGAAGGGCATAATAAATGATAAAGATGCCATTTTTCCAAGAAGACATAACAATTCTTAATGTGTATGCACCTAACAATAGAGCATCTAACTATGTGTGGCCCAAATTGATAGAAATTCAAGGAGAAATAGACACTCTACTGTCAGAGGTGGAGACTTAATTATTATTATTATTATTATTTTTTGAGGTGGACACTTCAATACCCTACTTTCAGAAATGGACAGTTTCAGAAGGCAGAAAATTAATAAGGACATAGTTGAATTCAACAACACCATCAAGCAACTGGATATAATTGACATCTATAGAGGATTTCGTCCAACACCACCAAAATACACACTCTTCTAAAATGCACATGGAACATTCACCAAGATAGAACACATTCTGGGCCATAAAACAAACCTTAACAAATTTGAAAAAAATAGAAATCATACAATACCTGTTCTTAGTCCATAGTGGAATTAAACTAGAAATTGAAGACAGAGATATAACTGGAAAGCCCCAAAATACACGGGAATTAAATATCAAACTTCTAAGTAACACACGGTTTGAAGAAGAAATCTCAAGAGAAATTAAAAAAAATATTTTTAGTTAAATGAAAAGGAGACTAGAACATCAAGATTTGTAGTATGTAATGAAAGTAGGCTTAGAGGGAAATTTATAGAATTGAAAACATGTATTAGAAAAGAAGTACCTGGGGCAAAAATGAACTATTGGGACTTCATCAAGATCAAAAGCTTTTGGGGCACCTGGGTGGCTCAGTGGGTTAAACCCTCTGCCTTTGGCTCAGGTCATGATCTCAGGGTCCTGGGATCGAGCCCCGCATCGGGCTCTCTGCTCAGCAGGGAGCCTGCTTCCCCCTCTCTCTCTGCCTGCCTCTCTGCCTACTTGTGATCTCTCTCTCTCTGTCAAATAAATAAATAAAATCTTAAAAAAAGAAAAGAAAAGAAAAGAAGTATCTAAATTCAATAATATATGTTTCCACCTTAGGAAACAAAGAAGGAGGAGGAGGAAGAGGAAGATCATGACAAAGAAGAAGACGAAGAGGAGGAGGAGGAAGTGGAAGTGAAAGAGGAAGACGGGGAGCAGGAGGAGAAGAAGAAGAGGAGGAAGAAGGAGAAAAAGGGGAGAGAATGAAGGGAAAATTAAAATCAAACTAAACGGAATAAAAAAATAAGAAGAGGGGCTCCTGGGTGGCTCAGTGGGTTAAAGCTTCTGCCTTCGGCTCAGGTCATGATCTCAGGGTCCTGGGATCTAGCCCCGCATCGGGCTCTCTGCTCAGCAGGGAGCCTGTTTCCCCTCTCTCTGCCTGCCTCTCTGCCTACTTGTGATCTCTCTCTCTCTCTGTCAAATAAATAAATAAATAATATTTTAAAAAAAGAAGAATTAGAGCAGATATCAGTGAAATTGAAAACAGGAAATTAACAGAGAAAATCAACAAAATCAAGAACTGGTTCTTTGAATAGATCAATAACATTGAAAAACCCCTAGCAACATAGCAGTTAGAATACTAGCAAAAAGAATATATGTATGTATATATCTATATATAGACATATACATTTGATACATTAATCATCAGGGAAATGCAAGTCAAAGCACTTTTTCTTGTTCATTGTTGCATAACTAACACTCAGCTGCTTCTGCCTTCTACCACTTAGTTGTCCAAAAACATAACATTTCACTTGCTGTTTCATTTGTAAAGCCAAGAACACTAGCAAGCTATTGCAGTCATTTTCAAATACCTTGAACATTTCCAACACAGTCAGCTCTTTCTGGATTGCTCTTTGTTACAATAACATCGATTTTCATCTCGGGTCCTTTGGAATATTGTGTCGATTTCAAAATTTCCTCTATAGCGTTCTGCTTGGCTTAAATCTTTGTCTCTCCACATTTTCTTATTGCCTGAAGTAGGAGAAAGTGGAGCTCTTCCTAATTTTATTACTACCTAAGATATTTTCATCTAGGTTTCAACCAGCTCCACCTGGACTGGCAGTGACTACTTGGAGGTATGTTTTGGAGAAAAGGATCTAATCTTTAGCCCAGAGTTTAACATACTATTAATTCTCAAAATGGAACCATTGTTTATACTAGTGTAATTGAGACCATTGAAGATATCTTCCCCAGCCTGTATGGCATCTGCAACCCTGCATTTCTAGAACAAGCTTTGCTTGCCTCCAACTTTAGTATTTCATTCCATTCTTGAGTATGTCTGATGTCTGATAGTTGTAAGCAATCTGAAAGCACAGATCATATTTTATTCATTTGAACTAAAGAGATAAATATTGTAGGAAAAATGTCTTCCAGACAGATGGAATATCACAAAGGCCCTGAGACATAAAAATATTTGGCAATCTAAAAAATGAAATATCTGGTGGCACTGATGCAAATTAAGCAAGAAGGAGATATATTCGGAAAGCTAAAGTTAGGCAAGCATTCTTATAGGGGACAACACTCAGCAGGATGGGTTTTATTCTAACTCCAAGTGAGAACCATTGAAAAATACTTAACCGGGAGTTTGAAGTTTTGTACTTTTAAAAGAACATTTTTTTAACTGAATAAAAAATACATGTGGGTATATGCAAAAAACAGACAATGCAGTCTTCAGTGAAAAGATGCTTATTGCCTGAGTTAACACATGGCAACATAGATGAACATATATGGACACATCAATGCTAAATTATGAAGTTATAACTGACAAAACTAATAAATTTGGATACGATCCAAATAAAAGATATAAACCAAGTTAACCATTATTTCTACTTTAAGGATCAAGGGAAAATGGTGGTAATTTTCCTAAAACAGTGACTGGGGGTGGTGGAGATGCAGAGAATAAAACAAAAGTTCACATTTTGTTTTAAAATGTGACTTCAAGGGGTGCCTGGGTGGCTCAGTCTGTTAAGCATCTGCCTTCAGCTCAGGCTCAGGTCATGATCCTGAAGTCCTGGGATCTAGCCCCACGTTGGGCTCTCTGCTCAGCAAGGAGTCTGTTTCTCCCTCTCCCTCTGCCCTTCTTGCACCCCCCATCTCATGCTCTCTCTTGAGTGTGCTCTTTCTCTCTCTCTCTCTCCCTAATAAATAAAATCTTAAAATAAAAAAGTAAAAATAAAATTTTAAAAAATATGAGTTCAAGGAAATGGGGTGCCCTCAGAAGAGAGTCATTTTTTCTATTTTCAGGAATGGAATTAAATCCTTAATTACATTTAAATATTTCTTACATTAATGGAATCAAAACATATGATATTCCAATTCCCAAGATTGAATGAAGTCAATACTAATATCTCGCATAAACTCAGTTGAAGACAGATGACTTGCGTGCCAACAAGTTAATTAGGGTAGTTGTGATAAGAAATTCAACCGCCAGCAGGACAGAATATATGCTTCCTGGGGTCAGCATGTTTTCTCCCTAGAGAGAACACTAAATGACATGTCAAACTATAATCCACAGCTTTCATGGTAAATGGGGATTCTAGTAATTAAAATGTAATCAGTCCAAAATAGGAATATAATTGCCGCTCATCTTTGATATACCTCGTTCTTGAGTCAATCAAAAAGAAGTAGCTGGATAGGAGAAAAACCATGAAGTGAGGGTAGCAGTTATTAAATTTTCTTTGTTACTTAAAACACTAACTTAAATATTATTATATTTTATCCCTGCTATTTCAAAATGAAGGTTACGTTACCTATCAGCCATTCATCCTTTTGTGAAGCAAAAATTAAAAGGAAAACTATTGCCTGGAGCTTTGATTCATCATAATAAGCATCCAAGCCTGCTGTACATTTCTTCTAATCTGAAAGATAAGCATGGGTTTCTTTTCAGAGTCACATTATAACTCTACTTGCTCTAATAGTGTGTGAATAATGAAGGCTTCTCTCTTTGAGTGGGAACTGATTACTTGGTTGAAAATATAGGAATAAAGTTGAACAGTCTCTATTTGAGAACTTAATGATTACATGGTTTCTTTTCAGTAATGAAACCTTTCTTTTCTCAGGGAGAATAAAATGTTATATAAACAGAAGTCTGAAGATCCATATGAACAATCAGAACAAGATGGTACAAAGAAGAAAAATATTAATTACTGAGATTCCAGTTCTAAAGGAAGAGACTCAGATTCTTGAAAATAGTAGGAAGAAGCTACTATAAGGACTCATTTTACTAAACATCATAACATAGGGGGTCCCCGACTTAAGGTGATTTGACTTAAGATTTTTCAAGTTTACAATGGAGCACGACTACTATGCATTTGGTAGAAACCATACTTTGAATTTTCAGTTTTGACTTTCCCCCAGTACATACTGGCTTCTCAATGTGTGGTCCAATGCTCTCTCATGGTGCTGGGCAAGGGGCAGCAGGTCAGCTTCCATTGAGCCACACAATCATGAGGGTCAGTGACCAATACACTGACAACCATTCAACCACTCTGTTTTTTGCTTTCAGTTCTGTAGTCAATAAATTACGAGATGGTCAACACTTTATTACAAAATAGGTTGTTAGATGATTTTGCCTAACTGTAGGCTAATGGGAGTGTTCTGAGCACATAGAAGTTAGGCTAGACTGAGCAATAGCAGTGGGTAGATTAGGTGTATTAAATTTTCAGTCTGCTATATTTTCGACTCGCGATGTGTTTATGGGGTTATAACCCCATCATAAGTTCAGGAAGATCTGAAATTATATGTGCAGACTTTTTTGGTCACTTGCTGTTTTTTGTTTTGTTCTCAGAGGGTTTATATGAGTGCATAAGGTAAAGAAAAAATAGAGCTGCATCCTAGAACTAAAGTTGGGTCGCATAAATTCATACTGTTTTTCATTAGGTGCTAATTATCTCCTGTGCATTAGTCATCCATCTTTAATTAAACTGTAACATTATTGAGAATAGGAACTAAATCTAATCCTTCTTTTTTAATTTCTTTAGTAGCCAGCTTGTGTAGAAATCCAAGTAACAACTTGTTTGTCTATTAGTCAAAATATATTTATGTATAAATGTTCCAAGGTGCTGGAATATTACATAATAAGAGTATCTGATATTCTGGTTCTATGATAGTCTGTCTCAATCCACTTCATGAATTTGTTTTTTGAAAAAATAATTGGTTTATACTCCAGTGTGCAATCTTCCCTGGTTGTATTTCCATTTTAACCATCCTAATTGGAATATAAAAGTTTTGTTCACCACAGAGTAATTGCAGGTGTCAAGTAGGCAATAAATACATAAGGAATACAAAGTCTTGTCCTTTAAAGGTTTGAAATGTGTATGTTTCTTTCCATAAACAATTCTTACCTAAATTTATCTGTGTGGAAACACAACACCCATATTAATAACTTCAAATTGAATTGAACATAACATTTTAAAACAACAGATGAAGATAAATATTCCTTCCCCGTCCTACATTTTAAGATAATTATCTCCAAGTTTTTTGATAGTTCACATTACTATATTTGTTGTTTTCCTTTACTTACTTATTTATGGACTCAACATAAAACATAACAGCCATTCCTTAAACAAGACGGTTGAAAATTAAATTTAATTTGAAAATGAAGACTGAAATCAGAGGTTAAATATTTTTTTTCTAAAAAAATAAAACAAGTTGGTGAAGAGGTACAACCTGCTAAGTTGGCAAATCAAAAGACTTGTTTTTTGTAAGAGCCAGAACGTTTATCTCTGCCTTCATGTGTAAATGACTCACGATTGCTACCACAAAGGAGAAAAGGAAATGTGGTTTTTTGTGCTGCTTCTCCTCCTGCTGCTGAAGTCTTGGATTGACAGCCTTAGTAAGCCTCAGGTATAGGCAAAATTTCTTTTTCCTTCCTCTAAATCACCCTCTGAGGTATTGCATGGAACCTTTTCTCTCCAAACCCATTGTTCTAGTTTTCTATTATTGCTGCAACTAATTACCATATATTTAGCTTAAAACAACACCTATTTATTGTCCCACAGTTTTGTGGGTCAGAAATCAGGTGTCAGTCAATCCTGGGCACTTATTTGGGATCTCTGGGGGGACAATCCAGTTCTAATCTCATTGAGGTGGTTGGTAGAAATTCTGTTTCCCGGGGTTGTCAGACTGAGGCCCCCATTTCTTTCTTGGCCTTTAGAAAGGAATCATTTTTTTTTTTTTTAAGATTTTATTTATTTATTTGACACAGAGAGAGATCACAAGTAGGCAGAGAGGCAGGCAGAGATAGGGGGGGAAGCAGGCTTCTGCTGAGCAGAGAGCCCGACGCGGGGCTCCATCCCAGGACCCTGAGATCATGACCTGAGCTGAAGGCAGAGGCTTAACCCTCTGAGCCACCCAGGCGCCCCCAGAAAGGAATCATTCTTAACTCCTAGATGCCACGTGCATCCTTTGGCTGGTTCACATTCAAGAGAATCCACGGCTGGTCAGTTCTATCTCATGCATTTTTCTCTCAGACTTACTCCTCTGTTTTTCCTTACTACTTTTATAGGCCCTCCTGTTGTCTTCGGGCTCATTTGGATAGTTTCAGATAATCTCCCCCTTTTTTAATGTCATCTAATTCCATCTTTTCACCTTCAAAGTCCCTTCACAGCAGTGTGTAGAGTTGTGTTTGATTGAATAGCCAGAAGTCAGGAATCCTGGGGCATCTTTAGAATTAAGCCTACACACACACACACACACACACACACACACACACACACACACTCCTCATATTTAAAGGTGAAGTATTCTCACATGCCTTCCTATTTGTTCTTGCTTGAAATCTGAGAAACATATCAAAATTCACCTGCTTCATATTTTCACCCAAGTAAGACATACCTACTTTAGACTAAATAAAGTACTAATCCATTGGAGAATAAAGATATACCAGTTTATTGGTGGCAATTAAGAAGCCCACACTGATATGCAGAGCCAGCCACTACCGGCAGAAGGGAACCAATCATGTTCATTTTTTTCTGAAATCTGTATCCCGTGCCATCACTTCTCTAGCTGCAGATTGGTCCTGGTAGGAGTATTTATATCTTTGCAATGGTGACCTGCCAGCACATCACTGCAAATTGCAATATATCATGTTATGGAGTCCCAAGTATGCCTTTTGCTCGTTGGGAACATTAAATATCCTCACTTGGTGATGTTCTCAGACATACCAGAGGTACGTATCTCAATGTGCACATATTGGCTAAGTGACCTTCAGCCTTTAAATCTGTAAAATTAGGGGCATCTGGGTGGCTCAGTCGTTAAGTGTCTGCCTTCGGCTCTGGTCATGATCCCAGTGTCCTGGGATTGAGCCCCGCATCAGGCTCCCTGCTTGCTGGGAAGCCTGCTTCTCCCTTTCCTACTCCTGTTCTGTTCTGTTCCCTCTGCTTCTGTTCCCTCTCTGGCTGTCTCTCTCTCTGTCAAATAAATAAATAAAATCTTTAAAAAAAATTAAGTAAATCTGTAAAATTATTTCATGGGTATTTTGTTTGTTCAAACATTCAGCAAATACTAATGATTTCCATATATCGTGTGATATACTAGATCTGGGAATAATACTGTAAAGATTCCATATTTGTATTAATCCAAAAAGTGTTTAATGTACATTTTACAGAAATTGGAACTGAATAAACAAGTAAAAGTTAGTGGTATTGATTTTGTGTATTTGGACCTGCTTAACAACTTAAAGAAGCTTGAGAAAACTTTCTTGAGAGAAACACTTCTATGCATATATGTCAAACTTCATATATATGATTTTGAGAAACCCATGGGGGTATTCCATACTTATATTCACGGACTCATTTTTATCCATGTAATGCATATTAAAATTTTGGAATTTTACTGGGAAAAAGTGGAAACAAGGTAACTCTTCATCTTCAAAGGCATAGTAGGGAGAACTAATAGGGAATATACTGAGAACAAAATGTGTTTGATATGATTGAGTTATTGGACATAGATGCAGAAAAATACACCACAAGAGACAATAGCTACATCAAAGTAATCCCATACATGGGTTTGTGTATTAAAGCCGAGAATTCACTGTATTAAGTTCACTTTCAGGTTCAGGTTTTTTAAATTGTGGTTTTGTCCTTTGTGTAGTATTATAAGAAAGACCTGGAATTTCCTTTCATTTTGGAGGGAATTTGCTTTAAGAAAGTCTAGGGAATGAACTGTATAAGTTTCTCTAAACCTTAGGGAGGAAGGTTCCTTTTTTCCATTAAAGTTATTTCCCTTGTGTTGATTTTTTGCTACTCATTTATTCCAACAACTGTTAAGTTCTAAAGAGAAATTCATGTAGTATTAGAGCTATGTTAACTGAGAGTCTTCAAAATATTTAAATGATGCATTTTAAGTGGCCTGCAGCTTCCTAACTCTTAAATCTTTTCTTTATAAAACAGCCAGAGTTTTCATTGCTTTTAACAAGCCTGGAGTAGAGAATATAAACTTAATTTTGAAATTGTTTTTGGCACTCTAAAGATAAATACACAACATATTTTTTTAATAATAAAGGAAAATTAAGAATTTATCCTTAGGCAAATTAATAGTCAAATAAATTCCCCATTTTCAGTTTCTTTGGAATGGCTATTTGAAAACCAAATATTGTTCCATTAATATATTCAAGATCAATTTTCTTAATATAAATTTAATTTTGTAAAAAAAACTCAATATCAAAGGCATATTTTAATTTGCATTTTTATTTTAAGAACCAGTAAGTTTAATTTTTTAAATAAAAATCAAAGTTATCCTAATAGATGAATCTATATTTATATTTTTCATTAATATGTTTGCTCTCCAATTTCATGAATGTACTATGAAACTATGTTACTCTTAAAGATTATTCTTTTTCATTTATTCATTAATTCATAGTTTTAATTATTTCATTGCAGGAAGTATTTAAAAATTATTAGTTTTATTTGAAATTAAAGATAAACAGAAAAAAACCTTAACTTTGACTATCTGGGAATAACAACAATTACTATTATGAGGCTCTTTGTTCTAGTCTCATAGCATATGCATAAAAAATAGTTATAATGACATTTATTTAAGCCATATATTTACATTCCTAAGCTCTATTTATATTAGTAAGAAAATGCCTTGAAAATATTTGAATAACTGAATAGAGATAGAAAGCATAATTTTCATAAAAATTGTCCAAGATATAGGTATCATAAAATAGCAAAAAAAATTCATAGAAAATATTCATTTTAAAAAGGAAAGTATAATCAACAAGATTTTCAATATTCATTTTCAAACTGGCGATGGGGGATATCTATGTCATTGACTGCCCATGAGATTGACTTAAATAAGGTAAAACCAAGCTCTTCTTTGTGGTCATGTAGTCTACACATTACACTACACATTATAAGAGTTATAGCTTTGATTCAGTAATTTTTTATGAGGAACTAAACTTTAAAACATAACTCTTTTGCAATAATCAAAGAGACTAAAAAAACTGCGACTTTGAGCTAATACTGTGATTGGGCAGGAGTTGGGGGACTCTTGGGAGGAAATGAGTATATTTTGTAGATGGGAGAGACATGAATTATTGGGGGTCAGTTTGAATGAGGACTCTCTGGCTAACTTCCTTGAATACATTCTTCCCCAATTTTAGATCTGTGAGATTAAAAAGACAAATTATCTGCCCTATCCAGACCCAACCTATAATGATAGGAAATATATAACTCACTGCTATAGAAATTCTAGTTCAAAAAGTGGAAATGGAAGATATTTTTATAGACTTTCCATGGGAATTCTGAAATTCAACTCAGCAAATGTTGAACATTCCTTAAGTTTTAGCCTGGGAACATTTATTTTTTTCTTGAAGATCCCCAATGTGGCTTATAGACTTAGTACAATTTCAATCATAATCCTGGAAGGCTTTTTCTTGTATAAATTGACAAGCCGATTCTAAGATATATGTGGAATACAGAATGATAACAGCATAACAATTTTTTAAAGGAAGTACACATATGGAAAGCATGCAGTATATGTTTAAAGACATTATAAAGATAGTGTGAAGTTTAAGTAAGGATTAATAAATAGATCAATGGACTACATCAGAGGCTCTAGGAATAGAACTCCATTACATGGTTAACCCACAGACACGTTTCCTCTCTTTGAGGAAGCACCATCAACAAAGCTCCTGAATCATCTGAATATTCAGTTGATTGTTTTAGTAGCTTCAGTACAGCAGATCTAAATTATTTTTCTTATGCATGTCTTTTCTGATGAAGTTACTCATGATACATAGCTAATATGTAACATGATACATAATTTTAATGCATATTTCAACAAAATAAGGGAGTAAGCAAAAAAAAAAAAGGAAGAAGAAAAAAAGGCATTGAATCCACAAAGTAGGGATCCAACAAAAGAGAAGAGCAGTAGATTGTTAATTTATCAAAAGTCACTTCAAGTAGAGTTCTGATTAGATTAAGGTGAGGGAAGGCTGGGAGAAGTTTGCCTCAAGGAAACAGATAAAAATTATGTTTGGCCATTTAGAAGACAGAATTAAGGGGAGCTGAACAGATGTAGTGGAAAAATGGAAAAACTATATGTTTGAATACACCAAAGCAATTGGAATTACAGAGCAAATACCAACTCTAAAAAAAAACTAAAGGAACATTTTTTGATTAAAAGGAAACATAATTATCGGTGTACCATTTGACTCAACAATAAATGTTATTACAGTTTCTGTTGACTAAAATTCAATTAAAATATAGATATGTATTTTTATATATCAGACTTTTATATTAGAAAATAAGGTCTAAGTTCTAGATAACTATCATTCTGAAAAAAATGTCTCATCATTGTCTTTCGTTACTCTCTGTATACTTTATACTACTTTATTACTTCTTAGTGCTTCTAACTCCATGATATCATATTATATGTTGCATTGATTGTTCATAAATGATTGATCATAAATCAATCATGACTGATCATAAATCTCAAAGAGATTATTCAGAAAACGACCTAAGAATTGTTTTTTGATCTATTCTCTATTCCATTTGATTTGATCTATTCTCTGTTCCATTCCTACAATGACAATATTAATTCTCCTCCACTTTCCTCAAATATTAGAATCTCCCCTTTCTACTACCACTATGACACACATATTTATTCTCAACATGTATTTCAGAAAAATTCAGTAATTTAATATTTTAATGGCTACATATTTCATATACCAAACTTAAAGCCAAACATTTTTAAATGACCCTTATCTTTGTTACAACAGAGCACTTAAATCTCATATGCATTAAATACAGATTATTTTATTTGTATATCAAAGTCCAAATCATTCTCAAATTTACATTATCAAACATATCTTTTCTCCTCAGTATCAATTTAACTTTTTCCTATTCAAGTAATAATTTCCATCAAACTTAAAAAATAGTTTCATCCATTAAAAATAAAGCAATTTCCAGGGCCCTATTTTCCTTTCCAGGATACTGTTCCATATATTATTTGGTTATTTTTCCCATCATCAAACTTTTTGAAAGGTTTTTCAAACCCACTGTGTTCATTTTCTCACTTCTCATTTGCTACACTTCCAGTTGGCTCTGACTTCGCTCTGCTGAAAAGACTCTCTCTATGGTCATTCCATCAAAGCCGTGTCATACATCATCATAGGTGATCATGGATGTCATCATCGATGACAATGAATATCAGCTCTTATTTTACTGGGCCTCTCACCAGCATTTAGCATTGGTGACTACACTCTCTTTAAACTTTTTCTCCCCTAGATCTTTGCATTTCAAACAATTTCTGTTTTTGTTTTTGTTTTTCCTATTATCTCTCCAAACATTTTCTCTTTCCTCATTGAAGTTCTTCAATACTGGCCCTAGCCTCTACTGTCTTCTCTAGTTATTTTCTCTCCCACAGGAACTCCTCTATACTCAAAGATTCCATTACCACATGTATGTAAATGAATCTTCAATATGATTCCTAAAGCCAGAAACCCATTGAATTTCAGATCCATGTATCTGCAGTTCATCTCATTCTTAATTATACAAAAATACTTCATACAATGATTAATCAAATCTAAACTCATGGTCTCCTACGAATGTGGTCAATTTCTTTTTTTTTTTTCAAGATTTTATGTATTTATTTGTCAGAGAGAGAGAGAGAGCGCGCGCACAAGCAGGCAGAGTGGCAGGCAGAGGCAGAGGGAGAAGCAGGCTCCCTGCTGAGCAAGGAGCCCAATGTGGGGCTCGATCCCAGGACCCTGGGATCATGACCTGAGCCAAAGGCAGCCGCTTAACCAACTGAGCCACCCAGGCATCCCATATGTGGTCAATTTCTAATACCATCTTTTTCATTGAGCTATACTAACATCTATCTTGCTTATGAAACCAACAACCTAAGCCTCATCCTTGACAATTGTTTTCACTTTTCCCAAATACTTACCTTTAACCAGATAGCCTCACATGTGATTCCTAAAATCTCTCTTAAAATATACACTTCTTTAGAGGAAACTTTAGTAAATATTGCAACACAACAACCCTGTTAAAAGTTCTCTCATCCCTGTATCTAGCACTTAACACAATTATAGCTTGAAATTGTCTGAGAAAATTCTGTGTTGATGGCATTCTTCCATGTGAGATGTTATGCTGTATCTACCTTTGCTCACCACAGTAAATGCCATTCCAAGAAAATTGTCTGAAAAATTGAATAATGTGAA
This sequence comes from Potos flavus, assembly GCA_028534135.1. NCBI lineage: Eukaryota > Metazoa > Chordata > Mammalia > Carnivora > Procyonidae > Potos > Potos flavus. The sequence goes on from CM052895.1 coordinate 121,328,651, forward strand.
TATATGAATAAGGAACTTATGGGAACCACCTACCGTATAAATTGAAAAAAATGAACCAACAAATGTGTCAACCAACTGCACCCATTGCATCCAACTGGTTTTGACCACTTTGCTGAAATGACACAGTATTAAACCCGTGATTTCTAAGAGCATTATGTACAAAATAAGTCTAACTTGTCTTGGCTTCTCAGCAGCATTGGATCTAGATATCTATACTTCCTTTTGTAAATTATGTCTTCTTTTGATTTTAATAACTTACAAATAGTTGTTTTGAAAAAATAGATGAACTAAGGTAGGAGGACATGAATTTATTGTGTATTTTAAGGATACTCATTAATTTTTTTAAAGTAGGTTCTATTAATTTTGCAGATATTGTGGAGAGGTATAAGAAATATCAGTTGAACAGAATGAGTGATCATTAAATACTTTAATATTATCATAGGTACTATTTCTCTCCCAAATCTAGTAGAAATCCAACCAATTTGGTTAACAGAATTTGTCTTTCTCTTGAGTTTATTCCATACCTGAACTATATCCTTTATAAAGTCTTCGTGTTCTCAGTCACAGGCTCAATTCATATGTCTAATAAGAATAATAAATAGTAGGATGAAGTGACTTCACATCTTTTAATACATTTCAATTTAGAAATAATGCTAACCTATAATCTGTTTAGTTATATAATCTATGCGAGCAAATTTTGGGGATTTGTGTTATAATACATACATATATATACTTTATTTTACATCTTTCAATCTGAAACATATGAACTGAATAAATATGTGCAAGTACAATATCACTGAGTAAATTAGGGCAAAATGCAGTGGAAGGTCATTTTTCTCAGTAAGTCACTGAGCAAAACATTTGAGCCATGCTGAGTACAAAATCTTTTGTTAAGGCTGATTAGGTTGCAGATTATAAAATGCCCTAATAGTTCCAATAAATTAGAGCCACCTTTCTCAGAAGAAAGTGACTAACAATATTTTGTAGCTGAGTTAAATAAAATAAATGTCTCAGAAATTGGCCAGAGGCTGAGATTTTAATTAGTTATTAAGGTGTTCAGGTTAATGTAAATCAGATTTGCCTTTTCTAGCTAAAGAATCTAGATTGACAGTGGCTTTAAATCTTGAATAAACACTAATCTGCCAGTGCTTGCAAAAGCCTGACCTGAAAAAGAGGAAAAAGAAAAAAAAATTTTTGAGTATTTTTGCTAATTACCAAGCTTTTTCTTTGTATAACGTTAATCAGAGATGTACCTGTTCAAAATAGACATGTAAATGCTGATAATTAAATGAAATATTTTTAAAACTGCTTGTTAGAGTTAAGTGATTACTCTTGCCTTTTCTTTCTTTGTTTCTTTCTTTTTTTGTTAATTTCCCTTCTTAATAAGCAAAAACAAGTTTCCTGACAGTATTCCTAAATAAGACCATCCTTCCTCACAAATTAAAATGTATTGTAATTCTTTGATTAAGAAAAACAATCTACCCTTTCTAACATTTCTAATTAAAAGCATTTAATTTTCAGTATACCTATCTACCCTCCTACCTTATAAGTACATGCATGTATTAGTTAAAATTTAAAAACATGTAATGTTTAATGGACCTTTTTCCTTCTTTTCCTCCTTAACACTTTCCTTTTACATTCTCCCTCTACAAATACCAAGACATTCTATCTATTAGCTTATCTACTCCCCATGCAATAGTGTATCTACAATGGGCATACATATGAAGATGGGGAAATCAAGGGACAGAGTCATTTCATAAATTGCCCAAGGACACAAATTTATCATTGAAAATGACAGCTTTTTAGGATGACTGCATAATGGTTAAAACATTGTTTGCAGAATCAGAAAACTGGATCTAATTACTGACTAATAATTAAAATTTAGGGGCACCTGGATAGCTCAGTAGCTTGGGCTTCTGAATCTTGGACTCTGCTCAGGTCATGATCTCAGAGTTGTGAGATCAAACCCCACGTGGGCTCTGCACTCAGCAAGGAGTCTCCTTGAGATTCTCACTCTCCCTCTGCCTCTGCCCCTCTTCCCCCGCTCCCCAGCTCATTCTCTCTTTCTCTCTCAAGTAATAAATAAATAAATCTTTTAAAAAGGGGGATTAGGTTTTCTTAGTATTTGTGTATAAATTTTAAAGATTAGCATTAAAAAAATTCCTGGTTTTAGCAGGAGTGCTACAAAAGTGTTCCTTCTTTTCCTAAATAACTCATACAAGATTATTAAAGCATCCTTGTTTTGCTTACTGACGTTAAATAATAAAAAGGGAAAAATAAAATTTCAAGCCTTTGTACATTCAACTACTTATCCCTTTATCAGAACATACCCTGGGGGAGGAAGGGAAGCATACCCCGAGGGGAAATTTTGTGGGGAGAACATTGGGAGGAGGGTGACTCCCTGAAGAGAAACTAAGGGAGTTCCAGTAACAGGAGACTAAGATTCGAGGTGAGTTTCCTGAAAATGACAGAATTATCAGAAGCCTTTCCTTATTTCAAAATGTTATTTATTGTAGTAATTAGTTTCTGATTGCTGCACATTCTGTAGTGATCTGAGATTTGTACTGACTAGTAATAGATATTTGAAGGGAAGAAATGTTGAAATGAATAAAATACATGTATATATAAAATAAAAATAAAATAATAAAATAAAATAAAATACAAACCTTTATTTGTAAAGACTGTGCAATATTTCCACGAATAATGGTGCATCTGTTTTCTGAGCGAGAGGAGAAATTACAGAGAAGAGCTGTTTTCATTTCTGTTTGAAAAGGATGACAGTGGCTCCTGGATTGAACACTGGCAATGGCAAAATTAGAGGCAGGGATGATAGGGATGATGTTGACAGGTGAGAAATAGTGGTGGACACAAGAACTAGTCATACTGAGGATATATTCTGAAGATAGTGCTAATTGGGTTTCTTGTTGCATTCAACACATGGTGTGGAAGAAACAGATTTGAGGAAAATTCAAGTCTTTTGGCCCATACCAACAGAAGGACAGAGTTTCTTTGTACATATTTTTATGTGTCTGTTTTTATAAAATATGGAAGACTACAATAAAAGTAGAATTTGAAGGGGTGATTGAAGTATTGAAAGGTCAGCAGTTCAAATTGGAGCATGGTAATTTGAGATTCCCTATTGGATGTTCAAGTAGAAATGCTGAATAGTTAGTTAAATATATGAGCCTGGAATTTCAAATAGTGGTCTGGACTTGTGCTCTTGTTTTAGGGTCTCCTCACTTCCATGATATTTAAAGCCATGAGACAAGATTTAGTAACTGTGGGATGAACATGGGTACAGAACAAAAGTGATTCCAAACTAAAGTAGAAGCATTTCAAGGTAAGTGATTGGAGATATGATGATGAACTCACAAATAAAGTAAGAAGGGACTGGGGCGCCTGGGTGGCTCAGTGGGTTAAAGCCTCTGCCTTCGGCTCAGGTCATGATCTCAGGGTCCTGGGATCGAGCCCCGCATCGGGCTCTCTGCTCAGCAGGGAGCCTGCTTCCCCCTCTCCCTCTGCCTGCCTCTCTGCCTAATTGTGATCTCTCTCTCTCTATCAAATAAATAAATAAAATCTTAAAAAAAAAAAAGTAAGAAGGGACTGCAAGTGAGAGATGAGAGAGAACAGAGGGTGCGTTGTTCCTGAAATAAAGAACAGTTTCTGGAAAAAGTATGTGATCAGTGCTGCAAGAAAATCAAGTAAGAAGTGAACTAAAAATTTCCATTGGTTTTTCCAAGTGAAGGTTATTTGTGACATTGGCAACTATGTTTTTCTTTTATCATAATGTTAGGGTGACAACTTGATTATGATTGGTTCGAGTGACAATGAAGTGTAATAAAACAGGTATTTATGCCCTTACCTTTAAAAAAGAATGATAATAATAACTACTTCATAGAGTTTGTAAGGATTAAATTAGATGATTTTCATAAATTGCTAGAGTGCCAGATACATAGTAAATAATTTTTAAAGAATATGTTTAAATGTTTGTCATAATTATTTTCATTATTTTTAATGGACTTGTATTAAAATAAAGGAGTAGTCAGAAAGGACTGTGCCATAATATCTAAGTTTTTTTAAAAAATGTATAGTACTTTAGTTATTGAAATTGCCAAATCATTTGATATGACTTACCGGAACTATTTTTATTTTATTATTTTATTTTATTTTATTTTATTTTATTTTATTTTATTTTATTTTAAATTTATTTATTTATTTATTTGACAGAGAGAGAAAGAGAGCAAGGGGAGCAGCAGAGAGAGAGGGAGAAGCAGGCTCTCCTCTGAGCAGGGAGCCCAATGTGGAGTTCCATCCCAGGACCCTGGGATCATAACCTGAGTGTAAGGTGGCTGCATAACTGAATGAGCCACCGCTAAAATAGCTTGGATCAAAGAGAAAGGTTGTAGTTCATTCCTTGCCTTTTTCAAAGTTGCATGTACTTTCAAATGAAGTATACTAGATACACAGAGTGTACTTTAGGGTCTATAGTTTTATATTTGAAAGATGATGGAACCAGAAACTTTTTGTAATTTAGGTGCAGTTGGTGTAAGTCATTTTATCTAAATGATAAAATGATAAAATATCTCTGAAGTTCCTCAAATATGCAGGAATAGCAGGCACCCATACCCAAAATGGATATTTTTATTTGCATTTATCTAAAGCCTTAATTGTTAAAGCAGAGACTGAAGGCGAGGGGTTCTGTTTGCTCTACCACACTATGTTCATGTGTCCCTCCTTCTCTGAGCTTTCTATATCTCTGTTACAGGCTGTTTTTTTACCTGTTTCTCACTTCTGTCTCAACAAATCCATGAATGTAATAAAAAAAGAAGAAAAATATTTGTATGAATATTTTGCTGCATTAGCAACTTTCACTGGAAATGAAAACTAGCCCTTGATGTAAAGAGCTTTCCTTGTCACACGTGGCAGCGCCCTGGCAACGGTAAGACTGTATCCATGCAAGAAACATGTTTCTCAGTTTGAATTCAATAATGAAATGTATGTAATTATAGAGTAATTAAAAATGCATACCTTCACGTACTCCTGCTCTTGGATAACAGATATGAAATAAGCATTTTAGACTAGACTCTTACTAATTCCTGTGACATTGTTAGAAAAGGAAGGATTAGTCTGAATCAAGAAAAAAACAAAAAACAAAAACAGAAAAAGCAGAGTCACAATCAGAAGTTCCAAGATGATTATCCTAATATTCATAGTACATTCATTTGCATGTTGATAAGACAGATCTTATATCAATGTGTTTATTCAAAAAACTCTTGTTGCCACTCACTCTGCTACAGTGCCAAGCCCACAGTGATGAAAACACAGTCCCTTCTCAGTAGAAGCTCATAAGCATTACAGAAGAGAGATGTTTGCAATGGAATACACATAATGGAGTACTAATTAATGAACCAATAGTCTTGGCAGAACAGGGAAAAGTCTATAAATCTATTTAATATTTTAAAAAATTAATATATGCACACACACACACACACCTGTACACACACACATACACACACTATGGGGAAGATTTTTATTATCAGAATTTGGTTACTGGTTGATTATTCATGGTAAATGAAGTAGAAAAGTTTCAGTAACCTCTAGTGTTACAAATTGGACACCTCAGTGTATTAACAAACAGGGTATGCAAGAATAATTTGGAGATGAATAGCAATTTATCCCACAGCCCTCATTAAAATTCAAGTATTTATTTAAATAACTTTACAAGTAAAAATTAAAGTGATGAAATTTAAGTAGCAAAAGTTAATTATACTTTATCACACAATTTTTTTAAGATACTACATTTTTCATTACTTCCATCTATTGTCCAAACAAAATATTGTGAGAATAATGAAGTGCTTTAGGCATTTATTTTGCCTATCAATTAGTAAATAATATTTAAGCTATATTATTTATGTCAGAATTCTGAAGTCTGCTCATTGGAATCAATTTCCCCCAATATAATTTTATTTAGTTATGCATTTATGGTTTCTCCATGGCTTGATAGCTCATTTCTTCTTAGCACTCCATCGTCCGTATGTGCCCCTGTTTATATATCCATTCATTCACTGAAGGACATCTTTGTTGCCTTGAAGTTTGAGTATTTATTAACAAAACTGCTGTAAACATCTGTGTGCAAGTTTGGGTGTGGACATTAATTTTCAGCTCATTTAGATAAACCCCTAGGAACATGATTGGTGGGTCATAGGGTATGAGTATCTTTAGCTTTGTAATTAAACATCAAACTGTCTTCCAAACTGTCCATTTTGCAATCGCACCAACAATGTGTAAGAGTTGCTGTTGCTTCACACTGCGCTAGCATTTGGTGGTGTCAGTGGTCTGAATATCAGCCACTGTGATTGGTGGGTAGTGGTATCCTCATTCTAATCTGCATTGAGGTATGCTGCGAGCATCTTCTCATATGCTTATTTGCTTATTTGCCATCTCTATATCTTCCTTCAAGTGTCTTTTAAGATCTGTTTATATTGTAATTGGGTTGTTTGTTCCCTTAAAGTTAAGTTTTAAGAGTTTTTCATATCTTTTGAAAAAGAGTCCTACATCAGATATGTCTTTGCAAAGATATATTCCTGGCCTGTGGTTTATTTTCTAATTCTCTTAATATTGTCTTTCTCTGAATAGTTTTGAATTTTAATAGAATTTAGCTCATCAATTATTTCTTTCATGTACTATGTCTCCATATTTTATCTAAAAAGTCATCATCATTCCAGGGTCACCTAGATTTTCTCTTATGTTATCTTCCAGAAATTTTATATTTGCATTTTATATTTTGCGTATAATCCATTTGAGTTTTTTTTGTTTTTTTTTTTGTCAAGGGTGTAAGGTTGAGGTCTAGATTCTTTTTTTTTTTTTTTTTTAATGTGGATATCCAGTTGTTCCAGCAAGTATCAGTTGGTTAAATTTATATCAGTCTATTTCTGGGTTATATTTTTCCATTTATCTATATGCTTATTCTTCTGCTAACACCACACTGTCCCGATTACTGTAACTTTATAATAAGTCTAAAAGTCAAGTAGTGTCTGTTCTCCAACTTTGTTCTTCTACTTCAATGTTGTGTTGGCTATTCTGGGTCTTTTGTCTCTCCATATAAAGTTTACAATGTTTTTTCTGTTAGTTTTTGGGGTTTTTTGTTTGTTTTTAGAGAGAGCAAGGGAAGAGCAGAGAGAAAGAGAGAATCCTAAGCAGGCTCCATGCCCAGCGTGGAGCCCAAGGTGGGGCTTGATCTCATAGCCCTGAGATCATTACCTGAGCTGAAATCAAGAGTCAGACACTTAACCAACTGAGCTACCCAGTTTTATTGCCCCCTCCATATAAACTTTAGAATCATTTTGTCAATGTCCAATATCAATAAAATCATTTTCTGGGAAAAAATACAAATTTTTATGATTTTTTAAAATTTATTTATGAAAGAAAGAGAGAGAGAGAGCAAGAGTGAGGAGAGGAGCAGAGGCAGAGGGGCAAACAGACTCTATGCTGAGTCCAGAGCCTGACGTGGGGCTCTACCTCAGGACCCCGAGATCATTACCTGAGCTGAAACAAGGATTGAATGTTTAACCGAGTGGGCCACCCAGCCACTCTGAAAAAATTTATTTTTAATACTTGTTTTCCTCAACTTTTCCCCCCTGACTTCTGTAAAAAAGACTATGTTTTGTTTTTCATAGACATCAATTTTTTCCTACTATGATAAAGATTGTATTTAAATTTATGGAGAAAAAAATGATTGTTTCCTTGTTCCATGGCAGCATAGTTGCTAGAAAATATTCTTCACTATGAAAAGGTTTTATTTTATTCCAAATTTTTTCTTGACTCATTTCTGTATAGATGATACAAATCTTCCCTTTCTATCATTCATTATTGATTGAGATAGGTTCTCCATGAAACAGCTAAGTACAACATGTTCCCTTTTGTAATATTGGGAGAAGGTTGTTTTCTTTACCAGGTTGTCACAGTACACAAAACCCTCTTGTTTCTATTGTTCTAATCACGTATTAATTCCTCCTCATATTTCCTATTTGTGAGAATGTTCATTTAGGCCCACTTCCTTGAGTTTCTGAACCTCTCTTGGCCCTCCAGAGCTTCGGCTGCTGTCTCAGTGCCCATATCAGAGTGTGCCCTCTGCACATTTGTTGTTTCCATGTGTGTGTGTGTGTGTGTGTGTGTGTGTGTGTGTGTGTAATAAATGCTACAGATCTCCTGTAAACCTCACTATCTGTGGCCTGTCCTTTCTACTTTCTCCCATGGAGCTTCTATCCACTTTTGTTGCTACTTTGGTAGCCCTTACATGTGTTTTAGAGTCTAAAGATGCTATTGGATTCTAATTTTATTAAAAATTTAAGTTCATGTTTTAATTCCTACCTTCAAGTTTCTTCTAGATGATTCACAATATGTAAATGGAACAATTCTGATTTTTTTCGCTATGTCATGACCAGAAGTCTTAACAGTTTGTCATAAAGAAATTAAATGTGTGTACTGAACTTTATATAGATTTGGAAGAGGAGGAGCCTTTGAATTCTGGTACTTTATTTCCTATTCTTCTCTAAATCTGCTATCTTCCACCTTAAAAATAACCTGATTTTTAATTCTGTGCCCTTATACTTTGTAGGTTCTCTTCCTCCCAAATAGAACAGCTAACTCACTTTTGTCGTCCATGAAAAAAGATATTTTTTTCCTACCAAAAAGAATATGTCCTATATGAACCCTTATTTAACTGCTGCAGAAATGAATCCCTCAATCAATTTTATTTTACTTGTGTTTGCATTTGCCCATTCTCACCAGAACGTTGGTGCCTTCAATGTGAATCCCAGGTCTCATTCCATTGCCTCAATCCTTTTTCTTTTTCTTTATGTGTTTCAGAGGCATATGCTAGTTATTCATTTTTTTAAATGAAGGTGATAGATTAAATAAATGTTTTAGGTTATATAAGAAAAAGATAATTACCAAAACATGTATTCGAAGAAATTTCAAAATAATTGTTCTTTTTTTTTTTTAAAAGTATGGTATTTCCATAATTATCTTGTACACAGGGTTGTATGTCAAGACAAAGGGAAGAGTGACTTGGTAAATATGTAAATTTTTGTTTGAAGTAGTAACAATAGTTTTTAGTTAACTTTTTTTTGCCGTAAACATTCTGATCTTGCTGGTTATTCCTGATGTTGAGCAGAAGGCAGATGTGAAGCAATGAGAAGAAAGATCGTTCCTAAAATAGTTTTTACATTACATAACTGGGAACCTAAGCACGAGTCTTAGCTACAGAAGTCATAAAGCATTTTATTTTCGCCTTGCCAAAGTGATAGTGAGAGAGCTAATAGCCTTTAATAGCATTTTGAAGAGGAGGGTTGATTCATTTACACAGTGTTGAAGGTAAAAAGTTTAAGAAAACATGGTGTTTAGACTGTCATTTCCAAATCCTTTTCTTTGTTCATTTGAAAAGCAGATGCAACTTGTCAAGTTGACATAACTGAAAGGTGTTTCCCTGGGGATGCCATGATTTCCTATCTCCTGGGTCACATATTAGAAGATGAAAATGTTTTCTCTTTGAAATGCCTTTGTGGTTTAAATTCAAGTGACATCAACTGCAAATAGCCTGAAGCAAAGCTAGCTTTGATTGTTCCTTTGCCTTGAATGATCTAGTCACTTTGGAAAAGACAACTCACATCAAGGGGAAAATGTTTAAAAATGAAATATGGAAGGAAAAGTAATATTTTAAACAACACAGATTTAGTTCCTGGGGTAATGGTCAGCCCACTAACTGCCCTGGGATTACTATTTCATTTTGAGTTTCAAAGTATGTTGAAACACATTATTATGTACCCGGAACATGGGTACAAGAGCAC
>CM052895.1:121338998-121349300 GCA_028534135.1 Potos flavus
GAGCACAAGCAGGGCGAGAGGAACAGGGTAGGAGAGAAGAACCAGAAGGGCTCTGAGACAAGGACTGGAGTTCCCTTGCCAGTTTGGTCAGCCAGCTTAAAGTACAGTTTTTCCCCATCACAGTGAGGCCAGCACCGAGAAGGCAGTGGAGTAATGTCTCAAAGACTGTCTCTAAAGTGCTGGTTTTATATAAGGAAAACGAGGGACAAAGGTTGGTGGGTACAGGCAGATGGGCAGTAAAGATCAGGTCAATCATTGTCTTGGGGTCAATCAAGAGGGGTCTTGCTGGCATCAGGCAGTCCTATTGCTTGAGGGGGTAATTTCCATTCCCATCATGGGATGCTTTGGCCTCAAGGTCTTCTGCCTCAGTTAAGAGAGAAGCTGGAAGGAATTTAATCAATTAGAAAGTACAGAATGAGGTCAAAATGAAGGCATTTGGAGTCCTCATTCAATTATTTTTGTTATCATTATTGTTGTTTGGAGTCTAAGGTACAAAGCATGAAGTCATTGTCTCATTGCAACATTCTTATAGATGACAAAACTAATAGTTGGCAAACATAAGTAATGTTTCCTCCTGCTATATTCTTTATAAGTCATGAACTTCATCTGTTTTAAACCATGCTCAATTGACTACACCATTATTTCCCAAAAGAAGGTTTCAGAACCAGAATCACAGCAATGTTCCAAGAACCAGAATTATAATAGTTCTACAACTTCAATCCCTCCTGGGTAATACAAATGATGAGGGAGCAGAAGGCTCGCTGAAGAGAATGCATAAACTGACACCCTGCAAACTCCCCATACCCCCTACTCCTGGGTGGGATACGTGTGACCTTCTTTCAGGAATCTCCCAACTATCTTAATGTTAAAGCCTTGCCAGAGGGAAAACAACCTTAGCTTGATAAGGCAGGGCTCCAGTATCCTGAGGGTCTTCTTTAACATAAGAAAACCCTCTTGAAATCTCCCTTGCCCTTACCTCCCACCCCTCACAACCCCTGTGCAGCAGCTTTTTCTGCCTACAAGTCCTGTCCCTGTGCTTTAATAAAACAACCATTTTGCACCAGAGACATCTCAAGAATTCTTTCTTGGTCCTCGGCTCCGGACTCCACCCCACGGAACCTCACCTATATTCCAAAACCACACCCCAAAGAAGCATTTCATATCAAAGGCAGTGAGAAATAAGAGGAAAGGGGAAAAGATTGCATTAGTTTAACTCACAATTTCTCAATTTTATCTGACCACCTACCTCATTTTTTTTCCCTACACAAATCTGTTATAATCCAATATGGCCAGTCTCTTCCAAATCCACTTTGGTAAACCTCGGAATACACCATATTAAAAAGAAGTGAATCTTAGAAGGAAGACCTCAAAAATATATAATATATATTTTACTATTTGCCCAGTTGATTTTCATTAATAACTAAGAATCCTCTACTACTTTAGGAGGACTGACCTTGAATTGTACAGTATATAGCTTTATTTCTATGATAGGAAACAAGAAGAGTTTTAGTGGGGTCAGTTAGGATTTCTGATAACCTGTAACTGAGTAAGGGACAGGCAGGGCTAGGTAGGGAGAGATAGGTAGGGGATATACAGGCAGGCTTACAGATTTACAAATATGCAGAGGTGTTAAGGAAACCAGAGATAAGGGAACAAACCAGGCCACCCAGCCCTAGCTGTCAGTGGTGGAGTCTTTTTTTTTTTTTTTATTACAGTCACCTGTGACCAACCAGACCCTAAAAAGAAATAAACCATTAAAGATGTTATCACCAGTCCTTACTCAAACTGAGTAAGGGAAAAGTGGGGCTAGGTAGGTAGAGATAGATAGGGGGCTCTGAGATCAGGCTCACAGAAATTCCAAAAATGAGGAGATGTGGGGAAACCAGAGATGAGGGAACAAAGAGGACCACCCTGCCCTGGGTGTGTGGGTGGGTGTCTTTTTTTATGATAGTTACCTGTGACCAACAAAGAATAACCAGACCCTAAAAAGGAAGTATGCCACTGAAGGTGTTATCACTAGTCCTTGCTAAATGGTGATAGCAATAGAGATGTTAAAAGTATTCAAGTTCCTGAGTTAGCTTTCTATAAAAGACCAACCCTAAAGGTCCTCAGTGGCAACCCTGTCGGGACCCCTCTCACTTTTGAAAGCTTTTTCTGTATCTTCACTTAATAAAGTGAAGATATCATTCTGCTGATTCTGCTCACTTTTGTCCACGAGATTCATTCTTGGACTCCATGAGACAAGAACCTTGCTCTCCCACTTCATAACTGTATGCAAATATATATTTATGTTTCCTTACTGGACATTTATTTGTTTATAATTAAGAAACTTTGCATATGTATTTTAAAAAATGTATACATGTATATATAAAGAAAATATTTTTAAAGTTCCATGATGCTTATTCAATGGGGATAGAAAACTTTTTTCCTACTTCATGATGCTAGAAGTAGAATTTATATTTTGTCTGTTCTTACTGAGAATACAGCTTTTTGGGCTTCTCATTAATGTTGATGTTTTATAGCATCTGCCTACACACTTTGCAGTTGCATGTAGAGCACAAATTGGATCAACTCATTTGTACATTTTTTATTAAGTACTTGCCTGGGGAAAGTACTCCACCAGCTTGCCTGGCAATTGCTCTGTGACAAACAGCTGAATCATTTTACTTTATCTTAGATGAGCCATACTCACTTTCATAATCTGCCTCATTTGCTACTGTCAAGGCATCTATGCTACTGATTGGGACTTCTACCTCCTTATAAATACCAATTTGATATTTTTTTTTTCCAATTTGCTATTATTTAAACCTCTCTCATACTATAAGAATTAACACACCATTAAAATGATTTTAATTCAAATTAAATTAATTTATGCTTAACATTTATTAATGCAAATCAAAATAGGTATTATGCAACATCTTATTAAAAAGGGTACATATATTATTTCTATCATGTTGACAAGGAAATTACAAACATTTTTGTACTACCCTCTTAAATTCAAAAGATAAGTTACTAAATGCTAAGGCTAAAATGGGTTCTAAGAGATTAATGGCTTGATTAAATCGTTCAAATCCTACTGTTTAATGGAGGAGACAAAAAAAATTGCAACATGCTGTGATATAAACTAAAAAAAGTTTAAAGAACAAAATACTAAGAAAGCACATAGGAAGCACACATCAGCTGGGGAGAAGGAAATGTAGGAGCTTTCCTGAAGCTATGGAGAAAGGGAAAAGGAGGAGATGCACTTTAACTGCTGAAAGATCAATCAGGATTAGTCTGATAAAAACACTTTACTCCCAAGTAGAGTCTATTCAACGTTCAGAGATTAGAAAGAACTTGCCAAAGTTGCTTAGAGAACTAGAAGGAATTGAGTCGAATAGACAAAAGTGTGTGGCCAGGTTGAATGGGAGGCAGCTATAGGAGAAGTGGCTAGAGAGGTTGGGAAAACTCTGATTATCAGTTACCCATATTATTAGGCTTTAAAGTTTAGGTTTATTATGAAGTATTGGAAATGCATTATGGAGTTAAAACATAGAATGACTTGTTCAGTAAGCAACTGAGCATAAAGATCTGTGTCTCAAGAAAAAGATCCAAGCACATGATCGATTTTGAGAAGCCATCAGTATATGGATGAAATTAAGCCTATGGTATATACAAATATAAGAGAAAAGAACTGGGAGAACATTGGCAGTCCTTAAGAAAATTTGGAAGAAAGAGTCAGAAGATTTCAATATGAATGGGGCTTGGTAGGGAATGCAAGGAAAGACCATTTCCCAAAGTGCTGTGATAAACAATCCTCAGCACATCATCATTCTTCCTTGTGAACCAAACCTGCCATATGTTCACATATCAAGATGGCAGCAGATTCTGGAATGTCTCTCCCAGCTCCAAGGGATAATCTGAATTTACTGGATTTCAACCAGTATTAATTGATCTAGTTTGTGACAGATTATATGGAGGTAAGCCATTAAAGCTACCATGAGTTCCACTAGGCTCTAGTTACTACGAAGTCATTGCCGTTATAAAAGTGATGGGCTGCACAAGGGAAGAGACTCTTGGTGTCACTGCTTCCTTTCTTCCTATTTTAGAGACTCTTGTGTTAAGAAGTGATGTTTGGAGCATTGGCAGCCTTGTTACAACAGATAGATGCAAAAAGAAGTCTGCTTGTTCCCAACTTTGATGAGTACTAAAGTGGTGTCTGGAGGAGCCAGACACCAGATTTTTTTTCCATATGACAATTTAATGCCTTTGCTGTGTAAGCCATTGTCAATGCGTGTGTGTGTGTGTGGGGGGGGGGTATGAGAGAGAAGGAGAGGAAGAGGGAGCTAGAGAGAGGGAAGCTTGTCTAGCTTGCATCCAAATATATCAATGAGATATCGATAGAATTGTCAGAAGTGCAAATCCGATAAAAGAGTAAAGTGATGGCTGAAATAAAACCACAAAATCCAACTGCAAAATGAATACTAGGAAAATATAATTAAAAAGAAAAACCCCCAACCTAGAAAACCTCTCCATCAAAATAGCAGAGAAAGAAACTGGCTTTATTATTGAATAAGCATTAAACCAGAATGTGATTCACATCACAGATAATACTCTAAGAAATTGCAAAGAGAGAAAGAAATCTCACCCTTCTGTGTAACCAAGTGGATAAATCCATCACATGAAAGTTCTCAATATGAACAATAATTAGTCTTCAATTAAGATTACTTAACAGAACAATTTGTCACACATAGTTCATCCCAGATTAACCTGGTAATTGAGATGATCATCAGCATTAATTAATTGGCTTTACACAATGGAAAAATAAACAACCTCATCATAGCTGCCCCTTTGAAAAACCAAGATGGTGGAAACATCCTATAGTCTGGGATATTTATACACTATCATTTGCCCTACTTATTTATGAGCTTGAATACATAGAGAAAAGAGGAGATTCCACTTTTTTAAAAGACGTTTAAAACTGCAACCGCTATGTGTCTTCTCTTCCCATTAGGATGATGTTTCTATTATCTTCATTATATTCTTAACACCTGAACTAAAGCTGACATTTAGTGTGGCTCTAAATTCAGTGCCACATGCTAAGATACTTTATCAAATAAATATTGTTATATAGTTTTGAAATCTTTGGAAGGGAAAGATTTATCTTCAGTATTAGGACAATTCCAAAAATTGCTGAATGTAAATTAGTATTATAACCCAACTTCCTGGCTGAAACTATTCTGTAAAAGTCATGGCCTTACTAGTAAATTCCAATTAAATCTAAATCTAATTGAAGACAATTCATTCATTACCTTTCTTCTCAGCTACTATATTCACTTTCACTTTATTCAAGGTATGTTTTTATTCCTGTTGTGCTCTGGAGAAAATGTGGTGTTTTTCTTCCACCTTTGTGAGTGATTAAAATTTTGTTCAATTTCTCTTTGATGTGGTGACTCACACAGAGTAGAAAGGTCACTAGGACAACTTTCTATAAGGAATGGTATTAATTTTTTTTTTTTTTTTTTGTATAATGTGTATTGCAGACCTTTTGTATAAATGCTGGTTGAATCATCTGGCTTATGTTTCTCCTTAATCATATGTGACGGGAATATGTAGCAAACACTAAGATGTACCACAGAGATCCCTCTTTGAGGTCACCACTTTAAGGCTTGCTTCAGTTGCATAAAGAACTTTGCTCTAGATCATGGTCTTCTTTGGACCAGCCTCCAAGCCTCAAGTGAATAAGACAGAGGTATAAAGTCCTGACCGTTTCAGCCTGACTTGAGGAATTATAACTAATGACACTAATCCCAGGCTCTCATTAGTCTGGCTCGTGCTTTATGGGGCCTACAATGTTCTGCACAATGTTAATCCCCCTTCTCCCTCCACAGGTTTCGGTACCCAACACGAATCTTTTTTTTTTTTTTTTTAAGATTTTATTTATGTATTTGACAGAGAGAGAGATCACAAGTAGGCTGAGAGGCAGGCAGAGAGAGAGGAGGAAGCAGGCTCCCTGCTGAGCAGAGAGCCCGATGCGGGGCTCGATCCCAGGACCCTCAGATCATGACCTGAGCCGAAGGCAGAGGCTTTAACCCACTGAGCAACCCAGGTGCCCCAGTACAAATCTTGAACAACAAACTCGATTTCCATGTCTTCTTCTGTAGAGCCCATTCTATGACAGCTCTTATTTGGAATGGTCTGAGCAAAAAGGTAATGAGAAGGGTTTTAGAACTAGATTTTTGACCATCCTGCTGGCAATGAGGACCACACCACTGGTGGTGATTGGTCGCATAAAACAAAATTTCTCATCCCCTGCTGCATTGGGATAAAGAAAGCAGCAGACCAAATCAAAGACCTAATAATCAATGTGCAAAAGTCATTGAAAATTCAACCCAGGAAGTTCTTTTGTGTGAAAGCTGGGAAAACATAAGAAGAGAACCTAACATATGGGTTGGAGAACTCTGGCAGAGAACCACAAAATTTTGGATTCCTCATTCTCTTCAAAACATTTATGTCTGTTAAAATGACTTACTACTGCAAAATGCTAGAACATCCCCAATACTGAAAAGCAATACTCTCCCCCACAAGACAAAAACGTTTCCCTATCTGTTCCTATCCTTTAGCTTTAAACCGAGAAGTGAGTTACACCATAATTCAACTGGAAAGAAAGAGTGTTTAACCATAGTAGCTGCATGACCTAATCAATGTGTAAGGACAAGAACCAGGAAAAAATGTGGGGGACTAAATTTTAAAGTTTTTTTTTTTTTTTCCCCTAATCAAGTGGGTCAGAATTTGAACATAAAATTTGATAGGAATGAGTTTATTGATTAAAAGCATCACTTTATTTTTTATTTCATTTATTTTTTTATTTTATTAATTAGTTAATTCATTAATTTACTTACTTTAGAGGGAGAGAGCATGCACAGGAGAAGGGGTCGGAGGCAGAGGTAGAAGGAGAGAGAGAACTTTAAGCAGGCTGCATGCCCAGTGCAGAGCCCAGTGAGGGGCTCAGTCTCACAACCCCGAGATCATGGCATGAGCTGAAATCAAGAGTCAGATGCTTAACAGGCAGCCACCGAGATGCCCCAGAAGCATCACGTTAGATACAGAATTTGGTATCTTGCCAAGGTCCCCACCCACTATCTGGTTGAGTCTTAGAATCATGGAAAAAATGATGGCCATGCTGAGTGAAGTTGAAATGTTCCCATTATTATGGCAGATACTGAAGTAAAAGATTAAACGAACCATAGAAAGTGTAAGCAGTCAACTGGATCTACCAGGGGTGCAGTATTTGTCTTACATGTATAATATCATAATATGCTTGTATCATATAATGCCTACCATGAAGAAGGCAGCACAATGTAGGCCTCTTCAAGTTCCAGAGACAGCATAATCTGCGGCTAGGAATCAATTTTTATGCAAAGTGACTCAAAAGGCCCCTAGCTTTGTGTGCAGCCCAGAGGAGCAAAGCACTCTGCAGGATGTGCAGGCTGCAATGGAAGCAGCCTTGCCACCGGATCATACAAATTAGCACCATCTATGATGTTGGAGGTATCAGTGGGTATATTGGACATACAGGGTTTGGACAAATGAAAGAGTGAATCACAATTCTTTCTCTTGTTTCCCTGGAAGAATGTGATGCCTCTGCAGTGGAGAATAGTATACCTGTTGACAAATCTTAGCTTGTAAAGGGGCCCCAGTACAGACAGAACATTTGATCTCAGATCGCTGAGTGACTAGAATTGCCTATCACCAACAGATTCCTCTTAGTACCATACAGTCATTCATTCAGACAGGTAGAGCAACTCTCTATTACGTGGTGGGAATGTTACATCAGGGATCATATCACAAGCAAGGTCTTTGGGAAGACCGTCCAAATCCACATGACCTCCATGGTGGTACTACTGATGGCCTTCCAGGACATGCAGTATCTGTATGAAGGATATTGTAAAATCATGAGGTATGAGATACATTAATTTAAAAATGTTTCTTCAATATCTGGCTACAAGTTAAAAATGAATGACAGATATACTATGCGTGCACTCACGAGTGAGGCATAGTGGTGGTGAGGGACAGTGGTGAGGGAAAATTGACTCTCTGAGCTGAACTGGAAGCAGTCACTTTGTGGATAAAGATATGGCTTGATATTAAAATATATACAGACTTATGGGTAGTGGGAAATGACCCGGTCAGCTGGTGCAGAGCATTTGAGGTAGAGGACTGGAAAATGGGAGACAAAGATATGTGAGTTCCAGGTATGTGGATAGATATATGGGGAGTGGGGGGAAAAAGTCTAAAGATATCTGCATCACATGTTAACACCCCCAGAAAGAATCCGCATGGCAGAGGTACTAAAAATAAACCAAGTAAATACACTGATGCATCCAATTACATCATCCAGCCCGCTGCTGGACTGATGAACATGGGGCAAACATGAAGGCTAGATATGAGACCCAAAACTCTGATGCTCACTTACCAAGGATGGCCGAGGCACCGCCATTGTCCGTGGTTCAATCTGCCAATGACCAAATCAGAAACAGCCCACAAAATGCAACCACTCCTCTAGGAGATGAACTACCCATTTGATGATGAGTTAACTAAATTGGGTCACTTCCAGTGAGAAAGGCCAGCAGTTTACTTATAGGGTTCGATCTACATTCTTAGTATGATGTTACCATTCTTTATCTGTAGGTTAGATAATTTAAAGTTAGTTTTCACCAGAAAAATGAGGTTTCATGGAAGCCAAGAAAGGCTAGTTATTATTTACATGATTGGGTTTAAGTCTCTCATCTTGTATTTGTTTTCTATTTATCCCTTCTTTTGGATTCCATTCTACTATATAAGATAAATTTCTTCTCCTAACATAATTTTTTTCAGGAATAAAAGAAGCCTTGGGTCTCTTCACTTCCATGAAAGGGTTCTCATTTTCTGAAAGTTAGTTTATTTAGATGGTATTTTAGCTCTCTGAGATTTTTTTAAAGTATAATTTTAGTTTACTCCATCCATATATTTTGGTTATTTGAATGAGACCAATGGTCCTTTGTGATTTTTCTGTCTCTAAACCAGAAATGGAACTGACATATGTTTACTGAACCTATGAAAATGCAAGTACACCAACCAAATACACTTTGTATAATATATAATGTTTTTAAAATGTATTTTGTTGATAAGGCCAAGTGATATACATCATTATTGTTTCTTTTTCATTGAGGATGGTTTATAATCTGTTAGTAGTTCAAGAATTTTTTTCACCTGAAGTCAGCTGTAGAAAGAACAACTTAATGAATGATTCATTTCCATTTTAAGAAATATACACTGTTAAATTCAGAACTAGATTGGATTAATGTTTTTTTCCCCTTATATTTATTAGCAATGCTAATGCATTAGTTTTTGTCACCATGACAATGCTAAAAAATAAAAAAAAGTAGAGAAATTTTAAAAACCCACAAAATCAGAGGCATCTGATATATTTACCAAGTGCCTGGGATTTGGCTGGTTGATTTCATCTTGGCTTGGTTCTTTCATGTGCTGAGGGGTCGGCGGTGTTTGGACTGATCTAGTGTTATCTTGGCTGGTATTTAATCCACATCCATATTCAGATTTTGTCAACTGTTCCAAAAGTATCCTTCTAGCTATTTACTTTTCCCAAGTTAAGTATCATTGGGGTCATGCATTCATTTAGTTGTCATATCTCTGTAGTTTCCTTTAATTTGCAAAGCTTTCTCAACTTTGCTTTTCTTCATTTTGACATTTTGTAGTGCTGGAGTATGGAAGAGTACAGGCCATCATTCTGTCAAGTGTCTAAATGTTTTAGTTTTTCCTTATTTTAGCCATGATTGGATTTAGATTATGTAGCTTTGACTGGAACACCCCAGAAAATATGTTTTCTTCTTGGTGCATTATAACAGGAGGTACCTGATCTCACTTCATGCCAACAGTGGTGACGCCTATGCTGATTACTTGTGTAAAGTAAATCTCTCTCCAATGTGAATCTACTATTTTGCTCTCTGTCATTAACTAGTAAGTTGTAGGGAAGAGTTTTGAGATTAAGTAAATAATTTATTCCAACGGAACTCTTTTTAAGTGAAAAATACCAAACAAATCTGTCCAAAGACATAAAGACTAGGAATAAGGCAAATATTGGGTAATATATTGAGGCTGTCGCTCTATGTAATAGAAGCTGATGCTACTGGGAATTACTAAAAGCTTAAGAAGTTTTGCTGAAGTTATTAGTCCAAAGATTAGAAGACGAGAATAATTTATATCTTTGCTCATGCACTGAACTGGTTGAGAGGTACCCTCAAAAGTGTTCATCTGGGGCTG
>CM052895.1:121349400-121372770 GCA_028534135.1 Potos flavus
GCATACTCTCTTATCACCTATTTTGAGAGTCAGTGCTAGTCAGAGCAGTCTCTCTCATTTTCAGTGTGTATCAATGTGTAAAAGGTTATTTTCTCGGCCACACATGCTGTGCACATTGTGCGCACTTACTCATACTGGGTTAGGACAAGATGTTAATTTTATCCCTAAAACAATTATATACCTTCTCTGAAAGTAGGAAAGCATCCTAAACACCGAACATGTGAGAATCCCCAAGTAGCATTAGGGCCCATTTGTATTAGTGATCATATCACGATGCAGTGAAGTTAATTGACCTGCCGCAGTTTATTCTAGCCCCAGAACGCGCAGATTTTGAGGAGTTGAATTTACCACAATTTGACATTGTCCAGAAAGTAGGTCTCAGATCAGAAAAGACAAGGGGTAACAAAAGAAAGTATTTTTAGAAAGTGCTAGATACCATTGTATTAGAATGACACTCCATGGGTCGAATATGGAGGGAAGATAGGATCAGATTAGAATGGTATTGCCAGCCACAGAGGGGAGGGGATATAGGGAGATATTGTTAAATGGTATGATGTTTCAGTTATGAAAGATAAATAAGTTCTGGAGATCTAGAGTCAAAGCAATGTGACTATAATTAACTATACTGGATTGTATATTTGAAATTTGCTAAAAGGGAAGATTTTAAGGGTTCTTATCCCCACCCCTACCAGTATCGGGCTCTCTGCTTGGCAGGGAGCTTGCTTCCCCCTCTCTCTCTGCCTGCCTCTCTGCCTACTTGTGATCTCTCTCTCTCTCTCTCTCTCAAATAAATAAATAAAATATAAAAAAAAAAAGCTTGAAAAGTGACACAAACATCACTCAGCTAGCAACTGGCATGTTTGAAACTAGAAATGAAATGTGTAATTCTATATATTTTTTTTAGAGAATAATTATTTGGCAGTAACAGACGGAGCTGTTGGGGATCAAAGTCACAGCAAAGCTCAGATGAAGGCCCCTGTGTAAGCACACTAAACAACTTCCATATCTTCAACATAAACCAAAGAATAGAAAACACAAGCCTGAGTCACTGTGTTTGATGTGGGACAAAAGGCCCAGTTAAATAAATGAGACATGTTTCTATTTAGTGCTTAAGAGTCGGAATAAGATAATTCACCTTCTTTGACCGTTGAATGAAATATAAATATAAAACTTATACAGATAAATATGTATATTTTATTCAACGGTCAAAGAAGATGGATCATATCATTCTAACTTGCACACTAAATGTTTTATTCATTTAAGTTATATATATGCGTATATATATATTAAGTTATATATATGCGTATACATATTATATATGAATAATGTTGCAACTAAATTATCTACAAAATGCAGATGACCAGTCAAGGAATGATGAAGTCTTCCTTTCATTCAAAATTTAAATCCCCTCCCCTTGCAAACTGGTACATCCAATGTAAAGAAATACCTTCTTACATAAAGTTGAAGACTCTTTAATACATTCTAGGGCTCATATGAATTTGAAAATAAAATAAAATAATTCTTCTATAATAATAGAAGAATATGATGTATGGTACCTAAACATTTAGTATTTAAATTCTTACTTTTATTTTTTAAACTTTAAATCTTTCCTGCTCTCTCAATATTTTTTATTTCCTTTATATTTTGTTTCAATCACTTATCATGGCCATGATAAATAGTAATCTCATGAAGCATCATGTTATACCCTCACTGAAAATATTTCAATGTGTTTAACTATCCAATTTGGTTGCAATTTAGTTTGTTTCAAGTGCTTCGATTCATTATATATTATCAAATATGGATTTTCATCTCAAAGATAGATTCTTAGAGAAGAATTTTGACTCCTAAGGAAATCTTAAGATTAATGTGTTAAAAATGAGCATCCATCAAGTTAAAAATATCTTTTTTTAAAAAAAGGATACTTAGAAAAAAGAAATAGAGGTTACTTTATGAGCAGTAACCTGAGTCCATGTCCAAGGGAAATTCATCAGGCAAGTCTCGCTTCTGGAGTTTTCTTTCCCTCGCTCATATGGTTCTAGATATGACTCTTTGGCCTTGTAGGCTCCTCTCCTTATTCAGAACAGATACCACTGGAGAACAATTACAATTGCTGTGTTTTTGTGTGTGTGTGTCTTCAGCTCTCTTTGCTGTATTTATTTTCTTTCTACTCCTGAATCTACCAGTCTCTCACCTTTTGATTTCATTCTTGCGACTCTAAATTCAAATTATCCAGAAGGAAGATTCTATTGGTTCCTTGCAGAATATGGATTGATAAGGTCTCCTTTAACATAACAAAACAAAATAGAACATTGACCTGTTATCCTCAATAGGAACATTGTTGTGCATAACTATTCTAATGAGATTACAGGCTGGGCAAGAACAAACCCATACTGTGGTTGCTATATAACACATTCCCGAAGACCAAAAGTAATAGACGAAACTACCTCTTCTCTTGTCTTTGCCCACATTGAGTTTTACAAATAAAACTGACTTTTTAAAAAATCTTGTCATATTCAATGAGTTCAATAATATGTATATTTTGAGATTCATATGCTATTTCTTTGTGAATCATTGGCTAACATTATTTCTATAGTTTTTGGAAAGAGTTTTTATTTATTCTTTTCCATCCATGCATTTCTACATTATTTTTTCTCCTTTATAGTTGCATTTTAGAATCCTCCTTAACCTTCCTTTTTTTAAACACATGGTCTAGATTATTTTTTAATATATATGTAAATAGAGCTAGTGGTGTTATTTCATACTAAGTGTCTGCTATTCTAAAGTTATTTTCATAGACTTACTTATTTCCTGATCATTTCAACACATATAGAAAATTCTTTTAGGAGAAAGCATTGTCTATTGCTGCATAACAAATTGCCACAAACTTAGTGGCTTAAAACAATGCATATTTATTTTCTCTCAGTCTCTGTTGGTCAAGAATTTTGACAGGGCATAGCTGAGATCTCTACATTAAGACCTCTCACAAGGCCGAAATTGATGCTCATCTGAAGACTTAACTGGAGACTTCTAAATTGATGTGGTTGTTGCCAGAATTTGATTCATCAAGCATCGTTGAACCAGTTTGCTTTGCCTTTATCTCCCTGACAAATAGGTCTCTAAATGTATGTTTTATCAAAGCATACAAAGGAAAAGAATGATAGAAAGAGTTTACTTGCAAGACAGAAGCTATAATCTTTTTTTTTTTTTTTTTTTTTTTAAAGATTTTATTTATTTATTTGACAGACAGGAGAGAGATCACAAGTAGGCAGAGAGGCAGGCAGAGAGAGAGGGGGAAGCAGGCTCCCCACTGAGCAGAGAGCCCGATGCGGGGCTCGATCCCAGGACCCTGAGATCGTGACCCGAGCCGACGGCGGAGGCTTTAACCCACTGAGCCACCCAGGTGCCCCAGAAGCTATAATCTTTTATAACCCAGTCATGGAAGAGATACCTAATTACACTGGTTACATTCTGTTAGTTAAAAGCAAGTCATTAGGCCACCCTAAATTTAAAGAAAAGGTATTAGATAAGAGCACAGCAACAGGGCTCACTGGAGAGGCCATCTTCGAATATGGTCTATGTCAGACAGTGTTCAATAACAACATTAATTTATACATGATATCATATACATTGAAAGCTGAGAGAGAACTATTTCTCTGTTAATTTCAGTGTCTTGATAGTAGCAGATAGTTTCAATATTCTCAGAGTTCAAAATTATACTTATTTAAAACTTGTTTGTAATTAAAATCCCCCTTTTTTTAAAAAAAGATTTTATTTATTTATTTGAGAGAGAGAGATAACAAGAGACAGAACATGGCCGAGGAGGGGTAGTGGCAGGGGACAGAAGCAGGCTCCCCACTGAGCAAGGAGCCTGACATGGGACTGATCCCAGGACCCTGGGATCATGACCTAAGGTGAAAGCAGATACCCAACAAACTGAGCCACCTCTATGCTGTGATAATTAAAATCTCTTATATACTTGGAAGAAATATTTGCAAATCATGTATCTGTAAGGGATTAACATCCAGAATATATAAGGGGCTTCTACAATTCAACAGAAAACCACAAACAATCCAAAAAAAAAAAAAAGAAAAAAAAAATGATGAGAAACTTTGAAAGACTTTTCTCCAAAGAAGATATATAAATGGTCAATAAAATGATATTATTGTAAAGGGTTTAACTTGATTTTTTTTTCAGTTTTATTGAGGTAACATTGACAAATAAAAATTATATATTTTAAGGTGAAAAATTTGATGTTTTTATGTATGTATATGCTATGAAATAATCACCACAATTAAGCTAATACTGTATCTATAAGTTCATATATATAACATTTTGGCAAACTCTTCATGGAAATTGTATGACTTTAGAGAGTCCATTGATAGTATAATTTTCTTTGATTGTCACCAAAGTGCTTATTTATAAAATCATAAAATTTCCCTAAAAAATATAGCATAAGGCTTGTTACATACATTTTCAAAAAATATCACAGATGTTTAGAGGAATGATAAAATTCAAGTTGTTAAGTTGAAAAGGAATTTTGATAGTCTTTTTCATATATACTCTGCTTTTAAGAATGTTTGGCAGTAGTAGCTAGAGTATTATAAATCTATGCAAATTTCACCATAATTATTTTTTATAAATATTTGTCTTAATTATTAAATTGAAGATGCTTTATTTTTTTAAGATTTTGTTTATTTATTTGACAGAGAGAGAGAGAACACAAACATAGGAGAGGGAGAGGGAGAAGCAGAATCCCCGCTGAGTAGAGATACTTATTTGTGGTCTCAGGACCCTGGGATTATGCTGAAGGCAGATGCTTAATTGACTGAGCCACCCAGGAACCCCTAAACTGAAGATACTTTAGTTCATATTCACCTTTATGGTCTCACTCCCAAGCAAAGAGTTGGCCACACATTAAGTAATCAAAGACTACTTGCTTAAATAAATCAGACTAGTCTTGTCCTGTGGAACTTTTGAATATTACTTTTTCTGTCTTTGAAATATTACAAAAGTTATTTTCTTCTTCTTTCTTTATTTAGCATTCAAAAATACCTAGTGGATGTCTTCCTAGACATGAAATAAGCATTGAGTATACAGAGAAGACCAAGAAATATATGATCCCTGGCATATATAGATATGAAAATTTTTTATTAGATAAATTTGACATGTAATATTGTGTAACTCTGAGGCAATTATATTTTAATATGATTGCCATTATAGTGACATTTATTACACTACATAATTATAATGCAATATTATTGTCTATATTTATTATGTTGTGCATTAGATCTGTGTGGCTTATATACTATTTCTTACACATGCACTTTATTGTCCTCAGTTAAGCATATCACAATCTCTTGATTCTAAAGCACTCTTTATTGGATTTGTTGCTCACCAACTTAACTATAGATTTATGAAAACAACCATTTACATGCACACTGTTTGCAAAATACACTATTTTTCCAAAACGCTAAAGTGAAAAAATACTTGATTTTGTTAGATTTGGGGAAATTTATTATACCATATGTGTAAACATCATATTTATAAAAGTCTCCACACGATGATTGATATAAGAAAAAAAAACGACTCTGTGAGAAATCCCACATAATTAATTTCACATGTAAATTGAAAGATAAATGATTACTAACTATAAACCATGGTTCATTTAACTATTATTTATCAAATTAGTCAAACAGAAATTCATGGTTATATTAAATACATCAGTAACTATGTATTAAAAAAAATTATACAAATGTCCTAGCTACTTCCATATTTGTTGATGTATAATAACTAACATTAGAATGGCAAACATATAGGACAATTGAGAGTCTAAACATGAAGATGTAAAATGGAAGAGATTCTTATTATACCAGGCTATAATTAGCATAGTAATTGTTTTTGCTAGAAGCATTTTTTTCCCAATCATTATAGCATTTTTGACAAAGTACTAACAACAGTGACTCAATTAGCTACACAAAGTGTAACTCAATGCATTTATGTTGTGGAAATGTATTATATAAAGTGCAGAGATGGTTCGGGAAGATATTAACTGAATTTTGAGATGTAATTGGCTGGTGCTTACACTGTTCATGAAGTGGTCTTACACGCTCTGGAGCAGAGCCATCGTAGAACATTCCAACTATTACTTTCAATTTAGACCATCAGCTTCGGTCCATTTACTGAGTGGTGAAATCAGAGCACTTGATTCTTCTGAATCTCTGCCAGTTATACCCCATATAGTTCATCCAAACCATGTGCATTCGGCTGAGTGTTATTTTTGGACTTCAACAAGAATTGCTCTACCATCAACTGAATAGGCATAGATTTAGAATGAGGTTCATAATTTGAAGGGCTGAAATTGCTCACCCAGGTAACGAGTGACCCTTCAGTAAATTACAGATAGAATCCTAACCTAATAAAGACCGTTAGGGTATGTAACACCTCATAACAAGGTCATTTTCCAGGCTTGTATTACTTCTCATACAAGCATTATTTGTGGATATGAATGATGTATTTTCAGTAACAAATATCTTCACAAGTCCTTATGAATTTATGATCCATCTATTTAATAACTATGTTGTATTTTATATGTAGTACAAGTGCACACTAAGTTTATTATAATATTTGTATCTTGTTAAGTAATTATAATCTGTGGTATGGTTTACAAATGAATGGAGAGGGGCAGTGATATATATAAATGATCTTTATTATAATTTAAACTCTATATACCATAGTACTTACTTTTTTCTTTGAGAACTTGATGAGTATTAAAAAATTTACATCATTTTTAGAAGAATTTGAGTTATTTTAAACATTTTCATCCTAATGATCTGACAGTTTATTCAGTACAATATACATGTACATTAAAACCACACACATATATATGCATTTACTATAACTTGCATATACATGTGCATTTATTAAACAAATACAAGATCAGAGGAAAAGCAAAGAATACAATACTGAAGCAAACTTATTTGTAGTCTACCAACTGTTAGTCACTGGGCTTAATATTCTATTTATTTTTAGAATATTTTCATGTCTTAATAGTACAATTTTGCATATATTTGAGAATGCAGAAAATGCGTACATATGCTTAGTCATACCATTTTTGTAAATGTAGCCAATGGGTAAGGTGGAGCCAATCCTAAGGAATCCTAAGCAAAATTGATTCAATCAGTTGCTTAATTCAAAAAAACATTTATTAGACCTTTACAAATCACCAGGTCAGGTTCTCAGAGCCAGATGTATTATTCTGAATAAGACAGAAAAGCATCCTAAGGATTTACAAGATTACAAAATAGAATTTCTTTCTTTCTTTCTTTCTTTCTTTCTTTCTTTCTTTCTTTCTTTCTTTCTTTCTTTCTTTCTTTCTTTCTTTCTCTTTTAAATTTATTATTATTATTATTTTTGTATTTTGGTAAGAATACTTACCATGAGATCTATCCTTAACAAATTTTTGACAATACAGCATTGATAAACATAGGTACTAGAATGTGCTTATCTTGTACAACTGAAACTTTATATCCATTGAAAACAGCTCATTGCCCTCTGCCCCATCCACCATTGCACTCTCTGTTGGACTATTTTAGATATTTTATATAAGTGAAACCATGCAGTATTTGTCCTTTTGTGACTGGCTTATTTTACTTAGTATGATGTCCTCCAGGTTCCTCTACGTTGTCACATATACGGCAGTTTCTTTCTATTCTGAGGCTGAATGATGTTCAGTTGTGTATGTATTCTGTATTTTTTTAGCCATTCATCTGTTGATGGGCATTTAGGTTGCTTCCCTACATTTTACTATGTTAATATTGTAGCATAAAGCAGCTATGAAAGAAATGATTCCTTCCTTGCATGGATTACAAAAAAAAAAAAAAAAGTTGATATCTTCCCAATCCCTCCCTATAACAATCCTCTTGTGCCTCCTCAACCTCTGCCACAAGGTCCTTTTTCTCAGAAGTCCTGGAACTCTTACCCTTTGCAACTACATGAGTATTTGTTTCACATGGTGCCATAGCATCTATTTCTCCTCCTTGAGTACCGTTGCACTCTTTGTCTCCCCATTTACCATTCAGGTAAATGATTCAGGGTCAGCTCTGAAGGCCACATCCTGGCAGAGTGGATTGGATCTTAGCATCGGCAGCTCCAGTCTGAGTCCAGGTCTTGGATTTCACTGATGCATTTCCTGGTTCCTATCTTTCAAAGCAAAGCCAGGTCTTTCCTGTTCATAGTGGGTTTGGGAAGAGAATTTGAAATCCCTCAATACATTGTTTACTGTTACATTTCAGAAGTTTAATCATCACTGGCTCAAATACTTTTTATATAAAAAGTATGACTAATTTAATTAATTACTCTTAATCATGCCCTCTTTTGAGGTAATCCCTGAAGAAATTATAATAATAGTAATAATAATAGTAATAATATTAGCTGATATTTACTGAACATTATCTATGTGCCATGCACTGGATCAAATGTAAAGATCTTATTAAATCATCTCCCCAATGAAGTTATTGAGGAACAGAGGTTTTCTTTATTTCCTAAAGTCACAGAACAAGTACATTTTGGAACTGTTGCAAATTCAGAGCCTCCTGACTCCTAAGTGCACCATTCTAAGTCTTTCCTTGTTTAATACATGGTATCATGTTAAAGAAGTACTCATTAATCCTCATTTTACTTGGTAATGGGTTTTGACTTTTCACCAACTACTGGGATGATCATATTATTTATTGTTTTTTTTTAATCTATTAATATGAATTACATTAATGGATTTTCCAAAATGGAAAAGAGGAAAGAGAGAGAGAGACTGAGAGAGAGAGAGAGAGAGACAGAGGGAAAGGAAGAGAATGAATGTAAATAAAGACCCTCCCTACCAGGTCAATTCTCAATAAATATAGAAGAAATGATAGAGTAGGAAATAAAAGTTTGGGATTTTCAGTGAAGTAATTGATTCTGACAAAGATCCTTAATTCATGTTAAAGTGACTAGTGAGGGATGCCTGCGTGGCTCAGTGGGTTAAGCGGCTGCCTTCAGCTTAGGTCACGATCCCAGGGTTCTAAGATCTAGCCCCGCATCAGGTTCCCTGCTTGGTGGAGAGCCTGCTTCTCCCTCTCCCTCTGTCTGCTGCTCTGCCTACTTGTGCTCTCTCTCTATCTCTCTGTCAAATAAATAAATAAAATCTTTAAAAAAATAAATAAGTAAAGTGACTGGTGAAAGTTTATTGGGGCAGTAGAGGTCTAGAGGTCCATAGCATTCATACCAATCAGCACTTCCTATTTATCAAAAAAAGTAAGTACTTTTACAACAAAGAGTTTTCACAGAAACCACCTAAATCAAGTGAAAAATGACAATCTGTAGCCATTGATTCATACAATGGAAATTAAATAATCTAAGCTCTGCAGCGCCCCCCCCAAAAAAACCTTAAGCTGAATAAAATCAAGTGGAAACAATTAGATAAGTCTCAGTAATGTAAGCAACCAGTAAACAAATAGCCTGGTTTACTCAAATATGTCAATGATCTGAAACACAAAGCAAGGAGAGGAAAGTTAATGTTACTGTATCAATGAGAAATAATTGAAATATAGTAATAGTATTATGGTTATGAAGGATAATGTTACTGTTTGTAGAAATTGCATACTTTAATAGTTTGGGGGGAAAGGTTAAAATTATTGCAACTTATTATCAAATCATTTAGAGTATAAAACTTTCATCTATATGTGTGTGGACAGAGACAAATGAGGAAATATATTAATAACAAGTGAACAGTATATTGGAAAGTACCGTATAATTCTTTCAAATTTTCTGGTTAAACTTGTTCATGATAAGTTGAAATAAAAAAGTTAAAAGCACTCCTCATTCAATATTTATATTATGCAGACACTTTGTGCTCAGGCTAACTTGAAAAGTGCAAGCTGTGTCAAGGTGTGGTTAATAAGGACCAACAACAAAGGAAAAAAATCAATCCTTGAAGGTTTCTCTCTTTTAGATGTGGTAATACTTTAATAAATATTCCATAAATATTGTATAAAACCATATGTTTAGATCAATGTTTAAAATTATCTTAATAGTTTGCTTCTCTCCTTTCTCCTTTTTATCATTTGCTTTTAAGATTTTTTTCTCCTTTGATGAAATGGATTTTTTCCCTCTCTTTTTCCTATCTTCACATGAATTCGAATTCAGACATTTTTCAGAAAAGTTTTAGTAACTTGATTTGTAGCTACTAGTAACTGTGTGTTAAACTAAAACTTACAGAAAACATTTCCTGTCTTACAATGGCATTAATGTTCTATTTTTAGTCCTCTTTACTTAATAGAATGTTAGCTTTCTATCACACTTTAATGGCTTTCATGGAGGGTGGGATTTTGTTAGAAGTCAGACAGAGAATAAAGCTTCATAGAATGTGTATGTATACAATCTGATTTTATATATTATTATGCTCAGGGAATATGTATTAATGTGTAGGTGCCATAAAATATACCTTTTAAGGAAACACGATGCTCAGGGAATGTGTACTAATGTGTAGGTACACATTATACCTTTTAAGGAAATACAATGAAGGAAATACATACCATAAAGTATACCTTTTCAGGAAATACAAGGAACATTTTTTTTAGTTCTATATTTATCCTCATGCACTTTTACATGGAAACTAAATGTTACTGGTAGAAAACTGACAGACTGTGCTTCCAAATCATAGGTGAATGGGTCATAGAGAGAGGGATTTTTAACTTCTAAAATTAATGAGTTGGCAGACATTTTATTTTTAAACATGTTACCTGCAATCTGGGTAATTAGAAAACTGATTAGTTATCTTTCATCACTGTATAAAAATTTAGATAAGGGGAATTTAATATTTACAAAGAATGGTGCATGTAGGAAGCACTGAAACCGAGTAGAATGAAAGCTATTTAGAATGATGTATCAGTTTTCTATTGCTGACTATCAAATTGCCACAAACTTAGAAGCTTAAAACAATATAAATTTATTTACAGGGTTTCTTTTTTTTTTTAAGATTTTATTTATTTATTTGACAGAGAGGAGAGAGATCACAAGCAGGCAGAGACACACACAGGCAGAGAGCGAGAGGGGGAAGCAGGCTCCCTGCCAAGCAGAGAGCCGGATGCCGAGGGCAGAGGCTTTAACCCACTAAGCCACCCAGGCGCCCCTATTTACAGGGTTTCTAGAAGAGATTCCAGGCATTGGTTAGTTTGATCCTCTTTTTAAGGTCTTACCAAGATTAAATCAAGGCATCCCATAAGGGTTGGAATTTTATTTTGGGCTGAGGACCTTTTCCAAGTTTCTATGGCTGTTTGTAAATTTATTTCCTTACATGCAGTTGTGGAACGTCTAGTTGTGTCTTCAAGGCCAGCAGCAAACTGGTTTTGCAAATGGGTTTCATCCCGTTTAAGAGCTCACCTGCTCAGGTCAGGTTACCTGGATAGTGTCCATTTTGATTAACTTAAAAGTCAATTCCCTAGTAACCTAATCACAAGGATGATACCCTGGGATATTCACCAGTTGTTTTTGTATTCAGTGGAAGGAGACTGCACAAGAAATGCACACCAGGAGCAGGAGCGTTTGGGGACAGTTTTGGAATCCTGCCTGCCCCAACTGGTATTAGAAAACCTGAGCTCAACTTGTGACTGTCACCAGCATTTACCTTGGGAAAACAAATAAAGAAGTCCCTTGAATGTGTTAATTATAAGGTGAGCAATTATAAGGTGAACAAGAAGATAATGCTCTAAATATTTGTTTCCCATGAAAACTGTATGATGCATTTAAATGCTCAAGGACTTGAGTGTTCCTTCTAAGCATTGGACCATGACTCAGTGAAATAGAGACTTGGTCACCATATTCAGTGAGTTAACAATTTGGAAAAAAAAATTTTTTATTATGAATAATTTATAACATATAACTATTCAATATCATTCTTAAAACCTCCACACATATAAAAATGTTTTTCTGTATATTAACTTTAAGAGACTCCAGGTAAAATGAGAGTCTAAAAATCACAGAATCCAGCAACTACTCGTGGTAATATGGACTATCTAATTTATGTTTAATTATATATACAAAGATTTAGGTAAAGACCACAAAGCTGTTTAGTGATAGAACAGGGGAAAAAATCAGCCCATGTCCTGGAGAGATACGGTTAAAAATTCCTCCAAAAAGGAAATGGTTAAGAAATTAACTAGAACTGGGGCTCCTGGGTGGCTCAGTGGGTTAAACCTCTGCCTTCGGCTTAGGTCATGATCCCAGGGTCTGGGATTGAGCCCCGCATCGGGCTGTCTGCTCAACAGAGAGCCTGCTTTCCTCTTTCCCTCTGCCTGCCTCTCTGCCTACTTGTGATCTCTTTCTCTCTGTCAAATAAATAAATAAAATCTTTAAAAAAAAAAAGAAATTAACTAGAACATTGATAAATTGGATACATATGAAACATAAAGGCAATGATTTAATATCACCTGAAATCAAATAAATAAAAAATGTAAAATGTGCTATATATATGTATATATATATATATATATATTTTTTTTTTCCTTAAAGAGATTGAGAGAGTAAATACTGGGTGGGGAGGAGAGCAAAGGGGAGGGAGAAAGAGAATCTTAAGCAAGCTCCATGCACAGCGCCAAGCCTGACCTGGGGCTAATACTCACTACCCTGAGATCATGACCTGAACTGAAACCAAGAGTCAGATACTTAACAAACTGAGTCACCCAGATGTCCAAAATGTGCTATTTATAATGTCATGTTTCCAAGGGCTTTGGACAAAAACTTGAAATTGTCTTTGACTCCTCTTTTTCTCCACCTCAAATATTCAGAACATTTCAAAATGCATCCAGAATCAACTATATCTCATTGCTCCACTTTTAATACTCTTAGTAGTCACCAGTACCATGGCCCTGACTAGTGCATTAGCCTCCTAACTTATCTCCTTGTTTTTATTCTTGCACCTCATCATTTTCTTTTCGGTGAACTATTTGATATACGTCCAATTGTCTCACACGTTTGCTCAAAGCCATTCAGAGAATTTCCACCTCATTGTGAGTAAAAGCCTACCAGGTACAAGAGTTCCTGTTACCACTTGAACTCTTTCACTACTCATTTCCAAACTCATTACATTTTTGCTGTATCAGCTGGCTACCCTGCTGTTCCTATAAAAGATGATCTCTAGCCTTAGAGAGACCACATTTTCTATTCTTTTTCTGGAATGCCCATTCTCCAGATATCAACGTGGCTCGCTTTCTGAAGAAGAAGAAATAAATATATTAAAATAATTACATGATGAGATTATACAGCCATTAAAATTGTGTTTTAAAGATTCTGTAATGACAATGAGAAAGCAAAGAAAATCAAAATGATATAACACTTTAAAAAAAAAATCCAATTTCCATAATCAACATGGAAACAGCTTTTTTTTTCTTTTCCAAATACTTCTTGAAAGGAACTGCAAATATCCAAAGTTTAGCATTAGATGATTATTTTCTTAATGGATCTACAGTGAGTATATTTTTCTTCTTTAGAATGTCAAAATTATGATAATTTTGTGGAGGAAAACAGATAAAGTAAGCCCTTAATTAAAGTAAAAATAGAGATCCATATTACCCAGGTCAAAGTAAAAAAAGAAAGAAAGAAGTAAAACTGCATCCAAGTAAACAGCATAAAATTAGAAGACACATCTCCAGAACACCTGTGAATATTATGAACAGGCAAAAATTCCTTAATCATCATGTTTTTGAAAACGTGGATGTAGTTCCCCAGCAACATTCATGTGTTTTACATGGTCAAAGATCTCGATAAACAAGGCACAGAATTGTGGTTTAGATGTATGTGATTATGTCTCACAAGTGGAAATTCCTCACTGAAGTTAGAAGGGGTACAAAGGGGTGGGGGTAAAAGAACACTAGTGGGAGGAAAACTAAAAAAAAAAAAAAACTAAAAAACAAGAGCAAATTAACAAACATAGTAGACAAACAAATTGTGAGTGAATAAATGTGCTCAGCTATACCAATCAAAATGGAATGAAGGTAAATGTTTCCGGGACTTGAAAAACCCCAAACCAGCTCTGTCCTTGATTTCACCAGTTGGTGTGTTGCCCAGAAGGCAAAGGATAGAATAGATAAAAAATAATTATGTCAAAAGTGATAAAGGCTTTGCAATCAGGTCCATGCTTCTGATAAGACTGAATATGAATACCAATAAAAGAAGGTCTGTCTTGTTGACTTGAACAATAAAAAAAAAAAAAAAAAAAAAAAAGCCAGTTACTTTACCAGCAAATGAGTTTATCTGGGAATAGTGGAGAATTGCAATTTTGGACAAGCAAGCTATGACAAACCAAAAGCAAGTCTAGAACAGAGGAGAGGGGTTTTCTTTTTTGGAGGAATGGAAGAAACAGTGAGGGGCTGTCTCAAGGAGTTTAGGTGGTGATGGCTTCACGTCGGCTGAGTGTGGTGGTTTCTCATTGACTGAGCTGTTGCTGGCCAAGGAAAATTCTCCCTTCTTCCTGTTGAGGTGTGTAAACTAAGTGTTCTCCTGTTTGGAGTCTGAGTGGTAGTGTGTGAGAGCTCCATGTCAGAGCTTTCTAGCTCCATTTTTAATGAGGTTTCCTTTACTTTCAATTTTTGTTTTTGTTTAAAATGTTTCCTCAAAACATCACTAATCAAGAGCCAGTTTTTTGGTTTTTTTGTTGTTGTTGTTTTTGTTTTTGGTATTTAGTGGTTACATCCCTTTGTGCCAAGAAGGACCTTTCTTGGTTGTAATGTCTCACATGGGAAGGAAAGTGCAGACTGAAAACCATTGAGATCACAATTGAGTAACAAAAAAGGGCCTAAAATCCAGGAGTTCCTTAGCTTGTGGCTCTGTCACTCCAATTTCTGCCTCTCTGATCACATCATCTTCTTCTTTTCTCTGTTTTTCTCTCTGTGTGTCTCTTATAAGGACACTTGCTTTTGGATTTAGAGCCCATATAGATAATCCAGGATGGTCACCTTATCTCAAGATTCTTAACTTGCATCTGCAATGATCTTTTTTTCAAATAAGGTAATAATCACAGGTTCCAGGAATTAGAGTATGGCTACATCATTTTGGAGGCTACTATTCAGCCAACTAGAGGGGCTAACTCAAAATTTTCACTGACCAGGTACAATAATAATACAGGGTGTTGTTGAATATCCCTGTTTGAGAAAACAAGTCTGATACTCAACTGGTATGCATCGGTATGGACATCCTGGTCAACAATCTTCAGCATCCCTGGTTAGGATTCGTTCTGACTTGGTCAGTCTTTGCTGCATATTTTAACACATTGAACTTGAGGGCTATGACATTACACATATAATACATTTTGAATTTTTGACTGACCCTCTCAACTTACTTTCTACTTTGTTCATCTACTTTTTATCCCAGGAATCTGAAAAATGTATGAACAATGTCAATGTATTCTCTAGCCATCTTAGTCCTTTTTAAAGTTTGCCAATAGAAAGTTTTAACAAGAGACCAGAGAAAGGAGAAAGATCAGTTCCCTTCATTTTGGAGATAAGTGTGTTCTCGCTCTCTCTCTCTTTCATCTATCTATCTTTCTCTGCCTTTGAAGTACTCTGGACTGACTCTATTCTTTGACTGATGGCTATAGCTTCTGTGCCTCAAAGCTCTTGTGTTCTCTATGCTCTCATAAAACAGGGGTATTCGCAGAGTCCATGTCACTGGAGTACTATAGGAACTCTTGTGGTTTCCTGACATCCTACTCTTACCTTTGGGGAGAGACCTTGTATATTACCACATTTAAATGAACTATCTTTCTTGGAGGAATTCTAACTGAAACAGAATATCACCCTGCTATAAAGTTTCACAAAAATGGGAAAGAAGTCCTATTCTCTAAAAAAGAAAAATCTAATGATAAACTTATAAAACAACCTTAAGTATGAACCAGAATCTTTTAAAAATCAAAGTAGATATTGGGGAAACATTACATTTCCTTTATGGATCAAAAATAAGTTTTAAGAAATTTAAGAGGCTCAGTGTCAAGGACTACCAGACAGAGTAGAAAATGAGAATGAGACCTGGGTCATGAAATAAGGTCTATGTAGGAATTATTTAAACCTCCAAATTCAATCTCTGTATTTAGGCGTCAGAAATTCTGGGAAATAATAAATTCCTATTTCTGAGTGTTTTTGCATACCTACCCACCTTTATGAAGTAGGAACTTAGAAAAATTTTCCATGAAGAATCTGGGAAAGCCCAGAAAAAAAAATCCATATACTTAGAATGGTATTAAAAAAAAAAAAATCCAGGCATCCCATCTAGCTGGTCACTCTTCAGTGAAGTACACACACACACACATACACACAGTTGTCAATTGAATTTTTATTACTTGAATTTAAGAGTATAAAGTCAGATATGTCATATGTTTGAGGAAAGACTTGAATATTAGAAGAACCAAAACAGATAACAAAAGGGTCTGAGAGGGTCTGGGGAACTGGAGGAAACGGACAATCCAGGGATAAAAAAGAAAACTTTTAAAGAGAAAACACATAATATCCTCAAAGAGTTAAGCGAAAATATTCAAGCCAGACAACTAGAATAATATATGAGATAAAGGGAAATAAGAAAGATCTCAAAATATGTATTTATATAGTCTTTATGATATGGAGGATGAATTTAGGGAATTTTTTAGAAAATATAGTAAAAGTGAATAGGCAGAACATGCTAAAAAAAAAATAAGACAAAATAAGGGATGTACTAGAATGTCCAATATCAAAACAGTAGAGGTTGCAAAATGAGAAACCAAACAATACAACATGGAGAACATTTTCAGACACAGAATACAAGACAAATTCAATACTGAAAAGCAGAATTTTGCAGATTAAAGTGCCTGCTATTTACCAAGTACAATGAATGAAAGGATAGTTAATTAAAGATATGTTACTAACATTTCTTTTTTTTTTTTTTTAAGATTTATTTACTTATTTGAGAGAGAGACAGAGAGACCAGGAGCAGGGTGGATGGGCAGATGGAGAGGGAGAAACAGGCTCCCCAATGATCAGGGAGCCTGGTGCTAGGCTCCATCCCAGGACCCTGAGATCATGACCTGAGCCAAAGGCCGATGCTTAACCCATTGAGCCACTCACATGCCCCATTACTAAGATTTCTTAATGAAAAAAGAGAGAAGTCCTCTGATCTTGTGTGTGGGTGGGGAAGCAAATGGCTCAAATATATAGGATCAATAATTAAAATGGAATCAGACATATAAGCAATAATGTAGAAAGTCAGGGGGAAAAATAAATGAAACCTTCAAACTTCTAAGGAAAAGTGATTTCCAATCTAGACTTCTATATCCAAACTAGCCATTCAGTAGAAGTTTAGAAACAAAGTTGCTTTCAAACATAATTCTCAAAAATTTGCCTCTACTTCTTTCTTAAGAAGCTCCTGGAAAAAGGAAAAAATGAAAGACATGAGATTCAGGAAATAGAAAATAAATAACTTTGGAAATGGAAGGAGTGGGGAGTGCTTATGTGAGCATTTTATAGCAGTTCTGGGGAGAGATTAGTCCAGGAATTAGATCTCTGTGAAAACAAATGAAACTAATGGAATATCTAGGCTTTTGAAGTTCTTAAGAAACATCTTGGTGTTTATAGATCTGTTGGAATATTTGAGGACATTTAAAAATAAGAACATAACAAAAAAACTATATGAAAAGCATATTATAAACTTCAAGGAAAGTTTTTCTTTTAAAGGAAAAATTTTCAAGTTGCATAGGAAAGGACACTTTCTGGATCAGCTATGAACAATATTTATGCATTCATAAAAATTGAATCATTGATGATTAATCAAAGATGAAGTATTATAATGCTAGTGGAATAAGGGAAGGGACTGGGAAAAATATTATATAGTCAGTTCTTCATTTACTATCATAGTAAGTTAATTGATTAAAAAATTGCTGAAAATCAATAAATTATGAAATGGTCATAAAACATACGTTTAAAAAATGGGGTGAATACCAAAAGAAAAAAAGTACGTGTGGAAGTAATTGCTTCAAAGAAGCAGGGCTGGAAAGTGAAATGTGGTCAGTTAAGATAAGGCTATTTTTGTAACTCCTTAGTATCATTGAATGTTTATGGTTTGTGAATTTATTAATTTCATTAAAAATTAGGAAATAACACTATATTTAGAATAAATATAGGAAAATTATTTTAGAAAGGCCATTAGTTGGTCGGTATTTTAAGTAGCATAAACATATTTGTCATCATGCTACAAGCTTTGTAGATAGGATAAATAAGTCAAACAATGAGTTAGATTTCTGTTAGCCTCAAAGGTAATCTTTTTCTTGATTGTGGTTTGCTCATTTTATATCCATCTGTTGTTTTTCTTACACTGAATCTGTAGCTCTCCACTCCGAGACAATATTTATCACCAAACAATGCAAAATTCACACATAAAGAGAAACAATCATCATCTTGTCTTTAGCACAATAGTTTAGTAGATTTGAAAGGTTGTAGAATTCAATTAGTTCAGGAAACTGATTTTAAAGAGAAAATCTGAGGCCAAGACAACTAAAGTGGCAAGATTACGGATATATAGCTAGTAATGAGAATGCTTTTGAGCATATAGTGGAAAGATTTGTATTTACTTAGTATGAGTATACAATTCTTGTTGAAATTATCATATAAGCATGATGAGTAAATGTCCTTATAATTATGATATCAAAATAGCCCCTACATGTAAAAAATGAAATAGCCTTCTTTCTTTCTTTCTTTCGAGAGACAGAGAGAGAGAGAGAGGGTGCACAAGCAGGGGGAGTGGCCAGCAGAGGGAGAAGCAGGCTCCCCACTGAGCAAGGATCCTGCTGTGGGACTCCATCCCAGCACCTTGGGATCATGACCTGAACCCGAGCCGGATGCTGAACCGACTGAGCCACCCAAGTATCCCTGAAGTCATTTCTAATATGGTAGTATTCTACATAAGGAAGATATAATATATTCAGAATCTGTATTGGTAATAGTAACATTGTGAAAACATTTATTGATTATTGCATTCCATTATTTTAAAAGATTTATGTGATTTAATTTATGACATTCACGTATAGCAAATAATTAGAAAAAAACTCAGCGACACTTTCCATGGATATTGCAGAGTAGATTTCAGCTGCTGTGATAAAAAAAAGTTATTATGTGAGGAAAAGATATGTTAATTAGCTTGACCGTAGTAATCACTGATTATGTATATTTATATCAAATCATGTACAATATCAATTCAACAATTTTTATTTAAAAATAAAAAATTAATTTAATTTTTAAAATTATTTACAGGAACTCAAAATTGGATAGAAGACATTATTTTATAACACTATTTTCAGGGATAGGACTAACAATTACATGCTCTAATCATGTAATGCTCTGATCCTAAAAAATCTTGAAGATATAATTTGGTCCTCAGTTGTTAAAATCATATAAATAATTATTCCTATCCCCAGTAGACTCTATTACATGTTTAACCAGGTATTAGTTTTGGACTTCACTCATGTTTGAGGGGGATGGAGGGGGGATGGAGTTCAGTGTGCGTTATTGTTTTCTTTCTTTCTATTTTGTTTATTTATACTTTCCCTAAGTCTCCTAATTAAAATACTCAAGATTTTATTAATACTTACCTTTATATCAATGAACAATAATCCCCACCCCAAACACACATTTAAAATGTGAAGCTAAGAATAAAAATAAATGTTCTCCAACACGTTCTGTATTTCCCAAACTACACATATTGACATATACTATGATACACATATTAATTAGAATAAATGTGACTATGGTAATATTACAAAAAAACATGATAGCAAATTCCAAATTCATTCTCCTCATTCATTCTTTCCCTGTCCAAGTGTCAGAAGAGAAAATTCCCCTAATATTGGCTAAAAGAAGAATATTTTCTGAATGCACCAATGGAG
Source organism: Potos flavus (assembly GCA_028534135.1). Lineage (NCBI taxonomy): Eukaryota > Metazoa > Chordata > Mammalia > Carnivora > Procyonidae > Potos > Potos flavus. The sequence goes on from CM052895.1 coordinate 121,369,331, forward strand.
ACCTTGAAGGCCCTTTCGATGGGCTCTGATCTTTAAATTGCTATGTTTACCACTTCCTCTCCATGCTGCTATAAGCCCCTCATTTCTCCTCCTCAGCTGAGTCCCATTGAGCATTGCTGTGTTATCTCAAGTCTCTTACATATATCAAGCATCCTATTTTTCACCTGGGACATCAGCTATCTTTTTACCAAGCTTTGTCAACACTGCTTCTTCCTTCCATAATCTTTATGTGGCCCCTCCACTTGAACATAGTGGGCCATAATTCCTACCTAACAACAACAACAAAAAAAATCCAGCTTGAGAAGATAACATGAACAAAGACTCAGATGACTGAGTTTGGGGAGTCTGACGTTTGATAGTCCTTGTTGCTTATCCTCTTAGTGTTTCATGTACACTCATAGTCTGCATTTCCACTGGCTCTCCTGGTTTCATTATGCTCTCTCTCCATATCCTTGATCCTCATGTAAGCCTACGCGAGTTGTAATTCACATCAGCCAGTGAAAAGAGAAAAGAAACTGATGGTCTGAGGTAATTAATCACACTTGCATAGAGGCTAAATCACCTTTTGTCTACTCTATCATTTCTTGAAATTTGTGTGTCTTATTTATTGAGGTCAAGGTACTCAATTACTGTGTACTCAAGTACACCAAAAATGTGTTGACTCCATTAAGGAAGGAAGAACTGATGCATGGAAATAAATTCCACTCTCTCTGAGTGCTTACTATTCTCAAAGCATGCAAGGCAGACAAATGAATACACCTGGGTGCCTCCAGTTACTGAGAGATAAAACAAACTCTGCATTTCTTTCTCTCCAAATACTGCTGATCTTATGGGATAATGCTTACATCATACCCATTCCACAATCCTTTTCTAGAATCATGAGTGAAAAATGCTACTTTCTTTCCTTCTTCTCATATACCAAATTGTATCATAGCAATTAGATGGCATCATAATAATCAACTTAATCAACTTGCAAATGATTATAATGAGACTAATGCATTTGGCAAAAAGGGATACCTTCATAATTGAGGACTCTAAAATTGCCTTTTCACTGAGTTACGCTTTTTAAATGCACTTTTTTCCATTCCAGTTTATTCTACAGTCACAAGACTAACATTAGTAAAAAAGAAATCTTACCATTTCAGAGATCTATTTAAACTCTCCCAAACCTCCTCATTTTTTAAAGATCAAAATCCAAGTTCTCTTTCTGGCATGTGAGTCACCTGAAAATAGTGTATAATTACTCCGTAGAGCCCTTGCTCATAGCAATCTAGATATCTTTAATGACAATGGGCTATGAAGGCAGGAGAGCCACAAGGAAGATAAAGTGGCCTTTACATTTCCACTTATAACTCTGTATGCCTGTCTCTAAAATAATAGCCATTGTGCCATTCAAAAATTAGTTTGAACATAACCTTTAACATGGGTGATCCCAATCCTCAATCTACCTGCTGACATTACCTGATAATTGCTGAAATTCCACCTCATGGGTTAGAGTAGCTACATGAATCTGAGGTGCCATTTCTTGATTTTAAAGCTAGCTTTGGGTCAAATGTATTTAATAGCTTCACCTTTCAAGAAGACTTTTTTTTCTTTCTTTCATAGACTAAGTAACAGTGCTGACCTTATTCACATAATAAAATGTCATCCTGTCACATAAGCTTGCAAACATTCCAAAACAAGCTCATTAGCAAATAATGATGCCAAAAGAGTAACTTTTTTAATGTCAGTAAATGCATTTTACATCCTTCTGATAATTTGTGAAAAGCAGTGTAATTATCAGAGTTCTACCTTTCTCTGTAGAGGAAGAAAATAATCTGTAAAAAGTTTAAAAGTTATATTTAAAACATAAAGCAAATCAATGATTCTTCTTTCTCCCAGTATGAAAGATTTCTTAATGAGATTCTAAACCTTAAGTGACCTATTTACACGACTCTGCTTGCTGCTATATAATGAGAATGAAAAGGTGATAAAAATTTCAGTAATATAATCTCCAATTCAAATTGGTAGCTATATCTCCAAACTACCTCAGAAATATTGCTCCCTAATCAAATTTACACACACATACACACACCACATGGTAGGAAAATTCAATGAAAAAAAAAAATCACCATTGTTCAAATGCTATCTATTCTATATGGTATTGACTTTGAAATGTATCTTGGCCACGTTGATGAGATATTGCTGAAATATGCTAGGGCAACAGTTCAGTTTGACAAGTTTCCCAAATACCTACATTGAGTTATCCAGTTTCTTAAGTTGTTGGTAAGTAGAAATTGACACTAAACAAAGAGATCATTTTTATTAAAATAGACAAGTATATAATTGCAAAATAATATGATGCAATAACTATTTTAAGTCTTCCTCAATGACTCAGTACTTTAGTAATATTTGAGAATTATTTCCTATGAATTAACTAGAGATAGAGACTGGAGAAAGCAATGCCATAAATAGAAACTGCACAATATAGGCAAGAAGGCACAGAAGGAAGGAAAAGAAGGAAGAAAAAAAAGAGGATTTTATCATCCTAAACTGAGATAGTGTAAAATGTCCATCATTTCCATATATTTTAGGGGTCAATACTTTTTTTCTTAAGTTTTTGAAGAGTGTGAAAATTAAAACCCCATGCCAGAGAGAATAACACTTATAAAGACAATAAGGAGCATTGGGTACATCTGCCAAATAATACACTGTTTTGTCTTTCATCTATTTTTCAAATATACAGTGTTATAAATCCTTTTGGAATGCATCATATATTTGGATGCATGCTAGGAGCCATATTTGACATTATCTCAATTTCGTAATGATTCCCCTAATAATACACAATCTGTGTAAAATTCAAAGATTAAAATATGATAGGATTAGAACAAAGTCCTTGCATAATAATACGCTCGGTGTGCTTTAACAGCTACAGTGGCCAAGCAGAGGTAGATGACTATGACTTACATGAAATTTCCAAGTGTCTTCACTCTCTCTCCCATTTGCTAGCAACTTCCTTATACCCTGCAGCCTAAGATTCTAGACATTCTAAAAATCTCCTAGTGAAACTAAAAAGAGGAGAGAATGTTAACAAATGATAATTACGTGATTTTTCATTGAATGAAATGAAAAATCAAAATGGAATCTATCAAATCTAATGTGACATGTCTTGTGCAAGATATGAATTATGAATATATATGAAATATATGAATTATCAATATAAATGGCCACTGAACAATCAACTTAAGATAACTATCCTACAAACCTATGGTAATCAAAATAGTATGTCACTGGCATAAAAATAGACACATAGATCAATGGAACAGAATCAAGAGCTCAGAAACAAATCCTCACATAAACATTAATATTTGAACCAAGAAAATTTAATGGCAAAAGGAAAGTCTCTTCAATGAATGGTATTGAGAAAAGCGCATAAATATATAAGTAAATAAATAAATAGG
>CM052895.1:121373270-121414675 GCA_028534135.1 Potos flavus
CAGGATGAATTTATAATCCATGTTAAATTTCATAAAGAATATATATTTTTTCTGCCCGGCTAGAAACTGAAACAACCTAAAAAGATTGACTCACCATTAGCAGGAAATAACACGAGCCCTCAGAATGCAGTCTTTGAGTACCATTTCCTAATAAAAGAAAGCAGTGCATTTTGGAAGAATGACTGATTCTAGGTCTAGGGCTAGACACATAAAAAATATGACCCTGTAATAATTTTTATACTAGAAAACAATAAAGTATCAAAGAACATGGGCTTACATTGAAAATACACAAGTGTCAACTTGAAGAGAATCCCAGCAGCCAAAAAAGGGACAGTACAAGAATCAAAAATAATAATATCCGGAACAGATTAAAACATATAAAATACATATATAACCTAGGGGTTCATAAAGACATTAAAACTAAAACTAAAAAAAGGAAAGACAGGAAAAAAACTAACAACTACAACAAGAAAACTTAATTCAAGAAGTTACCTATACCAACCTGTTTTATTGAACATTGGCAAAGAAAGGGAACACAGCCAGTTTTTACACTCTTTTTCTTTTAAAATAGTTTGTGAGCAAAAATAGTAACCAAATGGCTTATGAAGAAAAATTTTTATTTGTGCAACCAGTCGATCTAATAAAACACGATAGAAATAGAATGATACCATTTTGCAATTCCTAATGAAATGCTGGATTTATTTATTTATTTTTTAAAAGATCTTATTTATTTATTTGACAGAGAGAGAGAAAACAAGTAGGCAGAGAGGCAGGCAGAGAGAGAGGGGGAACCACGCTCCCTGCTGAGCAGAGAGCCCGATGGGCTGGATCCCAGGATCCTGAGATCATGACCTGAGCAGCAGTCAGAGGCTTTAACCCACTGAGCCACCCAGGCGCCCCAAAATGCTGAATTTAAATAATGACCATTAATGTCTGCTAAAACCATTAAATGAATGCCTAATGGAAGAATTGGTAAAGATGGATCAGGCTGACAACACATGAGCCCAGTGATGGATTTTCACATCACAAAAAAACAAAAGATCACCAGACCGAGTATGTCGTTCAATGTAGTATGAAAGTATATAACACCAAGTATAGAGTATTCTGGGCAAATATTGAACAATGTTTAAAAGCACTATGCAAATTACTCAGCAAAAATCAGAATGGAAATATCTACATGACAACAGACCCACTTTCCTTAACAAATATATGGGGGAAGAAATGAATGTGAAAGTCCTCCAAATTAAAAGATATATATAAAACATATCTATCAAAAACAATTATTTGGACCCTATTATGATCCAGAGCTTCTGGAAAACTATTTTTATAAAAGTTTTTCACAGGACAAATGGGAGAATATTTTGCACTAATTTATTATTAGGTAATATTAAAAAATTTTAAATTTGAGGTTTAACAGTAGTGTATGCTAATGTTAAAATAGTTAGCTTTTTAAATTGTTACACTGCTGTATGTACAAATAATTCATGTGAGCCTGAGGTTTGCTTAAGAATAAACCAGAAGGCAGAGGATAGTGAAACAAACATGATTAGTTATATATTTATATATTGATAATTATTGAAACTGAATGATGGTTGAGACATTTCTGTCTCTTTGATACTATCCATAATAAAAAAGATATAGCACAGAGATAACAACTAATTGAAAAAAGTGAAAAATAGAAAGGATCTGGCTAGGAGCTAGGACTTTTACTTTTCAAGAGTTTCCTGGAATGGTGAAATTAACAGTCCCTTCTATCATGGGGCTGATGATACACTCATCAACCTAAAAAAAAAAAAAAAAGATGAAAAATTCATTAATTCATTTATCATTTCTAATATGATTTGAGAAACTCTTTAATCAGGTAGAGTTTACTTACCATATTATGCTTCCATTATCCCTCTATTTTAAAGACAAGAATTAATTTTTCTGTGACTAAAACTCTATTCAAATGGAGGAAATGTTAATCTATGATGACCAAAATATTTTATTTACCTACCTTAAAATGTAAAAGTGAAAGAGAATTGCTGAAGATATTAAAAAAAAAAAAAATATTGAACTTTACTCTAGTTTTCAAATGTATAAAAAATATAAAAAGAAATTTATAAAGTGGGTACTAAATTTATTCTAATGAGAATAAAGAGTTCAGGGATGCATAAGCAAAACAACATGGAAAAAATAAATATGCATCTGTGTGATGAGCTGTGATAAGTAAAAAAATAGAGTACCCTGTAATTCATTAGTCAATGAATCTCCAAATAAAATGCGTCAAAGACATTTGGCAAGATTTAAAAGGAAGTATGGCCAGTGAACCTTAATCGAAAAGCACTCAAATCCCACTCATGGTCTCTCTCTCTCTCTGTCTCTCTCTCAAATAAATAAATAAAATCTTTTAAGAGTAAATAAATAAAAATAAAGAACAGGCTCTTGAAAAATAATGAAAAGGACAGAAGAATGAAAAAATGGGGGAGGGAAGCAGTAGAAAAACAGTCACAATTTGAAACAGATCTTCTAAAATAGCATAAATTTTAAATTTTATAAACATCTGAAAGAATCATGAGAATATTTGCTAAAAAGGAAGAAGTAAAAGAGATGATACTGACAAATTTTATAATACAGTGTATTTGCCTGTTACCTGTAGTTTGACTATCTAGGGAGATTATGGGTATGCACATATGTGCACAAATTACACACACACAATGAAATAATAAATAATTTAAACCAGTTGTTGGGCACCACAGACAAAATTCTTCAATAATTTATTAAATTATATAGTCTTTAATTTTACAAATAATTATGTTTTCTGGCATACTACCTAATGGTTAACTCCTTAATATTTGAACATAGTCATCTAATTTCGGTCTCATATATTATCACTGATACTTCGTTTCTAAGAAAATAGTCATGGCTAATTTTGGAAAATTATGTTTCTTTAAATGTGTGTACCTTACTTTTTTAAAGATTTTATTTATTTATTTGAGAGAGAGAGAGAGAGAGCGCGTATGAACATGGGGAGGGAGTGCATGAACATGGGCAGAGGGAGAGGACGAGCAGACTTCCCACTGAGTGTGAAACCTAACACAGGACTGGATCCCAGGACCCTGAGATGATGACCTGCGCCAAAGTCAGAAGCATAACCAAATGAGCCACCCAGGCTCCCCATGTTTGTACCTTATAACAGTTAATAGTAATATTTTATCACATTCATAAGTGCACATCAATTATGAACTTTGTAACACTAATGCTCCCTTATGATATTCTAAATGTCTGTGTTAAATTACTGAACATTTTTACCAAGGGCACCTCAGCTCTAAACAGTGTAATATATTCTAACAACTTGGAATCTTGGTTCTCATAAATTTATTTTAACCACTACTATGTTACCTTTCAAATTTACACATTTTACTCCTTACCAAGGACATACTCACATTTCAAGTTTTATTCTACTTTAGGAAGTAGTCTCCCTGCCTTCATCTTGTTTTAAATATGCTTCTGCAAAAATAAGGATAAGGCAACTTCAAGTTGAAATGAAATTAAGGAATAAAGTTGAGAATGATGATAGTAACATAATAATTCTAACATCGTAACTAAACATTTTATTTCTTTCAAATTGTGGAGTATATACAAATTATATAAATTATGTTACCATTATTGGTGTTTTATTATAAATAGTAAGAATTTATAGAAACGTTTATTATTAATAACATTTTAGTTTCACATCTATTTTTAAAAATAAATTTCTTGTCCATGTTTTTAATAAGGTAATTAAAGCTCAGATGTCTCCTTTATGAACATTTATAAAAGAGACAAAGCATTGATATGAATGAGCATCTTGTACTAATATTTAGATCCCCTTATAGAAGAACTGATATTGTCTTCTTCCCCAAGGGCTGACAATGAGTCACTGAAAGCCAATGAAATTCACTGAATTGAATTCTAAATTCCTTGTAATTCCTAGTATGCATTTATTTTCAATAAGCAATACAACTTCTAAGTTTCCCTGAAACTTGACCAACTGTATATAGTTTAGTGCTTTCTAGACAATATGATTTTACCAAAGTAAAAATTGTGGAATAATACATTCCAAGATATTGCCTTAAGTTACATTTGCATATGTATGTTAAGATTTGAGAGGGTGATTTAGAAGAAAAAGAGACCGGAATTGAATTATCAAGCAAAAAGTAAAGAAAAATAAAAACTATATAAAAATTCCCACTTTTATGATATGATTTCATGCACTTAAAGCTTTAGTCACATAGATATATCTATTTACATGTATAAATAAGTGAGAAAGAAAACATGCGGTGGTATATCAAAGAGAATCTAGTCAGGACAATAGAGAGCAATAGGTATTTCACAGGAATATAATTTCACGGGATATAATATAGGAAATCATTTACATAGAATTTGAAGGCCCCAATAACAGCAATAAAAAAAAGAAACATTGAGATAATCCAGGGGTAGTAACTACAAGTAGCGGCTACCCCCACTAATGATGGGGATGAAACAGTAAAGTCAGTCTAGAAACTTGGAGGAGTGCCAAAACTTGGCACTCTGACTCTGAGTAGGACGTGCAGTCATAGCTAGTGCGATTACCCCCGAAAAGGTGCAAAAAACTGTATGTGGGAAGGTAGAAAGAAGCAAATAGCTAGAACCAATTAATACCACTCTGCTTCTACTCCAGGGAGCAAACTCCCATCCCAAACATTTACAATGCGAAATCATTAACTCACAGGGTCTCCCACTTTCTAACAACAACCTCGCTCCTGCATTGAAATATTTTTACAGTCACCCAGATTTCATTCAGTGTTTAGTCTCATCAGTACCTCCAGCTGATTGACCAGTCTTCTCTCTCATTATGATAAAATGAATCATAACAAAGGTGAAACATATACTAAATATTTACTATCTGCCAACTACTGCTCAACCTGCTTCATGGGTAATAATCCACTCATTGTACACAACACAATATAAAGTTTATTTATATACTGGCCCCATTTTACACATGAACAACTTAGAGAATGTAAAAGTCTTCATGGCAATTATGCCTGAGCGAAGCTGGGATTTCCATCCCGGAGTCTCTGAGTCAGTGATAGGAAGTTCTATGTTTCCTTTCTCTTTTTACTTTGCTTCTGCCCGTGTCATTTTTTTTAATAGTCTAGTGGCTGTTATTTCAATACAGTCTTTGTCACTACTAATTTAGTTTTGCCTTAATTATTGCAATGGCCTCCTAAATTGTCCTCATATATACATTCCTAGCCATAAAATTTATTCTTCACATAAAAGTCAAAATGAGACATCAGATATGTATGCCTCAAGTCATTCTTCTGTTTAAAACTCTCCAAAAGCCTTTCAATTCCATCCAATTAAAATCTGAAATTGTTTCAATTTCCTAGTAGATCCTAAAAGATCTTCTCCTTAATTAACTATTTTATGTCATTGGTTTCCTCCCTGTCTCTGGCTCATTCCCTCTTGCTTCTTCTTGAACAAATCACATACATCTAACCTCAGGACCTTTGCCTCTATTCTAATCGTCCTTTTTCCTTCCTTTATATGCTTGGCTGTTCTCACACTTAATCCAATTTTCTGCTAAACATCACTTAACATATTGAAACCATTGATAAAAACTCTATAAAATAAAATTCTAATCATTCATTAGTTCCTATCCTATTTTATCTTTGTTTATAAAATTGATTTCCACCTAAAATAATAGAATGATTGTATATTTTTGGACTCAATCCATCAGAATGTGAGTTCCGTAAGAAACATCCATATGTTCACTGTTACATCAATGTCACCTAGAAGTGTTATTGGTACATATTAGATGTTTAATTATTATTTATTGGCCAAATGCATTTTGAATAAATTCATCCACTAAATCCTTTATACCTTTAACTTTTTACTTTATTCATTAAAATAATCCAATCTTGAGTACAACTAATTTATTACATTATCCACCACTATCACAAAGGATCTAGACTCTGTCAAATCATGTTTCCCAGGAGGGAATGGGATGGGCATTTGCTTAAAAGTAAACTTCTCGGAAAAAAAAAAAAAGTAAACTTCTGGATAAGAAATATTTTATTTTTATAATTTTGTAACTTCATGGAAACATGAAGTTTGTTTCTTCATGGAAACAAACCAGAAATGTGCCTTCCTGGCATATCCACTCTTTCTTCTGCTCAGTTATGTACATAATTACATACAGTGTCTCTAAATTCTAAATTCTTTATTCTTAGCCTTTGATCTGATCTATTATTTTCATTTAGAAAATATTAACATCCAATGAGAAGTGTTTCATCTTCTGATAACCCACCCATATCTGGAGATCATCCTCTAATCCTTTCTCCTGTTACAATGTAGAAGCTCCTCCCACTCTTAAATAATCTGAATCTCTCCACCAGTGCTTTCAATCTCTATTCCTCCTATCTTATGAAGAACCAATTAACACTATCCTCTTTTCTCACTTCAATATTCCACACCCTTTCTCAGCTCAATATTTCTCAATAACTTTTTTATTAAAGATTTTATTTATTTATTTGACAGCGAGAGAGGGAATACAAGCGGGGAGAGTGGGAGAGGGAGAAGCAGGCTTCCTGCTGAGCAGGGAGCCCAATTTGGGGCTGGATCCCAGGACCCTGGGATCATGACCTGAGCTGAAGGCAGACACTTAACCACTGAGCCACCCAGGTGCCCCTAAATAACTTTTAAACATGTTCCCATACAACAAATACAAACATACAGAAAATCCTGATTCAACTCATATGCCACTAGCTAAAGTCATAGATTCTCCTTCCAATCAGGTTCCACTTCAAAAAATTTCCTTCCACTTGTGTCTCTTTCTTTAACCCATTTTATTCTCGAATCTGGTCTCATCAAAATTTCTTGCTGAGGGAAATTATAATATCTATATCTCTAAATACAGAACATTTTTATCCTACAGTATTTGATATTTCAGCTACGCTTGATACTACCAATTACTTCACTGAAGAGATTGTCAAAGCAATTAGCTTCTATGACACATCCTGTTTCTGGACATTTTTTTTCTTATATTCTGCCTGTTCCCTCTCACTTCATTTCTCAGCTCTGTCCTCCTTGTTCAACTAAGGAAGTCTCCTGAGCATCATGCTTGATCCTCTTCTTTTTGCTCTGTGATCTATCCGTATGTGATGTCATTCACAATTGGGGCTCCAATACTACCTACATATAACTGAAATTTACACTAAAATGTGAGCTTCAAACTTAGGGCATCATATTTGAATCTCCCCTCAAAACTCTACACACTCATTGCTGTGCTCTTCTCAGAAGTTATCAAGAACTCCCCTATTGATAGATTTTATACTTGATAACCCTGTTGCCTGAATAGATTTTAATGCAGTTGGCACATTCTTGTAATGAGACCTACAGTCTTCCCCTTAAATAAGGAATCAGATCAGAGCCTTCTTACACTTACTCTTTATTACATCAACCCTCTGGTATATTGTATTCAAAGCACCTACCATAAATTGCAACAATAATAGTAATAATAATAATAGGATTAATAAGTATAATAATTTCATTGTTTATATTATTGTAGTAAAATATGGGCAAAGCTGGGGAAAATAGAAATGTAGATGATAGAAAATATTTGCTTATAATCTCTCCAGTCAAATACAACAATCACGAGTTTGTGATGTAAGTATTCTGATATGTTTCTAGACTACTGAAGTTTTAATTTCACTGTGTTTATCTGAGTATATATATCATAGATCGGCATATGCTTAAAAGTAAACTTCTTAATAGGAAATATTTTATTTTATTTTGCCTTAAAAATTCATAGTTACCATACATAAAAACCAAAGGATTTTAGTTTTAAAACATGGATAAAGAAACAAAATTGAAAAACTGTTTGTGGCAGGACTGTATTGTTCCATCAAAATGAGATTTCAAGTATCTCACAGTAGACGTATTGGAACCATCTGGAACAAATCAAACGGTAAAAGAAATAAGGAATTAATTACTATTTTTTGAACTCAAAAAGAAATCTTAATTGTATTCTTATTTGATGTTGACCATATGTTTTTTAATTGTTTTTCCCCTAAAAAGGAGCATGGTTGTATACACAATATACATAATGGACTTATTTTTCATAGAAATGGAAATCTCTTTTTCTGACTTTCATCTGTTAATGTGCAATCATGGTTTTGATTTTTTAACTTTATTTTTCTTATTTTTGGCAGTCTTTGTCTGATTTGGTATCAAGGCAATGATGGCTTCATAAATGAGCGGGTAGTGTTCCCCTGTGTTATATTTTCTGGAAGAGGTTGTATGAAAATTGGTGTTATTAATTCTTAAGTGTTTGGTAGATTTCAAGTATTTAGATATTTTTTTCTATTGTCTCTGTTTCTGATTTCTAGTTTGAGTCTCTTATGGTCAGATAAACTATGATTTCAGTTCTTTGAAATGTTGAGTTTTGTTTTATCACTCAAGATATGGTCTATCTTGTTCAATGTTCTAAGTGGTCTAAAAATGTGTATTTTTCTGTTGTGGGTGAAGTTTTCTATACATGTCAATTATACTAACTATGTTGATCATATCTATATTCTTCTGGGTTTTAGTCTGGTGGTTCAAATAGTTGTGTGACTATCAGGGGTGTGTTGAAGTCCCAAAAATTCTAATTGTAAATTGATCTGCACCTGAGTATTTTAAACCATTTACTTACCAATTTTCTGAGTCAAACTTTTCCATTTTCTTTCTATTAGCGCTTTTCTACCTCAATTGTGTTTTCCTCTTCTGGCCAGAGAGTTGGGTTTTTTTGTTTGTTTGTTTTTTCTTTTCCCTTTTTTTACATTTTTTTCTTGTGGCTCTGCTGCCCATGTTTGCCTTCAAATATAGCTCCATCCCACCTTTCTGCTGGTTCCCCACATTATAGCCATGAGAAAAATAATGGTTAACTCCTATTCAGTTACTACTCTATAGTAACTCTTGGCTTAGGGTAAAACCTATATAAATTTTCCATATGCTGTGTTATGACATATTCCCCATACATGTGCACAACACAAGCATATGTTCATGTATTGCACACATTCCAAAATACCTGTTTATACCAGCGATTGTCAATACAATGCATACTTTTTAATCTTAATTAATGATTTGTCTGACCCCCAACCATCATAAATATAAAAGAAATTTTAGATTTTTGAAAATGGATCTTTTACTACATTTACATTTTAATGTTTCATAGTTTCTATTTCAGCTTCTATTTATAATTATGGCAGCATAAAAACAGATAAGTTCATAACTCAGACAATATAACATAAAATTGAAAGTACATATAACTGCATTTAATCGAATACCATGGTCTTAATCGTAACCAAAAAACAGATGCTAAATTTAATTATGCTACATAATTCACTTCAATTACGTTGTTTCTCCTTGAGATCATTTAACTTACACGTACATCAAAGTAAATGGTTTAGTAGCAGCTAATAGAACACCGTGGTAATGTCAATTTGACTCCATAAAATTTACATCTTTTGGTCTCCTTTAGTATTAAATTTTTCTTTTTTATTTCCTTTTGTTATTCCTTTGGTGGTGCTGATGGTGAGGATGATGCCCACAGTGGTTCTGCAGATATTCAGGGCATTAGTAGCATCATAAAACATTGGTATTTACAACATGCCAAAACAGCCAGTCTAGAGATTGTTTGAACCCAGTGAAAAGAAGAACAATCTAGAGATTGTTTGAACCCAGTGAAATGGAAGAAATGGTTCATGAAAGATACTTCTTTTCATCCAGGTATAAAGCATAAATGGCATATGTACTGAAACTTTTAAAAACTCAATTTCTTTTTAAGATACTTTACTATTGTGGGTCAATAAAAAAACTAGGTAGTCATTTAATTTTGAAAACAATGTAAACTTTTCTGACTAATTTCATGTCACACAGTTGTACATATGATGGTTTTGATGTATGCATATGTGTGTGTTAAAAGGGTTGCTGACATTTAAAAAAATTAAATTCAGAGGAAACAAAATTTGAAAGTTTTTGGTGCATCCCATATTATATTATCATTTAAATGTGATGCTCATTGTTTCAAGTATTTTCAAATGAATCAATATGTTTTCTTATTATATTGATAGATATCCATCTGATTCTCAGTGAAATGCTCAGTCATCAAAAAATAATTTTGCTACTCTACTTAGACAATCTCTTTCCTACCAATACTAAAATTTTTATGCCAAGAATCTTATTGACAAAGTATACAGGAATAAAGTTCACTTAAGGAGGGCAAATTCTGTAGAAACATAAAATTGAAGGGAATTTTGCTATTCTGGGCTTCCTTATTTAAATTAGATGAGATTCTATATTAATCAGCTAACTTTAAATACATGGGTGAAAGCCCATGTAAATGAAACCAACATGGAAGACTTTGATATTTTAAGAGGTCATTAAATATTTAGGAGTCATTTAGAATATTGCTACCCAACGTATGTTCCACCTATCAGCAGCATCGACAAAACTTAGGAACTTATTAGAAATGTAAAGACCCATCGCCTAGGTGGCTCAGTCAGTTAAGTGTCTTCCTCTGGCTCAAGTCATGATCCCAGGGTGCTGGCATTGAACCCTGCATCAAGTTCCCTGCTCAGCAGAGAGTCTACTTCTCCCCCTCCCTCTGCTGCTCCTCACTGCTTGTGTGCTCTTGCTGTCAAATAAATAAAATCTTAAAAAGTAAAAGAAAAGAAAGAAAAAAATGTAAAGGCCCCTATCCAGAACTACTGAATTAAAATCTACAAGTCAACAAGGTCTCCAGGAGTTTCCTTGCACATGAACATTTAAAAAGGAAAGATTAGGAGACAAAGCAGATGAGCATAGCCTCACAGAGACTTGGTAGTTGTCTGCAGGAAATGGGATCCTAGATGATACAAAGCTCAGAGTGTATACTAGTCCGAGGTCAATTGATTTCAGGGGTAGTAAGCATACAAATGACAAGGAAAGGTTGCACATTGATTTAGAGAACTAATACTTGACTATAAAATATTTTGAAACAGAAGTTTAGAATTCATAAAAATTAAATATAAGCAATAAGATATTCAATATTAGATTTAACACTTTTTAAAAGATAAATAATATACTTAAGGTCAATTATCTAAAGAAAATAGGAGCACCTGGCTGGCTCACTTGGTAGAGTGTGCGACTCTTGATTATGAGTTATGAGTTTGAGCCCCACGTTGGGTGTAGCGATTACTTAAAAAAATAAAATCTTCTGAAAGTTGATTAAACATCTAACTCTTAGGTCATGATCTTGGCATCATGGGATCGAGCCCCATGTCCAGTTCTGGGCTCTGGGCTCAGCAAAGAGTCTGCTTGTCCCTCTCCCTTTGCTCCTCCACCTGCTCGCATGCACTCTCTTGATCTCTTTTTCTAAAATAAATAAATAAAATCTTTAAAAAATTATCTAAAGAAAATAATAGGCCAATCAACTAGAGATGGAATACAGCAAGATAAAGGACAACAAACAAACAAAAAGCCAAAACAAACAAATGAGCACATATGAGTAGATATAAAATTGTGCTTTTTTCAACTGGAGGCTATATCACTGAACATATGTCCCAAATCTAACCACTTAACTACATTTACTGCTACCATCAGTCTACATCCCCATTGTCACCTCTGCGGATTATTCCAATAGCTCCTTAAGTGCTTTCTCCACTTTCTCCCTTACCTACACCCAACCACCATTTCCCTCCATGGGAGCCAGAGTGATCTTTTTTAAAAATGCATATCAGATAATGACATTTTATTTTATTTTTTTTTGTTTAAAAGTCTATAATAGTGCTGGATGATATTAATGTACAATAGTAATAATAGCTCATAACCTCTATTACATTTATTAATGATAATAATAGCTAATGGGTATATGATGTGTGCCATCTCTGAGCATGTTAACTGATCAAAACTAAAGGGGCGCCTGGGTGGCTCAGTGGGTTAAAGCCTCAGCCTTCAGCTCAGGTCATGATCTCAGGGTCCTGGGATCGAGCCCCAAATGGGGCTCTCTGCTCAGTGGGGAGCCTGCTTCCCCCTCTCTCTCTCTGCCTGCCTCTCTGCCTACCTGTGATCTCTCTCTCTCTGTCAAATAAATAAATAAAATCTTAAAAAAAAAAACTAAAAAGTACTTTTTCTCCAAGCATGATGGTTATGTCCAGGAGTACATGAGAAAATGGAGGTGGTGTTTGTTACACAGCTTGTCCTAGCACACTGGTGATACGTCCTATGTAAAGATAATCTAGCCTCACACAGATACGTACCTGGAAAAGATAGGAGAAATCATAATAACCTTATCAGATAATTATGGATATTCCCTTTTGATACTGTATCAAAATTCAATGAGTGTTAATTTATTGAAAATTAGTTACAATATGGAATGTGAAAATATCAATAAACTTTTCAGATTATAATTCTAAAACATTATTCTGTCTTGCATTTTCAGTAGATCTTCTACCCATACATGATTTTGTACCATCAGATTCTTGGTCATTTTGAAAATAATAATTCTGAATTCTACAAATCTTTCCAGTGCTGACCTGTTGCATTTAATATTTTTTTTAAATTAAAATCTTTATTCTCTCCCCTGATTTGATTAGCAAATCTTTATTTTATTTTGGGAAGCTGTCAAACACATGTTGACAAAATTTACCATTTGTCACCATTGCAAAATGCTATTTTTATTTGAGGGCCCGAATGTTATTATTGACAAGTACTGTCTGTTGTTTTCCTACAAATGACATGCTCATGGGTCTATTTGCAAAAAACTGCCACCAAAAACAGAAATCCGAATAAACATAGTTTGTCAGTCATTCTTTCAAATAAAAATGGTGTTCCATAAAAAAAAAAAAAGGCAGCTATTTCGGTTTGCAGTGCACTTCATCTCAGACATGTATTTTTCTTGAGAGACTACTGTACTTTCATATGTGGCAGAACTGCTCTAGATATGTTCCATTTCATCAGTCAATATGTTAAAATTATGTCTACCCAAGAGTTGAGGTTTCTTTTCTGCTACATAAAAGAAATCCCTATCTTGAGACCAAACATTGCTGATACTGCTTCTTTTCCTTTTATTTTCTCCCTTTCTCCAAAGAAAAGTGAAGAACTGTCAAGAAAGGACACAATGACTCCTAGGTCCCTGTGTTGTCAGTGTTGTGATTTATGCAAAGTCACTGATCGTTTTACCCACAAGTACTTTGCTGCCATCAATGAAACAAACATGGTAAAAAAGAAAGAAAGGTAAACTAAACAAAACAAAACCCTCAGCATTATTTCAAAAATAATTTTAACATGCAGACTGCTGATGAGTTTGAGTTGTGCAGGCATCTAGTATAACACTTTAAGAACTGTTAATTTATAGTGATGACAAATGAGAAGCACCCCTTCATACACCAATGTTTGTGGCTAATTTGGAGATACTTCTACAGTTCTCCCAGAAACTCCGTGCAAGATGTTTTTTAAATATTTTATTTATTTATTTGAGGGAGAGAGAGCACAGAGGGAGAGGGAGAGGGAGAAGCAGAGTCCCTGTTGAGCAGGGAGCCCCACTCGGGGCTCAATCCCAGGACCCCAGGATCACGACCTGATGCTTAGCCAACTGAGCCACCCAGGTTCCACTCCCTAAAACATTTTAAGTATTCTTTAAACAATGTATACATAAGTGTGTAGAAGGGAAATCATTAAATAATAAAACTGATAAATAAGTATAAGGAAAAAAGCAAAAACTTGAAGTCGAACCTACGGAACACAATATCTGAAGCAATGGTTAAATGCCAGCATAACTCATGCAGGGTGTGCCCCGAATCTATCAAGGGAGAATCCATTGTTTGGGCTCTGCTCTCCGCAGGCAAGCTCACATACTGGTGGTCACAGTGGATCATTTGACCTGAAGTCAGAAACCATTTGCTTAAGGGAGGTTCTTGCAGAAAGCAAGGAAAATAAACTGAAATAATGATGTGACAGTTTCCTGAACAAATTAAAACAAAAAAATTAATCCATAACTGAAAATTGTCATGGAGCCTATATTAGATATCATTATATAATGACTAAATTGATTTAAATGATAAAAATGAAAATTCTGACAATCACGGCTGAATATAACCACTATAAAATACCTTACATAATATTATCATTAATAAATCGGAGCCTCCTCATCAGTTCAACTTGTTGAATTGTTCCTCTTTTGCTTACACTTTTAACACATTAATTAGTTTCCTATTAAATCTAACATATATAGAGGACATCTGACACCAAAAAGCTTAGTTTTATATCAGATATATTTAAATAGCTAGTTTTTTTTTTAATGGGTTGGTTTGCATTCAAAATAATATCACTCTTCATCTATATTCAGTAAAATAGGATCTTCAGATAATTACTTTTTCCGTCATTAAAATTAGTTTTTAATTGTGCAGGTAATAAATATATCTTAGTTTCTAAATAACCTTGCTATTCAAGATAAGACAAACCTCTCCATTGCAAATGACCTTTCAATCTCATTAAAGAAAACAATGGTTATTTTAAAGCATGTGTTTCCAGATATTTTCTATGCTTCTACAAAAACGGTTTTATCCATAAAAAAACAAAGCATTGCTTGATTTATTTTTATTTGCATGAATGTTTGATACACATAATGTTTTTAGAACTTTGTCAACCCTGAACAATTTACTTTGGAAATACATTGGCATCGATATATATACACACACCATAAATAAAATGTATAAATAAAGTATACATATATGATATGTATATACATGGATACATATCCCATAGTATGATAAGTGATTTAGCCATTGCTTCATTGAGAGTTTGCTTCAAATATGTCACTATTATTATTATCCCATGTTTTGTTTTTGGTTGCTACTCTTCGGAGGATTCCATGAAGCAAAACTGGTGGATTACAGACATATAAGGGATATATCTTTAAGGTGTACTAAGATGATATTGCTTAATCCCACATCAATGTCATTTTGATATAGTATAATAATATGTGATATTATCCTATATTCAAGTCAGTTATTCTCTTTAACACAAAAAATATGATTATTTAGAACTAAGACCATTTTAACATTTCAGTCTAAGTTGCTTGTTTAAGTCAAACAACTATTAAAAGTAAAACCAGAAGGGCACCTGCGTGGTATAGTTGGTTAAGTGTCTGACTCTTATCTCAGGCCAGGTGGTGATTTCAGAATCATGAGATCGAGCTCCACGTTGAGTGCAGAGTCTGCTGGAGATTCTCTTTCCCTTTCCCATCAGCACCTCCCACTCAGGCTCTCTCTCTCTAAAATAAATAAATAAATCTTTAAAAAAAAAAAGTAAAACCAGAATGCAAACCATATTGATGACAGAATATCTTACTATTAATATTTTTGCTGTGTATATGTATGCATGTATACATTTTATAATTTTTTCCAGTTCTATTGAGAAATAATTGACACATCGCTGTATAAGTTTAAGGCATACAACATGATGGTCTGATGTGCATATATTGTGAAACAATGACTATGATGGGTTCAGCTAATATCCATCATCTCATCTAGATATAATAATAAGAAGAGAAAAAAGGAATAACAAATTCTCCCTGTAATGAGAACTCTTAGGATTTGCTTTCTTAATAACTTTCATGTGTATTGTATATCAGTGTTAGCTATTGTCATCATGTTGCACATTACATCTCTAGCATTTATTTATCTTATGACTGGTAATGACAAGCCTGATCTCTCTCTCTCTCTCTTTTTTTTAAGATTTTATTTATTTATTTGTCAGAGAGAGAGCACAAGCAGGGAGAAGAGCAGACAGGGAGAAGCAGGCTCCCTGCTGAACAAGAAGCATGACATAGGACTTGATCTCAGTACCCCTGAATCATGACCTAAGCTGAAGGCTGACGCTTAACCGACTGAGCCACCCAGGTGCCCCACGCCTGATCTCTTTTTCTGCTTTTTTCCCCTTTTTTTTAGATTCCATATATAAATGAGATCATATAGTAGTTGTCATTCTCTAACTTATTTCATGTAGCATAATGCCTTCAAGGTCCATCTATGTTGTCACAATGGTGTGGTTCCCTCTTTTTTTATAGCTGAATAATATTCCATTATGTATGTATAACACAACATCTTTATTCATCCATCAGTGGACACTTGGGTTGTTTCTATGCCTTGGTTATTGTAAATAGCTGCTATGAACATGGAGATTCAGATGTATTTTTGAGTTAATATTTTTGTTTCCTTTGGGTATGTTCTCAGAAGTAGAATTGCTGGCTCACATGGTAGTTCTATTTTTAATTTTTGAGGATTTCCCGTGCTGTTTTCCGTAGTGGCTGTACTAATTTGTAGTTTTACCAACAATGAATAAGTGTTTCTTCTTCACATCCATGCCAGCTTTTGTTATTTCTTGTGTTTTTGATGATAGTATTCTAACAGGCATGAGATAATACCTCATCGTGGTTTTAAGTTGCATTTCCCTAATGGCTAGTGATGTTGAGCATTTTTCCACATACCTGTTGGCCTTTCCTATATTTTCTTTGATTAAATGTCCATTCAGGTCCTTTGCCCATTTTAGTTGGGTTATTTTATTTTTTCTATTGAGCTGTATAAGTTCTTTATATATGCTGGATATTAACTCCTTATCAGATATATGTTTTGCAAATATTTCTCCCCATTCTGTAGGTTGTTTTTTCTTTCTTTCTTTTTTTTTTTACGATTGTATTTATTTATTTATTTGAGAGAGAAAGCATGTGCAAGTGAAGGGAGGGGCAGAGAGGGAGGGAGAGAATCTCAGGCAGGCTTTATGCTGAGTGTGAGGCTGTTGTTGGGCTTCTCATGACCATGAGATTATGACTTGAGCCAAAACCAAAAGTCAAAAGCTTAACCGACTAAACCACCCAGGTGCCCTAAAGTGTAGATTGTCTTTTCTAGTAATGTCCTTTTCTGGTTTTGGTATCAGGCTAATACTGGCCTCATAAAATGAGTTTGATATTTTGAAAGAGCTTGAGAGGACTGGTATTAATTCTTCTCTAAATATCTGGAAAATCTACCAATGAAGCCATCTTGTCCTGGGCTTTTCTTCATTGGGAGATTTTTGAATACTGATTAATCTCCTTACTAGTAATTGATCTTTTCAGCATATATTTCTTTCTTATTCAGTCTTAGTTAATTCGTATGTTTCTAAGATTTTTTCCATTTCTTCTAGATTGTCCAGTTTGTTTCCATATCTTTGTTATATAGCCTCTTATGATCCGTTAAGTCTCTGTGGTGTCAGTTGTAATCTCTCTTTATCAATTGTTTTAGTTTTTTCTGTGTTTTTTCTTTACCTGGGCCAGCTAAGTGTTTGGTGGTTTTGTTTATCTTTCAAAGAAACAATTCTTACTTTGGTTAATTTTTTCTATTGTTTTTTTCTGTCCTTTATTTCATTTATTTCTGCTCTAATTTTTATTATTTCCTTCTTTTGTTAATTTGAGCTCAATCAGTTCTTTCTCTAGTTGTTTTCTCTAGTTGTTCTTTCTCTAGTTCTCTAGTTGCTATAGGATTATATTGTTTAATTGGGACTTTTCTTGTTTCTTAATATACATGTTTATTGCTACAAACTTCACTTTTAGAACTACTTTTGTTGCATCTCATAAGTTCTGGTACATTGTGTTTCTATTTTTGCTTGTCTCAAGAAACCTTTTAATTTTCCCTTTAATTTCTTCTTTTATCCATCAGTTGTTCAGGAGAGTGTCATCTAATTCCCATGTATTTGTGAATTGTCCAGTTTTTCTCTTGTTAGTTCCCAGTTTTATGAAGATACTGGGTATGAAAATATTTCATGGGCACTTGAGAAAGAATGTATATTATGTTGTTGAATAGAATGTTCTGTATATGTCCCATAGTCCCATTAAATCTACAGTGTTGTTTAAATCTACTTTTTCCATGTCGATTCTTTGGATGATTTATCCATTGTTGAGAGTAGGGTATTAAAGTTCCCAACTATTATTGTATTACAGTTTATTTCATCTTTTAACTCTGTTATTTTTTGCTTTATATATTTAGGTGCTCTGATCATTAGTGTTTTTTTTTAAGATTTTATTTATTTATTTGACAGAGAGATAGAGAGATCACAAGTAGGCAGAGAGGCAGGCAGAGAGAGAGGAGGAAGCAGGCTCCCCACTGAGCAGAGAGCCCGATGTGAGGCTCCATCCCAGAACCCTGAGATCATGACCTGAGACAAAGGCAGAGGCTTTAACCTATTAAGCCACCCAGGTGCCCCTTCCCTTTTTTCTTTTACTGTTCTTAAATTTTTTCTTTGTCTTCGAGTTTTGAAAATTTAATTATACTATGCTTTGGTGTAGACCTATTCAAATTCAACCTACTTGAATCCTTTGGGGCTTATGGATCTGGATGTTTATCTCTCTCCCCAGGTTCAGTAAGTTTTCAGCCATAATTGTTTTAAATATACTTTCTGTTCTGAAAATGAGCAAAGCCACTGGTTGGGATTACCACATGGGCACTGCAGGTATGAACTCAGTCTGCTAAGAAATATGTGCTGATTATTACAATCCCCTCCCCAATTCTCCATCTTAGTCAGATTCCCAGTGGTTAAGCCTCATAGATTTCCATGAAATCCTCATGTTGTGAGATCAGAATAGGGGCTCTCGCAAAGCAATCCCAATGCTAGTGGGAGCTTATTGTCCCCCTTAGGTTCTCTCTTCCCACTGAAGAGACCAGAAGCTAAGGGGAGACTTCTCCATATGGTGATGTACTGGCCTGGGAGAAGGTAAATGCATTTAATGGGTAGTCACTTATGCAGTTTCTCTTGGTCTCTGGGGTGCAGAGGAGGTGCTCTAGCCTCCCCCCCCATATTCTAGAATTCTGTCGATGATATTTTTTTCCTTTTATTTATAGTTGTTCTTCCTATGAGAGGGAGTGAAGTCAGAAACAACTTATGTTGCCATCTTGGTGATATCACTCTTAACGATTTCTTAGTTAAAATTATTGTATTTACCCTTCCGTTGTCTCTTCTTATTTTACATGGAAAACTGAGTTCCTGTTAAGAAAAATCTACTATGACAGGAGAAGAGAGAAAGTAAATGAAAATTATGTAGAGGATTACAGCATCAAGAAAGACAGACTGAAAAAAATACACTAGCACTTCTGTGCTAAAGCCAAAAGCTGTCAGAGCTAATATGAAACATTTCAAACTCT
Source organism: Potos flavus (assembly GCA_028534135.1). NCBI lineage: Eukaryota > Metazoa > Chordata > Mammalia > Carnivora > Procyonidae > Potos > Potos flavus. The sequence continues at coordinate 121,392,467 of CM052895.1, forward strand.
CTCTGAATTTTACAGCACAACTTCAACATTCAACACCCTGAGCAAGGACATCAGATTGGCTGCATGTGTATCTTAGCTATGCGTCTTTAGATAAAGGATCTAGTTTCTATGTGGTGAAAACTTCTCACTATTATCACCACCAATGGGTTCTGCAAGATAAGGAGGGGGCCTATTATCTCAAAAGTAACAGATTTCTAATTTGGTTTCTACACTTAATTATCTTCATCAGTGTATAACATTATTGTTGTGTTTTCAAAACCCATATTGTATACTTTATAATTACATTTTTAATAAAATAACCCCTAATATATAATTGAAATATGTATATACATGTTATATGTATACAAATACAATAAAAATGATTTTTAAAAATTTTAAAGATGGAATTGCACTTAGATCATATTATTATTAAAATGTTTACATAGGCTGGGGGTGCCTGGGTGGCTCAGTTGGTCAAGCATCTGCCTTCAGCTCAGGTCATGATTCCAGGGTCCTGGGAACAAGTCCCATATTGGGCTCCTGCTCTGTGGAGAGTCTGCTTTCCCTTCTGCTCCTCCACCCATTCATACTCTCTCTCTCACTCTCTCTCTCATAAAAATAAATAAAATCTTTAAAAAAATATTTACATAGGCTGTATTTTTGTTTGCAATATTATATAGGCAGAGATGTATGCATACATTCCCTATGAACAAACTCTGTATCAAAGAATTTCCCTTTTCTCCAGAAAAATATCCAAAGTTTACAAGAAAATTGAGAACCAACTAGAAAATCCATTGTGGATAAAGTCAGACAAAGTAATATAAAATATGTTCTATATGTTGTCAAAAGCAATTGCATTTGCATAGGAGGCATTTAGCAGAGGAGAAAAACCACCTCAGAGAGATTTCAGTGTTGAGAGCCTAATATCAGAGTAGCAACTGCAGTTAACTTTCTGATCCTACCCTTTTAATTAAATTGACAGAGAGAAAACAAGCCTATGTTGAAATTTGGAAATAAAAGACACATGAAAATAGTTTTGTCTTTGAGGAAACTGGGAAGTAAATCTTCATATTGTGACACCTGGAGAAACCATAAAAACCACTCTTGAATCTTGCCTTCTATAGGAATATTTTACAAATAACTGATCTAGGAAACCTAAATCATTCAGTGAAAGTAACAAATGATATTAGAAAATATTTTGCCAGAGAGCAGAAGAAAATTTTGGACAAATAATTTACTGTGGGGAGTAGAGGGAACTTAATTAAGCTTCTAGTGGAAATCAAGCAAAAGTGCAAGAATATATCCTACCAGATGTTTAACAGATATCTCAAAAGGAATGTTGCTAAAACAGAATACCTGATTCTGCTTGCTCTTAATGTGCTTTCTCAGTCTTATCATCATCAAATGCCATCATGATAGCATATTTGATTAAATCATAATTCCCTGGAGTCACTCTTATGGCCTTTCTTTGTTTCCTTTAGCAAGTCCTAAGGGCTCCAACTGTATAAATTATCTCAAATCCTCCAGAGATGTAGGAATTCATAGTTCTTTTCAAAGTGTTAGAACATTAAATACTATGCTTAGAAGATATTTGTATTTTAAATTGGATTTTCCTTAAAGAGTCATTTTTAGCACAAAGGAATTAATCGTGCTATACTAGACAACAGAAAGATACTTTGTGAAAGCAGAATTTCGTAGTGCCCCTGAGGAAATAGTGCATAAATAAATATATATAGTTAGACATTAATTTTGGCAGATCACTCCAGTCTTTGTGCATTACTGGACCTAGAAATAAATGATAGCATATGACTTCCTTGTGGAATGCGCATAAACATCCATTATCTAACACTATGGGAAACACTGAAGGGAAGGGTATGCTGCATTCTGATCCTGGATGGCATCATAACTTATATTTTCCTAAATTCAAAGGAAAATCTAGAGGTTCTTTTTTCTGAAGAACAAGAAAATGAAATTAGCTAACTTCATTTTAAAGTATTCATTAATTTAGTGTATCTCATGGTCACTATTACACCTAAATTTCCAAGTTGCAGAGTCCAAGGATATTTAAAAGATCTAACCTTATAAAATGATTGAGATATTCAACAGAAAAAAAAACAACTTTTTTTTTTTTGGCAAAAACAACTTTTTAAAAAAAAATTTTATTTATTGAATAGAGAGAGAGAGAGAGTGAGAGAGGAAACACAAGCAAGGGGGAGAGGGAGAAGCAGGCTTCCAGCTGAGCAGGGAGCCTGATGCGAAGCTTGATCCCAGGACCCTGAGATCATGACCTGAGCTGAAGGCAAATGCTTAACGACTGAGCCACCCAGGTGCCCCTAAAACACAACTTTCTTAAATACAAGTATTAAAGAAGCTTACTTTCTATATGTGTACAGTACTAAGCTATTTGTCATTTAATCAGCTGTGTTAGGCTCATAGAAGAGGCACTTTTATATTTATAAATATATCTGAACATTTGAGTGAATATAATCATCATCTTTCTTATTAAATGGCATTATATCCTTCATGTACTCAACTATTAACTAAATCAATTGAATTAAATGAGTTAAAGATAAAGAAAAAATCCATAGTGAATTATCAGAAGTGTATTTTTAATAGTTGTCAAGTATTTTATTCTTCTACAACTACTGAAAAATGTACATTTCTATAAAGTAAATAATGTCTTTGCCATGAAATATTACTTATCTCAAGAGTATATTGAACATATAGGACAAGAAATAAAGAAAGATACTGGGGAATTAATTTCTTATAGAGGATTGATCGACTGTGTATTGCATGAATCAGAACAAAAAAGCAGCAATTTCAAGACTGTGCTATGTAATCAAATAACCTCCAGAACCTTCTTAAAATGAATACAGTAAATTGATGGATAAATAACACTCCTGGAAACATTTATTATCAGAAAAATAAAAAATATATGCATTTTGAAATTCTTATCTTTCTTCCCTAAATTTGCAGGCCTATTCTTTTCCATTTACTGGGTTAAATTGTGTTGTATTAGTCTGATTCTCAAAATTTTAGTTTCCTCCCTGAATAACTTCACAGAAGACTGGTTATCTGAATATCTATTCTAAGTAGTGTTGCCAGATAAAATATAAAACATCCAGGTAAATTTGAATTTCAGATAAAAAAGAATATTTAAAATATTCTTTAAGTATCTCAAATATTGCTTGAAATGTACTTGTATCAACATATTATTTGCTGTTCATCGGAAAAATAGATACAACAAAGCATCTCATAGTTTTATTTTTTAAACCTGCAATCTTAATCCTAACAGAATATTTAGAATTTCTTAGTATTTACATGGAAGTTTCTCTGTAGATATAATACAATCTCTTTAACATGCCTAATCAAAATATTCCATGCTTGACATAGTATACCTGTTAGAAGTTTGTTTTTGTTAGTGTTGTTGTTTTGTTTTTGTTTTTCCAAGTTGCTGTCTCATATTCAGCCATTCAAGGCAGAAAAAGTCTGGTTTCCTCCTTGTTGTAACTTCATAAATGTGCTATGAGACATTCAAAATTCAGAAATAAGAAAGATACACTATTGTCACAAAATCTAGGTATTTGGAACTGTGAGATTATTAAGTTCTTCTACTGTGTCAAAAATATTGTCAAACCACCTGTCATGAAATAGGGGCTAACAACAAATTAAATTTAAAAATAAATGGATAAAACCATGAGAGTCCTCATGTTTCAGATGCAAAATATTAATCAAAATGAAATCTAATCTTCAAAGAGTCTTTGAAAAAGTAGGCCGAGAGGCAATAAAACTGTCGAGTATTAATATACATCTAAAATAGGCATCTAATATTATATCCTCCCCCAGGAGTTCTCTACTGGCTCATTGATTCCTTCATTTATTCATTAACATATGTGAAGCAGCTACTATATTTCAGACACGGGGTCAGTTGAAAAATGACAGACAAAATAGATCAGGCTCTTATCAAATTTAGTTTGGAAAGTTTACCATCAAATTTAGAGGAGAGATAACTGAACAAGTAATCACAATAAGTGGTGTGGGAAAATCTCAATAACTTTTTAAGTAGATAATTCTTTAAAACTATAAAATTTTATTATCCTCTCTTTTCTTCTTCCTCTTTCTTCTTCTCCTTCCCCTTCTTCTGCTCTCTCTTCACATTTCTTTTTGTATTATTTCTCTCCCTCCATCTGCTCATTGTCTTTAAAATTGTGTTAGTAATGTATGACAACACAGAAAAAAAAAAAAAGGCAATCTTTTTTTTTCTTCGTTTCCTACATGATATGAATGGAAAGTTTGAAAGTTTGTTGAGAGACAGACAGACTTACATACTTTCTAAATTTCCCATTTTCTTTATATATCAAAAGCCATGAATGATGATGACCAAGAAGGACTTATATGACTACTTATAGTCATGCTTCTTCCTGTCTCTAGAATCCTGACCTCCCTTTTCTTAGAGAATTTACTTCAGAAAACCTGCAATTATAAATTCTTTCTCTGCCCCTTTAAGATAGAAATCTTGGTTTCTATCCTTTGCCAGTGTTTACAAGCCAGGGAGGTCTTTCTCGAAACCTGGGTACTATCCCTATGAACTGTCATCATCAAGGAAAATAGTGCCCTTGTCTCCCAGTTTGTATGGGAGAGTAGAAGTCTAACTTCTCTTGGTACCTTGCTGAAAGCTGTAAAACTACTTTCTGTCAGAAGTTAAAAAAAAAAGTTCTTTGTTCCTGTAACTAAATCCATTGTCCCAGTTGTTAAGTCTCAAACCTTTTATTTCAGGCTGAACTCAGGCTGTGCTCTGGCCTCTCACTCCTATTGCAGTAGCCTTGAATAAAGTGTTCCTTGATGTTTAGTTTGGTCTGGTGCAACTTTTGCTTTGATGGTAAATCACAAGAGTCAGAAAACATGATATAAACAAATATTTTGCGAGTAAAAAGAAGACATGACGTAAGTGAAGTTCTTGCAAAAAAGAAAATGAAAATAAGAAAGTCTTATATTGTACCTAAAAAGAAAAAAAAAAAAATCTAAGTAGTTAAAAATAGGGGCACCTAGGTGGCTCTGTTGGTTGAGCAATTAACTCTTGGTTTCCACTTAGGTCATGATATTGGGGGTCTTGGATTGAGACCCTCATTGATTCTCTGCTCAGTGTGAGTCTGCTTGTCCCTCTCCTTCTTCCCACCTGTGCTCCCCCTCTCAAATATGTAAGTGGAATCTTTAAAAATATATAAAAATAAAAGTTAAAAATAATTTAACGAAAAAGTTATTCAATTAGGTTGTAGTTAAAAAATAGGAAAGTTATTGATCCATCTCTTTCCACTTGGAATTCTGGTAAAAAGGTGCTCCATTGAGTATCTCTGTGTCATCATGGGATGAAATGGCAGTGTGCTATATTTATGCAGAGAAAGGGGGCATGAAACAGTTGCTCACACATATTTTTGCCCCCACCGAGTGAACCTTATATTATTTATCAGAAGAGATATTTTTAAAGTCCCATTCTCCTCTCAAGAATTCCAGGTTGATACTTGAAAACCAGCATGTTATCCAGGGATTCTGTAAGTAAAATTCTGTAATCACTGAATGTGGCAAGGGAATAATTAATAGAGCCATAGGCTGGAAAGCCTAAGTCTGGGGAAAGAAGGGTGAACGAAATTTCTGTGAACAGAGATTGTTACTGAGGCTTGATTGGGGGTGGAGGGTTGGGGGGGAGGAAGGGGATGATATGACATAATGTTGATCAAACTTTCTGCTTTCCATAAACAGAAAATATAAAATCAACTATGCTGCCACTAGTACTTTAGCAAAATGGCACTGAAGTTCAGAACCCCACTTACTGGAGGAAATAACATCAAAGTTGAGTCCCAACTATTGTTGTCATGAAGGGAAAGGGGATATCATAGCCATATTTGCATTTAGTTGGCTAACTGTGTCTGCATTATGGAGACTAGATAGGAGCTCATCAATGTAAAAGATAGAAAGATCATTTAGGAAAGTCCAGGAGCGAAAGGTTATGCGATAAACTTGTTTGAAACAACTTAGGTGGAGAAAGGGGGATAATGCTGGTTAGGGAGTATAACAAGGTGTGTGGAGAAATCTGGTGGATATAAATCATATGTATAAGACTCTATGACCGATTTTATAGACCTTGGCATATGAAAGTAAGAAAAGAGTCAAAAATGATTTCCAGGTTCTTTGCAAAGGCAACTCATAGAAAGAGAAAGAATTACTTACTCCAAAGAGTCATGTTAAAAATTAACTCCAGAAACACTGCAGAAGTTTTAATCTTATTCATATTGAAGAGATATGACACTTAACACACAGACATTTGTTGATCTTCCTAATATCTAAATGAAAAATTTTGGTTGGGCATTTATTATTCCCAATATATAGATTAAGAAACTGAGTGTCTGGGGCACCTGGGTGGCTCAGTGGGTTAAGGCCTCTGCCTTCGGCTCAGGTCATAATCCCAGGGTCCTGGGATCGAGCCCCGCATTGGGCTCTCTGCTCAGCAGGGAGCCTGCTTCCCCCTCTCTCTCTGCCTGCCTCTCTGCCTGCTTGTGATCTCTCTTTCTCTGTCAAATAAATAAAGCCTTTAAAAAAAAAAAGAAGAAACTGAATGTCATATTATGTAGAGCAAGAAAGTTGTGAGGTCAATTTACTGCTTTACTATAATTCTCTGACTCCATTCAGATATGCTGTCTCTCTGGAGGGAAATATTTTCAAAATTTGGGAGAATAAAGTCCTAAGTCTCTAGAATGTAAATAATATCTGGAAAGAAAATTTAAATTCAGGAAATAAATATAAGAATTATACCAAGAGTGGAACTACATATAATTTAGCTTTAATTTTTCTTATTTTTTTAAACTTAAGCTTATTTTTAATCTCACAAGATAAAGAAATGTATTGTACTTCATAAAATAAAATTAATGTGAGTATACATGGCCTGAATTGATACCCAGAATAACCCTGATGACAAAGGGACTTAGACTCTGATTTTCTAAAGAAAGTGAGCCTAGGCAGTGCATGACTTTTGTAAGATCAGGATCATTGTTTTATTTTTATTTTTCTAGCTTCAACTTGGGCTAATATTCAGAGAATTTAATTTAATTTTTCAATTATTGTTTACATTTATACTCCTATGTTAAATAAATAACACAGTAATTTCATAAAAGAGGATGTTGTGTGAGGATATTGAGGATTAAGAGATACAAACATTTCTTTACATGAATTTCTGAAATTTGGATGCATAAATGTTTGATATTGTACTTAAGATAAACTCCAAAGATACATATGACTATATAACTCATCATTTTCAGAATACTATCATATGATTTTATTACGTATGTTATAAATACGACCTGTTAATAAATATTAAGCTTCCATCAAGAGTGACTCCTTAATGACAACAATTAATGTTTATATTTTCTATTAGTGATATAGACAAAATGATATACATCAGATTCACCTGGAGAAGTTTTTTTGTTTTGTTTTGTTTTGTTTTGTTTTGTTTTTAATTAAATTCCTGTTAGCTAACATACAGTACAATATTAGTTTCAGGTGTAGAATTTAGCAATTCAGCAGTTCCATCCAACACTCAATATTCATCACAACTAGTGCCCTCCTTAATCCTCATCACCTATTTAACCCATGCCCCCACCGGGTATTATTAAATTTGATTCACGTAAGTTGCCTCAATCCATTATGCAGTTACTTCTGTAAATGCCAACACAGAGCTATATAAAGGGATTCAAAATGTTCTTGTCCCTATTGATGAATATTTAGTCTATCTTCATTTACAATTGGTATTATTTTATTTGCCACATGGACTTTTTCCACAGCTAAATTTTCCTACTGATATGGTGTATGTATATGCTCTTAAAAATTATCTAACTTATCAAGTTTATTTAATTTGTATAAGACTATTTAAGGAAAAGTGAATAAGGCTGGGGTTTCAAACCCCGTGCTGAGATTCCCAATACTCAGTCTCATCAAATTCACTATGAAAACTCCTATCGAATTCTTCACAGTATACCTCATTATTTCCAGGGTCATTCATGCTTATCTAACAGGTGGCTGCCTGATAACAGACCAATCGGATATAGGAGAGTGAAAACAAGAAAAGAGCTCTTTTAATAGGTGCTTTAGATATAAGGCATTGATCCCAAATGTAAAACATTTTCCATGTATAAAAGAACGCATTGATGCAATGCATTCTCTGGTGAATACTGAAGTTGGTTAATCACACTAATTAGGTGCCACTTGATGACATTCATTTATGATCACCATCATGAGTACTGTCATAAGCAAAATTTTCTACAGCTCATTAATGAATGTCTGTGTCATCACATCTTAGGAGGCTTTTTTATTACCCCGTATTCTTCCAGTTTAATAAAACATCGCTCCTACTGAAAGAAGACATTTCAAGAAAACCTCCACTGAAAGCTAAGATGTTTTTAATCAGTCATTAGGGTCTCATAATTTTTTTCTGTTCCAAAATAACAATTTGATTCCCCAACTAGTAATATTTCTTTCTTTTTTTTTTTTTTGCCCCTTTGGTATTTCCCTCAGACCTGTTAATAAATATTAAGCTTCCATCAAGAGTGACTCCTTAATGACAACAATTAATGTTTATATTTTCTATTAGTGATATAGACAAAATGATATACATCAGATTCACCTGGAGAAGTTTTTGTTTTGTTTTTTTTCGTTTTTAATTAAATTCCTGTTAGCTAACATACAGTACAATATTAGTTTCAGGTGTAGAATTTAGCAATTCAGCAGTTCCATCCAATACTCAATATTCATCACAACTAGTGCCCTCCTTAATCCTCATCACCTATTTAATCCATGCCCCCACCCAACTCCCCTTCACCTTAGGAACTTGGGGGGCGATGCGGTAACTGGGTGATGGGCATTAAGGAGGGCACATGATGTGATGAGCACCGGGTATTACACACAACTAATGAATCATTAAACACTACATCAAAAACTAATGATGTACTATATGTTGGCTAATTGAACTTAAATAAAAAAAACTTTATTGAAAAAAATTACATGTAGATCATTTGTTTAACATGACTAAAAATTGGCCTTTGAGAATATGTATATTTCTTAAAAATTCCATATGAGTGATATTTCATAATGATATGGCCTAGTCTCTTGTCTGTTTTGTTTGCTGAATTTAGCAATTCCACAATACCTGTTGTATGCTTACTATGTTTTATATACTTGAGATATTTCCAACAACGGTCTACCTTCAGGGAGCTTAAATTCTAACAGAAGGAGACATAAAAACAAAAAACATAATAAGCAAATCATACAAAATATTGCAATAAATGTGATCCTCTTCTTAAAAAATAGATGGCATTTAAAAATGCCAATTTCAAACTTGCAAAATATTCACTGGCACAGCCGCACATACAATTTATTACAAAGCACTTTACCTATATTGAACACATGCAATTGTTTACACTTATATGAAATTCTCCATCCCATTTATAATTTACATCACAATTTATAAAAGCTCATGGATATTTTGTGTACAGACACAAATAATTATGCAAAATTCCACTAAAATTTAGTTATAAAAGTATTAAGGCACTGCGATACAAATATAAAAATTGAATTATTGGGGCACCTGGGTGGCTTAGTGGGTTAAGCCTCTGCCGTCGGCTCAGGTCATGATCTCAGGGTCCTGGGATCTAGCCCCACATTGGGCTCTCTGCTCAGCAGGGAGCCTGCTTCCCCCTCTCCCTCTACCTGCCTCTCTGCCTACTTGTGATCTCTTTCTCACTGTCAAATAAATAAATAAAATATTTAAAAACAAAAACAAAATCGAATTATTTCTCCTAATGTGGAATGAAAAAACAAAAAGAAACACACTACGCAGAATTGGATTAACAAGCGCTATCCTTACAGCTGCAACCGTGTCCTCCAAGTAGCCAGATATGTATTTCATGTTTAATTCATGCTCCCACTTTACAAATTGGATAGCCATTGGCCAAGCTTTAGGGTAATCTTTTAGGACAAGTACCTTTTGACTTTATTTCTCTTTAGTATTTTTTCACACTAAATTAAGGGTTTGATTCCAGGTTGAGAGTAAGAAGGGGCATATAGAAATTGTGAAGCTATCTCCTGGAACCAAATAAAATATCATAAAATGGAAAGTTTTGTTAAAGCAAACTTCAGGGTGAAGGACAGTGAAATGAATTCTAGGAGATGGAAGAGCATTATCTCAAGTGAAATACCCTGATAGTATTGCTGGGATCATGTTGTTTAGTATTGCTCAATGATGGAATGCAATGAAGAGAAGAAAGAGGCAATGCCCAGATCATGAAGAATTTCTATACCATACAAAATAGGGGTTTTCTCTGCTGTTGCTTTGGTTTTTTGGCTTTTTTTTTAAGTGCAAAAGAGAAAGTTGTTCAATATGCTGAACAAATTTATAGGTTTTAGATTTGAATACTGATGGCTGTATAACAATTAGAATTGCAATGGTTGGCTCGAGTTGGCTCATTTGGAACAGCATCCACAATGCAGATTCATGTATGGAAATGAGACTTAGGTTTCTCTTTCATGGTAAGGCGATGGGTTAGAGTAGGGGTTTTCAAAGTGTGGTCTGTAGATCCTTAGGAGTCCCCTAGACATTTTCGGGGTTTCTATGAGGTCAAAACTAATTCAAAATGCTGTTACTTTGTCTTTTGGCTCTCATATTACCAACTGAGTTTCCCAGAGGCTACATTACATGTGTTGATATCATCATCCTGGTGGGTAATGGAACATGCACTTGGGTATTTTTTGTGTTTTAATTTTTTCTGTTTTAATATGTACTAGGGCATCTAGCAGCAATTTTTTTTCTATGTAGCAACAATTTTGTCCTCAGAATGCCTTTTCATAATTTTAAAATATCGAGGACCCCAAATTAATCAAGGACAATTGGAGTAGAAGATTGTGATTGTTAAATTGAAAAGAAATAGGAAAAATTGATAGATGGATGGATGGAAAGAAAGATACTTTTCTTCCCGACATACTTAACCTTCCCAACTTTTGGTAACAGAAATTCTAACCTATAGTTTAAATAGGTTTAGCTCCCACCTTCCCACCATAAAGTGAAGCATTTGGCCCAGCATACCAAGTGAGAGAACAATCAATTCCTGACCACCGGAATGGTGTGAGACTGGGACCTGATTCTGGTAAGGCCTGCCGGAGCCCTTCAGCAGAATGTTGCTACCGCTGTTCAGGAGGCCTGTGCTCCAGAATCTGTGAGGAACATGTAAGCCTGAAGAAACAGTCAAGAAGTTTGCTGCAAGCTACAGACAACTTTACTGAGAAAGAAGTCAACCACCAGGAATTCCCACTGACAGATCAAGCGAGTAGAACCCTGTTGGCGTCTCAACTCCTAAAATCCTACCGTATTCACAAAATCTATAAATTAAAAAAATGCTGTATTTTTGTTTGTCTAATCCACTCTGAGTTAGGTGTAAATTACTTGTGAGTGAAATAACCCTGACAAATACAAATTGATTAAATAATCTAGGCCTTTTGATAGTCTATTTTTTAATGGATATCATGCTCAGTGCACCACATGCATTAAGTTCAATCGATTTTCCAAACTATTCTATTTAAGGTCAAATTAATACTCTCAGTTTTAGAACGAGCAGATTGAGGGGCACCTGGGTGGCTCAGTCGATTAAGCATCTGCCTTTGGCTTAAGTCATGATCTCAGGGTTCTGGGATAGAGCCCCAAATGGGGCTCCTTGCTCAGAGGGGAGTCTGCTTCTCCCTCTCCCTCTGACTCTCCCCCTGCTGGTGCTGTCTCTCACTGTGCTCTCTTTCTCTCAAGTAAATAAATACATTCCAAAAAAATGAGCAGATTGAGGCATATAGTCATGTAGGTCATTTGTTGTGAAGCAACATTAAGACAGAATTTTCCTTCTCTAGAAAACCTTAATTTTATTCACCTACTGAAATTCCTTTCATTCCACATATTTCATGATGAAAAATAGAATTTACAAAATGAAGTATAGAGCTTTGGGAACACACCTAATAGCTCCCTGTTTATGTAGCACTACGGAGCTTTTGCTGCAAAGATTACATGTTCAACTCATTTTCCAAGGTCAGAGCATGTGAATAAAGTTGTTTTCAGCAAGAAAACATCACAGTTAGTATCATGTAACTTCTGCTTAAAAGTAAGAAGAACCATAAATCTTATCCTGATGCATCCCGGAAGAGAACTAAAGCAGTAATTTTCTAAACAGGGAAGTTCAAATGATCTCATCAGAACTTTTGGTTTTGAGTTTTTTTGTTTTGTTTTGTTTTTTAAAGACACAAACATCTTTTTTTCGCTTCTGATCTAATTTTTTTTTCACAATAAATTCAGTCTCACAGCATCACTGATGCTATTTCCACTTCAGTGTCTAGAGGAGGAAAACAATGGCTTAACCTATTTTTTTCTTCAGCAGGGAAGAAAATAACAGTCTCAAAATAACAGTCTCAGAAGAGGCTGTCTTGTGAAGAGGAATCATTTGAATGAGTTCCAAAAAATTCACAGAAATTGTTTTTCTAAGAAATCACACAATTAAACTGCCACATCAGAAAATTGCCAACAATAGCCTGTAACACTCTGTTCTAATCTAAAGGTTTTCAGGTTTCCCAAAGAATTCCTTTAACATGTCAGCAATAGTTGTGCTGTAAATCCATAGCCAGTGCAGCGATGTCTGGATGGGGGGATGTGGTCAGGAGAGGCAACTGAGGGGACAATGATTTGAAATGGGAACTTGTATGTTTTCATAAACATCTGGAGGGACATAATTAATGTGACAACAATGGTATTTATATTATTGATTTTATTGACGTAGCAAATGTATTTATTTGCATTAATTTAAGAGAATTTCTACTTCAGAGAAATAATGTCAGGCTGATCACTTCCTTATTTATGAGTATTTGATTATTTAAGAAAGCGGGCAAGAAAGGCCAGGGTTAATATGAAGAAAGTCAGTTGCTGAGAGGAATATGCATCTTCTCTAATGGAATTACGTAGAAGGAATGAAAAGGGACTTCTATTTATTTATTTATTTGACATAGAGAGATCACAAGTAGGCAGAGAGGCAGGCAGAGAGAGAGGGGGAGGCAGGCTCCCTGCTGAGTAGAGAGCTGAAAAGAGACTTCTAGGTTCAGAAAAATGTTCTTTTTGGCCTAAACATTAGGCTGCCAAGCAGCCTCCCAATTATTTCCAATTGAGGTAGTGACATCTGTCCTCCAGAAATGTACAAAAACAATCAGTTTCCTTTATCTGTGAGTTACTTGAACGCCTGTCAGGGTGTAATGGTCAATAAGTAAAGCTGTCTACCCTTCAACCCATGACCCAGGACTGTGTGCACATTTTAGAAACTAGTGTCCAACTAAGTGTGACTCACTCATACACTGATTGAGCTTCTGTTCTAACTCTCTAGGATTATTCAATTTTATTTAATTTTATTCAAATTCCAAAGTGAAACAAATTCCCCTTGAGTACAGGGGGAGACTGTATGGGACAGATTTCATTTGGGTATTACCATTTTACATGAGCGTCTCTTGAATTGAGTTTATACCTTTATTTCATTTTTTCATTTAATGAATACTTGGGCATCTGCTATTTACAAGACATAGCTCCAATTCCTATGTCTAGAGCTGAAAGTACCAGAGGTACTACAGCTTTTCTTATAGAGATATTTTCAGCCACACTTATTTTAGAGGTTGTGAATTCTATTGTTCCTAAAGAATTCGTAAGTTGGGTAGAAATTTTGAAATCTAGATTTTCATCCTGGATTTACCACTACTTGTTCTCATTATTTTTGCCAAGTGTATTAACTTTTTCCAGTTGTTAATAATATTTAAAAAGTTACTATCAAGCACTGTTTTTATTTATAATCAGAAGTATTTAAAACTATCTAGTTAAAAAAAAAAAACTATCTCGTTGTTTGTGTGGGATGCACTCTGTAATGAAACAGTACCGATTACCATTGCATATGATTACGTATATAGAATGTATTTAAATGAATGCAGTAAATTATTTACCTAGACATAACGATCATTTCTAAATGTTTCTAATTATCTCCTGAACTGGGCTGAGAACAAGTATAATTTGGAAATGTTTACAAAGGGAGATTCTAGATACAAAAAATCTCAAGGAAGATTAAAGATGCAAAACTAATGAACATTAGCAAAGCTTTTACAAGATGATGATGACTCCGGAATATGTGGGCACAATGGTCTAGACCAGTGGCTCTCAAACTTTAACATATATAATAGCTGAAGAGCTTACTAAAACAGAGATTGCTGGGCCCCACTCCCAAAGTTTCTGGAATGGGACCAGATAATGTGCACTTTTGACAAATTGCTGCTGGTCCAGAGAACACTTTTAGGACCATGGATCTAGACTATATATATGTATATATATATATAGTCATATATAGTCATATATATATATATACACATATATATATATATAGTCATATATAGTCTACACTAGATGTATGTAATTTAGACCAGTGGTCATATATATTATTCTATAAATTAGTCTTGGCTACAGGTTCTGTGATATGCAATATATATCCAATTATAGGGCAAAGCTCAGGGCATATTTAAGTCTCTGGTAACATCCTAAGTATGTAACTCTTTCCCAGGTGTAGAACCCTGGTAAAAAATAAGTAGCTGTTCATGAGAGCATATGCTAAGTGATGTATGTCAGAGAAAGACAGTTCCTGTATGATATATATGTGGAATCTAAAAAGCCAAACTTGTAGAAACAGAGTAGAGTGGTGTTTACCAGTAGGTAGGGTGAGGAGGAAAGGAACTAGGGAAATATTGATCAAAGTTTACAAACTTGGAGTTAGAAGATGAGTAAATTCTAGGGATCTAATGCATGGCATTGTGATTATAGTTAGCAATACTGTATTACATACTTAATTGTTAGAAGACTGGATCTGAAATAGTCTCACCACAAAAAAGAAATGATAATTATGTGACATAGTAGATATGTTCACTAATGCTATAGTGGTAATCATTTTGCAATATGTAAGCGTATCAAATCAACATATTGCACACCTAAAACTGTACACAACATTTAAAAAAAGTGGTTGGCTAAAAGTTGTTCAGTGCACCATTCAGGGTTAGAAGTCTGTGGAGCAATACCTTTAAAGTCACATAAAGTAGGAAGAATATTTTTAAAAGTCTAAACTTCCAAAAGGTATTTAATCTAGCCATATTTCTAATCATGAGTGTGCAAATGATAGCTATATAATCAACATAAACCATACAGTTAAATTTTTCTTAGCAAAAACAAACAAAACTGCTCAAAGATTAAATCATCGATAAAGTGATAAAATAGGATTTTTTGTTTTGAACAGATTAAAAAATGACAAAGTACGATTTGAGCATTTGTATAGATCAAAGGAAGGGTTTTCAGTTTCGCCATGCATCAAAATCACCTGAATATTTGAATTGTTAATAGCTCCCTAGAGATTTCCAATCTGTAGTCAAGATTGAGAATTACTAATAATTCAGCATCTTAGTGCATTAATGCTACAGAATATACCATATATTTAGGGACTTTAGCAGCGTGGAAACAATAGCATGTCCAACAAAATCATTAAATGGAAGAAAGAAAAAAATGCTGGAAAATTTTGGTATATTTTTTTTCTAGATGGTATTCAGCTCTGGCTGTCCCAAAATGAATACACAATATTTATAGGTATTCTAAGCACTGACTCTCAAATGTGGTTGTGTATTAGATTATCTAGGCTTTAAACATGACTGATATCTGTATCTTATCCTCTAAGATTCTGAATTAATTATTCTGGGATATAGCTTAGGCACCAGTAATTTAAAGCCCTCCTCAGGTGATTTCTTTATAAATTTTAAACCACAGAATATGATAGCAATGACTAGGAAAATTAGCATGCATTTCAAATAAGTGTTGTTAGGAGAAATTAGTAGACATCTGGATTCATAACTCAATGCATACAAAATGGATACATAATAGAGCATCATTTCAGATAAAAATATTGAGACTTGGAAAGTCTAAAAATAAAACAGGTTTTTTTTCCACATATATTCTTACATTTGAGAAGGTTATTTGAGCACAAGTGTATACATTTATACAAATACATTGATGCTTACAAATTAATTGACAAGTAAATCCTGAAAACTATAAAACCAAAAATCCATTTAAAAATATTGATGCCTTAAAAAAAAATATTGATGCCTTATCGACCTGTGAAAATATGTTAAACTGCCACAACAAGCTAACTGGGCCTAATTTGTTTGCCTGTTGGTAGGTCATGTCACAGTAGTGCTCTTGCATGTGGGTTTTGAAGGGAGAGAGTACGAGATTTGATTCACCATTAATATTCAGGATTCTTTAAACAACAATCATTTCCCAATAGGATTAAGGGATTACACTAAAATTATCCTAATTTTTTTCATGCAATGTACTAATCATATTAGTCACACTTTACATGTGATTATGCAAAATTAATTGTTTTTAAATATACTCATGAATTATCTTCCACTGAATCATAGAAGTTTCATGTTGGATGGAAAGTTAATTATCATCTATCTAGTCCCTTTACCAGTACAAAAATAGTCTGTCTTTTGCAGGTAACCGTATTAGCTCTTCGACTTCAAAAGGAATTATCCATGAAAAATATGATTTTTTGTTTTAAGAGTGTAAGTGATAAAATCAGTATATTTTATGAAATTAATCACAAGTAAGGTTGATTAGCAAAGCACAATCCTAAAATCTATTGCCATGAATACCACCTGTGAGCTTTTATAAATGTGACTTATAAAGAAAAACACAGGGTTTCTATATCCGTAGCTCCTCTGCTTAGGATTCTAGTAGAGCTGTGCCAGAAATGCGTGCTTCAGAAACTAGGTTGAGAGAGGAGCAGCTTTTCTCCATCTGTGTAAGAAAGCAATAATCCTTAATATGACTACTTTTCTGGGAACGTGAAAGCTCTATGGCAGATTGTGGAGTCTTGACATGACCTTTTGCAGTGTGCTACAGTCAGATATCTGATATAGAAGGTATAGAACATATTTTAATAAATAGCTACAAAATTTATATATATGTATATTATATATATCTTATATATAAAAAATAATTCTCAATGGCTATCAGTTAATATGAAATATAAATAATATCTTAATGACATATCATTCATTCCACTAATGTATAATCTAACTGTAGAGGATAGGTGATGCAAATTAAATAAAAATTCATTGCTTATGACAAATTTTAAACTATCTCTTCCTGCATAAGGAAGACAGTTGTGCAACTTACCCTGCCTGAGGTTAATATTGACCCACGGATGCAGTAGTCTTCTGAGACTGTTATCTACAATCACCTACGCTATATTTCATAGATCCATTTTGCATTGGATGTAAGGGGGGGAACAGGGAGAAACAAAAAACTAGAGGAAAAATATACTTTAACCTTGCAAGCATCTAAAAAAAAAGTGATTCTAAGGTAGATAAGGGGGATAAGGAGGCCCAAACTTCTAGTTATAAAATAAATAAGTCATGGAGATGAAACTACAGCATAGTGAATATAGTCAATAACGTAATAACATCGTTTGGTGACAGATGGTGACTACACTTAATTGTGGTGAGCATGGCAATTGTTGAACCATTGTGGTGCACACCTAAAACTAATATAACACCATATGTTAATTATACTTCCTTTTAAAAAAGTAAATCTAATGGCAAAAACTTTTTTTTTTTTCTGATTCCTTATCATAGGAGTACACCTTTTGGTCTACAAAATGCATCAAATATCTTTGAGATGATTGATTAAAGAGGGTACGTGAAATTGCATTAGTTTTTCATTAAGTCAGTCCTCAAATGCCATCAACAGCATCAAGCAGACATGGGTACTCATAGAGGACTTGTCATTAAGTTCTCATCTCATGTTCTACTCACCTGCAGGCCGTGTTCTCTTGAGATATATGATTGTGCAGTGGTATTCCATAAGCCAGGCAAAGAAGTGAACATTCATGAGATTTTGAGCCTACCAGCTAATCATCCCCCATTTTTACTACACTGATCATTTCAAAAGGGAAAAGGATTTCATATGGTACTGATGGCAGAGCCCTAAGTATTGGAAAATTTAGAAATACTTTTAAAGAATTTTTTCTTCATTCCCCTGTTCAGTCTTTCAGGTCACAACCAAAAAATTAACAGAAGCTTTTAGATAGATATCGATTGTACTGGATAACGGCAAAAATAACTACTACAGGGCCGTCAGGGTGGCTCAGTTGGTTAAGTGTCTGTCTTTGGCTCAGGTCAGGTCTCAGGGTCCTGGAATCAAGTCCCACATCAGGCTCTTTGCTCAGTGGGGAGCCTGCTTCTTCCTCTGCCTGCCACTCCCCCTGTTCATGCTTTCTCTCCCTCTCTCTGATCAATCAATCAATCTTTGAAAAAATAATAACTTCTATAGATTTCATTTTATAAGTGCATTAATTTTACTTTAATTGATTCCAGAGTTTTATCTCCTTCTTGAATTTGAGAATATACCCTAAATTTATGGTGCAAAGAGAAAGCTCCAAAATAAAATAGGATAGGAACATAATTTTTTTTAATTCTTTACTCAATTTGTAAAACTGGAGGCTCAATAGACGGAATATCGAAGAAAATTATCTTACCATGCATACTATAAGCTAGGCACTTATTCTCCACTGAATAAAAAAATATTCACAGAAAAAGTACATATTTAATAGTCAGGGTATAAGGATTATCAGGAGTAAATCTGGTATCTTTCTGTCTGGGTGTATTATCCTCTCTATCTGTCTATATGCTTTAGTCACGTTTTTAATAAAATGGTTTAATAAATAAAATTGTTTTTTTTTGAGGTAAAGAAAGGGTAATGTAAGAACATTGCAATTGATAGATACTGTCACTCTTACCCTCAGTCAACTTAATATATCAATTATGAATTTTAATATTTGGTTAGTTTTATTAGGTAGACGATACACGATCTGGGTAATTATATCCATACATGCTCATGAACATACACACACATATACACATACACACAAACATACACATAAATATATACATACTTATGTTGAGCGTTGAATGACATCAAATTATATCTAGGCATCTAACTGAGATGTTTATTAGCCAAGGACATTTATTCAGTTTTTATTTTTCCATATATAAGTCTATGTGACACCCTCGAAAGAAATATTGTTAGGTAAACATTTCTGGTTTCATTGTGTTTCCCTTCCTTTTTCCTTACAAGGTGTGAAAAAGTAACATTTTTCACTGTTTAAGGCATGTCTCCCAGTCTTATAAAATCGTCTCTATTTTGTCCAATAAACATTTCTAGGTCAAAACACACACCCTCCTCTCCCACCCCCTACCTACATAGCCATAGGAATGAGAAACTTATCTTCTCCCTTCCTTCTCTTTGAAGGAAGGAGGGCTTATTCGCTTCAGGAGTGTGGGAGCAAAAGACACTCCCCACAGAGCCTTCATTCCCTGAGTGTCCTGCCCCTGTCCTGGCAGGGATTTGCTGAGTGAATGCTGGCTTCCTGGCAGTAAACTGCCTTCACTGGGTGATGGTCAAGTGCAAAGTGACCAGCAGCAAGGAACATTCTGACTTTTTTTGATGTGTCTGCTTTGGGCGCTCCAATCACCAAAGGAAAAAAGTAAAAGTTACTTTATCTCATCAGTGAATTCGAAAGAGAACAAAAGCAAGCTCAGTCTAGTGCTTCTGGCACTCCTTTCCATAAGTCTGCCCACAGCGAAAGTATTTGGTTTGTTTTTTTCTGTTCTCAACTGTGTAATATGGCTACACAGGCAGTATTTGCTCCTTGAGAAGAGGTCTAGACATCCTCAGATCTCTCTGGGGCTGGGCAAGGTGTTAATTCTGGATAAAGTAGTAGGAAACGAATAGTGGTTGTCATACACTAAAATAGCCATACAGTCCAATCCAGGCTTCATCAGTCATGCGGTTGACATTTTTCTCTCTAACATTCTGACTTCTGTAACTTATCTCTCAATTGGATCTAAACACAAAAGGGAAAAAAAAGAGCGTGAGTTTTATCAACCTAGACTTCCTAGTACCAGTGACTTCACGAGTTAGGATTTTTCTTTATTTTCTATTGTCATTGAATGTGTTCTTCTTCCCGTATAATATATATTAGTCAGTCTAGCCTCTTATGCAGTGCTTGTCAGACAAGACTTAGAAAAGCTTTTTTTCTTTTTCCTTTTTTAATCACTTCCTGTCGGGGCACCTGGGTGGCTCAATTGGTTGAGCATCTGCCATCGGCTCAGGTCATGATCCCAGTGTCCTGGGATCGAGCCCCACATTGGGCTTCCTGCTCAGTGGAGAGCCTGCTTCTCCCTCTCCCTCTGCCTGCTTCTCTCTCTCCCTCTGCCTGCTGCTCTGCCTACTTGGGCTCTCTATCTCTCTGTCAAATAAATAAATAAAAAATCTTTAAAAAAATCACTTCCTGCCATACTCTGTGTCCTAAACTCAGTCCCATTTAACTTCACTTACATTTTGAGATCTGTGTTTTCTAACCTCTACATAAGAAGCTTATTTACCTTTACTGCTTTTGATGAAAGACAGATTACTAGCCAAGGGCCACGAGGCAGGTGCTCTGCCTAAGGAAAAAAAAAAGGCACCTTTTTTAATTATTTAAATTCAATTAGCCAACATGTGGACATCACTAGCTTCAGATGTAGTGTTCAATAATTCATCACTTGCTTATAACACCCTGTGTTCATCACATCACATGCCCTCTTTAAAGACCATCACCCAAATACCCCTCCTCCACCCACCTCCCCTCAAGCAACCCTGTTTGTTTCCTACAGTTAAGAGCCTCTTACGCTTTTTCTCTCTCTGATGACTTCTCATTCAGTTTTCCCTCCATTCTCCTATGATCTTCCACACTGTTTCTTATATTCCACATTATGAGTGAAGCCATATAATTGTCTTTCTCTGATTGACTTATTTTGCTCAGCATAATACCCTCCAGTTCCATCCACATAGTTGTAAATGGTGGGTATTCATCCTTTCTGATGGCTGAGTAATATTCCATTGTATATATATACCACATCTTCTTTATCCATTCATCTTCAACAAATCAGGAAAAAATATCCAATAGAAAAATAACAGTCTCTTCAATAAATGGTGCTGGGAAAACTGGACAGCCACATGCAGAAGAATGAAACTGAACCGTTTCTTACACCATACACAAAGACAAACTCAAAATGGATGAAAGACCTCAATGTGAGACAGGAATCCATCAAAATCCTAAAGGAGAACACAGGCAGCAACCTCTTGCTAGACCCATCTCCAAAGGCAAGGGAAACAAAAGCAAAAATGAACTACTGGGACTTCATCAAGATAAAAAGCTTCTGCACAGCAAAGGAAATGGTCAACAAAACTAAAAGGCAACCTACAGAATGAGAGAGGATATTTGCAAATGACATATCAGACAAAGGGCTAGTATCCAAGATCTATAAAGAACTCATTAAACCCGATACCCAAAAAACTAATTAAACTCAATACCCAAAAAACAAAAGAAATGGGCAGAAGACATGAACAGACATCTCTACAAAGAAGACATACAAATGGCCAACAGACACATGAAAAAATGCCCCACATCACTTGGCATCAGGGAAATACAAATCAAAACCACAATGAGATACCACCTTACACCAGTCAGAATGGCTAAAATTAACAAGACAGGAAACAACGAATGCTGGCAAGGATGCAGAGAAAGGGGAGCCCTCTTACACTGTTGGTGGGAATGCAAGCTGGCACAGCCACTGTGGAAAACAGTATGGAGGTTCCTCAGGAAGTTAAAAATAGAGCTACCCTATGACCCAGCAGGTACGGTACTGCGTATTTACCCCAAAGATACAAATGTAGCGATCTGAAGGAGCACCTGCACCCAAATGTTCATAGCAGCAATGACCACAATAGCCAAAAAGACCTTTTTTAAGAGTCTTGTAAGATGCTCAGGAAACTTAACTGTTCGTTACCAGATGAGTGCACTATTCCATGCCTCTCTTTTTATGAGAAGTTATAACATATTAAAATATCAATAGTTATAAGGGATTCTGCAATAAAGATACCAATTTAACACTATGCAATCTAGCATTTTCCAAATATTTTTCACAGTAGGAGATTTCATTTGTGTGTTTGTTTATTTCCCCTAAAACATTATCAACTCCTACTTC
>CM052895.1:121415175-121447440 GCA_028534135.1 Potos flavus
AGTTTCAGATCATATAGGAATGATTAGAAAATATATCAGAAGCAATTATGTAATGACACATACTTTTAAAATATATGGTGGTAGGATGTCAAATGGAAAGTTGAAGTTGTACAAATAGCATATATATATTGTGCTCACAGAGACTGAACTCAATCCTGCTAAATTGAAATCTTCTGTTGAATGATGAACTAAGAAGACCTCCCATTGGCATTCAAGTGGATGATTTGTGAGAACTGATACCAGAAATCCAAACATGTTATAAATGAGACCTTTATATTATAAGGACTTTCAATGAACTCTAAGACAAGTTCCTACAATCATCTTTTTTCTATTTAAATGCAATTGCCCCATATTGAGATGTCAGTTGCCCAACTCATTAAGTACATTGCAAACTGCTAACAAGTTCATTTTTAATTAAGGTTTCTCAGCATCAGTAGATAAAGAGTTCAAGAAAAGCATACCCAGAGGAAATTGTTTGATCATGATATTTAGCACCAAATCCCACATTTATTACTAGAATGAATAAAAAAGGACTATATTCTAAAAAATACAATTAAAACTATTAATATTATTGTAGCTTCCATAATTTTTCTCTCTTGAAATGGCCTAATCCAAGTAATATATAGTTTACAAACTTCCTACTAAAGAAGCAATCTTATGTTTTGTCACTTTGATTACCTAAACATTACAAACAATTAGTGCTTGGAAAAAGCAACAACAGCAACAAGAAAAATCCACATCATTTTAATACTTAGAAACAACAATAATTTTAATAATAATCACAAAGGAAATAATTCATAATAGGTGCTAAAATTTTATTGAAACTTTTTATCAATAAATGATCTCATTGCTTTGCATTTTTGACTGATTGCATCCTTACTAAAAATCTTGTTAACTACAGGCAATTATAACTTACATTTTACAGAGAGAGAAATAAACTTGCCCAAAGTGACACTGCTCTCAAATGTGGTACTAAATACAAAACCCAGACTGTTTGTCTTCCAGGGCAGCACTCTTATTTCATTGTTAACTTATTGTTTTCTTCAATCCATTAGCATTTTATCAAACTGAAGTTAAATCTGTAGTGTCTACTTATTGATAATGGCTAAATCTCATGGTAGTATCCTTTGGTACCTAAAAGTTTATAATTTTCACGAAGTCCAATTTGCCTATTTTTTTTCTTTTATTGCCTTTGCCTTTGGGATCATATCCAATAAATCATTGTCAAATCAGTATTGTGAAGATCTCAGTTTTCTGCTAAGGATTTTAGAGTTTAATCTGTTACTTTCAGGTCTTTAATCTAATATGAATTAATTTATTTGAGGTGCTATGTAATGGTCCAACTTCCTTCTTTTGCACGTGGATATCCTGTTTTCCCAGCACCATTTACTGAAGAGACTGTCCTGTCTCCACTATATTTTTTTGGCCTTCTTGTTAAAAATCATTTGACCAGATGTGTGAGTTTTCTACATATTAGATCGTATGATCTATGAATAGAAATAATTTTACTTTCCTTTTCAATTTGGATGTTTTTTCATTCTTTCTCTTCCCTAATTTCTCTTCTCCCATACTGTTTTTTGATGCAATTGTCTTTATGTGTTTTGTTTGCTTTATCTTAGCTGGTTTATACTACCGAGATATCTGTGAATGAACATATCCTCCAGTTCCCTTTCATCATTGCAGTATCCTCGATCTTCTTCCAAGAACATCTGACATCACCAATTAGTAGTTGAGCTAGTTAAAATCTGTCAACTCCACTCTGCATTTCTCACGTATCATTTTGTAAATTTTGCTTATTTCTGTTTCTGTTTTTCCTTAGGATATGAATTCTGATAAGGTTAATTCTGACTTTTTTTTTTTTTTTTTTTTTTTTTGGCTTACCAATTGGTCCTTTTCAAAGCTACTAAAAAAGAAGTTTAATTGTGCTTTAGAAAATCTTAGGTAGGGGCTCCTGGGTGGCTCAGTGGGTTAAAGCCTCTGCCTTCGGCTCAGGTCATGATCTCAGGGGCCTGGGATTGAGCCCCGCATCTGGCTCTCTGCTCAGCGGGGAGCCTGCTTCCCCCTCTCTCTGCCTCCCTCTCTGCCTACTCGTGATCTCTCTCTGTCAAATAAATAAATAAAATCTTTAAAAAAAAAGAAGAAAATCTTAGGTATATCATCAGTCATATCCCACTTGAATTTTACTATTATTAATGTCTCAGATCTACATATTAGTAATATCTCTCAGTATCTTAAATATGGGTTATACAATAAAAATATTGTTTCATAATAAATTAATTTTATATTCTTAAAAGAAGTAAAAATTATAATAACTAGTCTAGAATCACCAAAAAGAAAAGAGATACAACAGCAAAAAAGCATGAAAACTTGCATCGGATTCTTTTTTAATTTATATTTGTTTTCCATATAAAATGTTATTTTGTCCATTCATTTATTTAACAAATATTTACTGAGCATCTTTCATGTGTGACACTCTAAATAATGGAAGTAGCATGTCAAACAATATAATAAGATCACATTTCACATACTTGCTTTCAGTGCCAGGTGAGGAGGCAATCAAAAACCAATTAAACATGTAAATATGACTTCCAGTCCAAATCCTGTAAATAAAGTTTTAGGGATGCCTGGGTGGCTCAGTCAATTAAGCATCTGCCTTCTGCTCAGATCATGATCCCAGGGTCCTGGGATCAAGTCCAGTATTGGGCTCCTTGCTCAGTGGGGAAACTACTTCTCCCTCTGCTTCTGCACTTCCTCTCTCTCTCTCTCTGACAAATAAATAAAATCTTAAAATAATAACGTTTTAAAATTAAATGGAATAACAGCAGAGGTCATGATCATCATTTTATAAAAGTTAAAATACATCCAAGTGGCATCTCTGTGAAGAATCCAGTGAGCTATAACCTGACTGAAGTCATATATCAAATCACACAAAGATGCAAGAAAAAGATTTCAGCAGTTGAACCAGCAAGTACAAGGGTCCTGAGGTAGGAATATGCTTTATATTATCAAGGAACTAAAAGAAAAATGTACCTTAAATGAAGTTAAAGTAGAGGAGAGCATTATTAAGTGAAAATAGAGTTCTAAAAATTAAGGGAAATTAAAATTCTTGATAAGCCAATAAAATAAAATAAAATAAAATAAAATAAAATAAAATTCTGGTAAGCCAAAACATCTTAGTTTTCTGAAAGCCATTTCTAAGGAAATAAAAATAATTGAAAGGAATTTAACAGGATAGGATCTGATGTGATTTCCAATTTAATAAATTTATTCTGGTCCCAAATAGGATAAAGTATATTGGAGGGCAAGAGACAGGGGAGCTTTTGATGGATAAATGTAATAATCTTGGTGAGATATCAAATTTGGTTTAGATGAAGGAGAAAGCAAAGAAGCTGGTTGGTTGTAAGAAGACAATAGATCAAATAACCATTTCATTGTTGTATGCTACAATATACGGTAATTTTGCAACTATGAACCACACGTTTTCTGATGACTATCAAGTTGTATGGCTATATCTGACATTTAGTGGAAAATTATTGATTCAGACTTATACCTTAAAATTATGAACACATATGTCAGACCATTTCATTATTACGCATACTCAAAAGCTAATGAAATGTTCTAAATTTAATTAAAATTGTTGTATAGACTTGTCATTTTTAATTTTTATAAACATGCATTTCCCACAAAGTATATAAAGAATTATGATATTCAAATATTTGAAGGTTATCCATGTTGATAAGAGTCATTTATGTATTAGTGTGATGACTGTGGAGCCAATATTGTATAATGAAAAGCGAGGAAAATGTGCTGTTATAAAACTGCTTTTCAGGGGCACCTGGGTGGCTCAGTGGGTTAAACCTCTGCCTTCGGCTCAGGTCATAATCTCAGGGTCCTGGGATCGAGCCCCATATCGGGCTCTCTGCTCAGCAGGGAGCCTGCTTCCTCCTCTCTCTCTGCCTGTCTCTCTGCCTACTTGTGATCTCTCTCTGTCAAATAAATAAATAAAATCTTAAAAAAAATAAAATAAAAAAAATAAAACTGCTTTTCAATATAAAAGTAATTATGTTTCAAATATGTTGTTTCTCCTGTCCCCACCCCTTCTCCACTGAATTAGCTGACCAAATGACATACAATTTAGTGCATGTCCACAAGACTCTTCATTTTTTGATACTAGTCATTTTGGGGACATACTGACATCAGTTTTGAAAATACAAAACTAATGTTCCTCAAATGACTATTTTTCAAAAAATAAAACGAGGTCTTAAACTAGGAGATTTCAAGTATGTTCTTGAAGGACATATGAGACCAGATCTGTGTAGAATTAATGAGCCGCCTGAGGCCAGGATCATTTTAATCTCTTTCCCAAGTTCTTAATCCCTTAAATTCGAAACACCATATCTTTCAAAAGTTATGATGTCCATTTATATTCCAGATATTATAAGATACTCACGTTTCACTATCATTTTTATGAAACAAGTTTAAGAAGTCTGTGTGATAAAAAGTAACAAAAGTGTTTTAAGATATCCCTGAGTTCTTTGAAAATTATCTTCTATTTATTTTTAGAACTGACACCACTACTCTTCAGATAGGTATTCAGAGAGCAGCAGAGTCGAGGTAAATTGTGACATTACCAATTTATCAAGGGAAGTAATATAAATTGTTCATAAAAATGAGTTGGCATCGTATGATCAATGGAACCCTCAAAATACTTGATTTTATCATTAAAAACTTTTGGTTAATAAAATGCTCACATGAATGAAATAAATGATGTCATTTTGTGGTAGATAATGTTCATTGTCAAGAAATAATGAATAGGATTCAAACACAATGTGTTGTGAACATTTTTCCTGCATAGAACACAAAATAGAATGGAAGACTATATTGAAGATTAAAAGACTGTAGCTATTGTAACAAACCTGAAAGATAGTTTAAGATAGTATTGAATTGTAAATTAATCATTTCAATTTTTAGTAGTGAGTAAAAGTAAAATTGCAGAATTGAAAACTGCAAAGTAGAGGATTAGTTCACTATTGGAGGAGTGTCCAAGAATGGAATAATCCTGAGAATAAAACTTAATCTTTGAAATGTCTATCTATGGTTTATTTGTGTGTATGTGTGTATATAGTCATCAATTACTATCTGCAATTGCCGTTATTCTCCCTGGAAAATACTGTATAATATGCTCTTTCTTTTTCTAAATTATTAGCATTACTCTTTCCTCTTATTTCATTACATTATTTTGTCCATTTTGTATAGATAGACACTATCATCTGGATGCAGAGATTCTTTACTAATATAATTCAACATTTTTTTCCACTAGCCCTTTTGATTTACTCACATTCATTATGCATGATTCACCTAACTATTCTCCAGCCTATTTATGTCAGTGAGTCACTTGTACCTTCCCTTTTGGCTCCCTTTCTTTTCTACATTTGAATGAAAAGTCCTTCTAAATGGAATTCTGGGGTCGTAATTCTAAAAATAGACTAAGAGAATTATCTCTGAAACACCCTGGGGAGAGAGAGTATGTCTCATCTTTAAAGATTTTCAGAGTGTTTTCCCCAATTTCTTGCTAACTTATGTAAGCATTTGTATTGTTTTCTTTCCATACAAATTAGGCAGAATTTCAAAAAATTACAAGCATTTTGGCAAAATGGATCCATGTTAACATCATAAGTGTATTTCACCCTTAAATAGATATATTTTTGCATAGCTTTTCCCAAACTAGATTCTTGAAAAAATCTATAAGGCTGACAGCTTTTTTATAATGCTGTTCTAAAAGTCAAAGACAAACTGGCGAAATAACAAAAGGTATGACTCTAGCCTACATGAAATTAATTTAAATTAAAAAATATGACATTTCAAAGTGTAACTCACAAAATTAGACTTAAAATAAATTGCAAAATGTACTTGATAGGAAAAAGAAAAAGTTTGAACTATAAGATCTTTCTCCATAACTCAAATAATTAGAATATTTTAGACAATAAAATATCAATGGGCTTTCAGTGATCTTGAACTATAACTTAGATCTCTGGGCAACCTAACAGACCTATTAAAACTTAATGAATTTCCTAATGACCTGCATCAAGGTTATTTTGGTCAAAATGTATGAACATTGATTTGGGGGAACTAATATGTATTAAGCAAAGCAAGATTAAATGGAATCTGTCTTTTTGTTACATTTTTCTATATGATGTAAAAATTAATCCTCTTCTCTACATACACAGGAATAAGAAAATCTCATCAAAGAACTACATGTATGAACTTGCGTAGCTCTAATTCCTAAGGGGTATAATCTATTCTCTTTCACTGCTTTCTATCTACATCATGATGATAAACCAAGAAACCAAGAATGTGCATATCATATATTATACTTCTTCAGAAATAGCTCTACCAAGTTAACTCATGAAGTGCTTTACACACACACACACACACACACAAGTACACACATACAGATATTTTGTGTCTGTGTATGTATATATGCATATTGGGGAAGGGAAGGAAAAATAAAATAAGAGAAAAGCAGAGAGGAAGGCAAACCATAAGAGACTCTTAACTACAGGGAACAAACTGAGGTTTGCCAGAGGAGAGGTGGTGGGGGCATGGAGTAATTAGGTGATGGCATTAAGGAAGGCACTTGATGGAATGAACACTGGGTGTTATATGCAACTGATGAATTACTAAATTCTACCCCTGAAACTAATAAAGCACTATATGACAACTAACTTGAATTTAAATAAAATCTTTTTAAAAAAGACTATATATATATATATATATTTTTTTTTTTTACTTTGTTCACGTTATTCAAAAGAACTATAATATATACACCAACATTATTGTAGCTCGTCAGAGAATTGCTGTTCTTTGTTTGGCATTATGTAATGACTCCAAAGGAGAATATTTTAAGATAGAAACAACTTACCAAGTATAATAGTTTGTTGTTAATAGGGGAAGCATCACGTTTTTCTTTTGTTTAAAACAATTTCCCATTTTAAAGACCTACGTAAAAAATTTCTTTCAGATCTCAATAGAGGTAAAAAAAAAACAACTGTCTTCCTTTGTTCTTTTTTAAGGAAATTAACACATTTTAAACATTAACACATTTTTTAACATTAATACATTTTAAACTTGTATGTTATCCTTTGCATTTTTATTAGGAAGCTCAAGGCCACATATGTTCCTTTTGCTAATTCCTAATGGCATGCATTATTTACACTAACTTTATTCCCTGGTTCACCTATTTTTCTACTGTTATTATTCCCATGTTCAAGTTTTCTCTTGTTATATCTTGTGTGGTATAGATTACTGTAAGAAAACTATTGTATTTTTATTTTGGTGGTTTCAATATAACTTCATTATACAGGTTGGAGAAATGTTGATTAATGAAAATTTTCAAAATTGTGTTGAGCATATTTAGATTTCTTTGCACTTACACTTAGGTTTTAGCTATATAACTTTCTGTCAGGGATTAACCAGGGTGTACACATTTCCTGGATCATTTTGAACCTGGAATATACAGAAGCTCAAACAGCAACAGAAAATCTGCTGTTACTTGAGCACTTACATAAGCCCGGCATATGTCTAATTTTATAAACACCCTGAGAGTAAGTATGATTTGCAATATGATAATATTGATGACTAAATGACCTGATATCACAAAGCTGGTAAATTGCAGAACCCAAATTCTCGTCTGATGTTCTCTGATTAAAAGAAGTCCAGGGAAAAGAAAAGAAAAGAAGAAAAGAAAAAAAAGAAAAGAAGAGAAGAGAAGAGAAGAAAAGAAAAAAAAAAGAAAAGAAAAAAGAAAAGAAAAGAAAAGAAAAGAAAAAAGCCCAGGAGTTACTTTCAAATTATGGCTTTTCTTTGAAGAGCCCAAGAGGAGTAACTGCAGTCTCTGTCTTCTAGTCATTCACATACTATTAGATTTTTTAAAAGATTTATTTATCTATTTGAGATCAAGAGACAGAGAGAACAAGCAAAGGGAGGAGAGAGCAGACTCCCCACTGAGCAGGGCTCTGTCCCAGGAGCCCAAGATCATGACCTGAACCAAAACCAAGAGTGGGACGTTTAACGGACTGAGCCACTCAGGTGCTGGCAGCAATTACATTTGCAAGCACCTCTACACATTTATTCTTGAAGGAGTATTTATCTGGAACAGTTGTGTAAGTGCTTAAAATTATTAATTTTTGTTTACTCATCTCACATTTGAATTTTAAATTAGAGTATAATTGTGATGAGTGTATCCAACAAGTTATTTAGAAAGTTCTTATCTTTTAATTACTTACTGATGGACTCACATTAGGTTCTCAATAAAAGTATTGACAATTTTCTAAGGAAACTCTGTTTTCCTCCTTTCACTAAGTTGCAATTTTATCAGTGAGTCTCTAGTGAAATGATGTTGGATACACAGAAAATTTCACTTAATGTTTTGTGCAGCATCAAACATATACTGAGGGTCCATTTATCAAGGCCTGGTTGATACCAGGGCACATGATCTCCTGTCCACTATCTTGCTGCTTCAGTGATGCAGTTGGTCCTTTATAGAAGGAACTGCTTCGTGCCTGTGCTGTATTCAGCCCTGAGCTCATGAAATACTGCTCCTAAATGTCACTCTTTTTACAATTATAAAGTAAAAACTGAACTAAGCAAAATCACGTATTGGATTGTTTACCATGAGTTTTGTCCTGTGCAAAGGTCTAAGGAGAAGAAACAACAGCTTCCAGCTTAAAATCCAGAAGAAAAAAAAAAATATCTCATTTAGTGCTTTATATGTCAGTTTGCTTTCAGTTTTGTCTAGTGAATGTGAAGACAGGGAGTTCAGTTTTAATAAAGGATATACCCATTACTCTTTATGAGATCATTGGGAGGTATTTACTATCCATTATAATCCTAAATCCCAACCAGTTTAAGGTTGTCCCTTGACTGCTTCTAAATTGTCTTTTTTTGTTGTTGTTGTTTTTTTCGCCAGGCACGAATCTAATAATTTGTGATCACACAATGTTCTCTCAATTTCTTGGCAATACAATTCAGGTCCCCAATTAAATTATCTGCAGCATCTGATATTTTTTACTATTATTTTTATTAACAAATATTCTTATAGTCATCACATTATTTTATACTTTGCTACAATTAGAAAATAGACTATGTAATTAGATTGTGGATAAGGACATCATAGCACATATTTAAAAATACAAAACTGTGTAATTATTTGCTTTCTTATATTTCCACGTTAATTATTTACTCTAGTTTGCTCATGTGCCAAATTATTTCCCTATATTGAAAGAGAATGTCACTATTTTGATGTGACATATATAGGGAAAGAAACTAAATGGGGAAAGAAACTTGTTGCTAGAACATTGATTAAGTTTCAATTGCTATAAAAGGAGTTGCTATTTTTTACTTCAATATAAATATCACTTATCAGTTCTAATACTTTTTGTCAGAGTCAAGCTCTCCTCAATTAATCTCTCCTTATTAGTTGTTAGTAAGAAATATACTTACTTATAAGCATGTAAGAAACTTTACATCTTACATTCATTTAAGTAATATATTCCTTATTGTGTACATAATATAAAATATATGTACTGTAAAGGTAAATATAATCTTTAATAATAAAAAAATAGTATTTCTCCCTGGTGGAAAAAAAAAAGGAAGGGACACCCTTTTCTTTGAGCATTTACTTTAGAAAACTGCAATTTTCCTTGCACCTCCTCTTTAGATTATGTAAGCCAATTTATTAATTAAATAAGACTCTTATCTGTTTTACACCCCAGGACTGTTTCAACTCAAGGACCAGGAAGCTATCTCTTTTGAAATGTCATCATCATCAAGGAAGATAGTGTCCTCATTTCTCCATTTCACTCGGAGGGTGGGAGCCTGACATAGGCAGGTGCCTCACTCCAAGTCCCACTGTGACCTGACATAAAGATAAGAGATGTTAACTTTTTCTTTGGAAAAGGCCAATTGGCTAACACAAATGGTCATCCTGATTGCCAGGTGAATTTAGAATGCATTCTGGGTGATAAATGATGTTGTCAAGTCTTCTTACAGTAGTACTAGTTGTCATTTATCTTGAGAATTTGTATATAATGGGTTGTATCTGCTTGGCTATATAAATGGGTGAGATCTTTCTAACTTTGCAATCTCTCTGGTGGCTTGCCTGTGATGGGGCATCACATCCTGGTGTAAAGCTTACTCAGTGATGAAGCTGTTTTCTTTCCCATCTACCTTTGGGGAGAAGTTTGCTGAGTTGGCAGGAAATTTTGTTTTTAATTATATTTTCCAACAGTACGCAATATAATTGTATATCTTAAAGCTTGCTTCTGGTTGAGATATTTAAAGAATAGGGACAATACATACTTTCTTTTTTTTTTTTTTTTCCTGCAACAGGAATTCACAGCTCTTAGAAAATTGAAAATCTCCATAATTTAATGTAGAATTTAATAAATTGCACGTTGTAATCATGCAATAGAAAAATTCCATACAGCTAATGTTAAATTATGTGGAAATGTGTAGCACCATGGCAGATACTTCTAGAACTACTTTTTTTCTTAACTGCATGTAAAATTATGTATGTAAAATGTCAAGCAGGTCCTTAGGTGATATCAAGGTCTATCTAAAACAACCAAAAGAACAAAAGAAGCTTTTTTTTTTTTTTGTACTCCCAGGACTACCCTACCCTATTCCAAAGACGTAGGCATTGGAACCAGTTTCCAAGTATAGTTCAAGGAGTGGGGCTGTAGACATATTTTGTTGTGCTTGGATTTAAGAGTATAATAGAAACCAATCTTAAGAAGGCCATAGATTTTAGAGAGTGCTCCAGAATCATCTGAAATAGGTTTCAAATTAGAATATGTAGGATGTACTATGAAGGAGCCATTCAGCTTTTTTCCTGCATGTTTTTCCAAGATACTGAATTTTTTTTAAGTTAATAAAAAAGTTACACATCTGAAAAAAAGAACTATTTTTTGCTCGGTACACGGTAATTTATATATAGACTTTGTCCTTTAATGTAAAACTCGCTAGTGATTTGAAATGTTTTTTCTTCTGTGATTTTTCAATTTGTATGGCTTGTTTTATTTGAAAGCGAAAACTTCATCAAATTTAGGCATTAGTAAAATACTTTAAAACTCTCAGCAGAGTGTGGTTCCTGCGCTCATCCCATCTCTCCCCCCGCACCTGTGAGGTCTCCTACACTGCTCTTTGTTTACTTCATAGCCTGGTCATTTTCAAACTAATACATAATTTACATATCGATTATATTCATTTTTATTGTCTCTCTCCCCCCACCAGAATGTAAACTTTATGAAGCCAGATATTTTTGTGTATTTTTCTCACTAGCGTATCTTAAGTGTCTGGCATATCAATTGTGCTCAGTAAATGTTCATGATATAAAATTTTACATAGCACACGCTCAATAAATCTTACTTGAATTTGAATATCAATTAAAGTTGTAATTGATTTTTAAATCGTTATCCATTTATACTGAATATTCTTAGATTTATCTATTTACTTTTATTGAGAATGACCTCAATAAATTTTTTTTTTTAAAGATTTTATTTATTTATTTATTTGACACAGAGAAAGAGATCACAAGCAGGCAGAGAGGCAGGGGGAAGCAGGCTCCCTGTTGAGCAGAGAGCCCGACGTGGGGCTCGATCCCAGGACTCTGAGATCATGACCTGAGCCGAAGGCAGAGGCTTAACCCACTGAGGCACCCAGGCGCCCCAATAAATATTTTTTTTAATTGAAAGGGACAAGAACCACCGAAACAGCTTCATACCAAGGTTTCTTTCTTTTTTCTTTCTTTCTCCATTTCCTTCTCCCTTCCTTCCTTTCTTTCTTTTTTCTTTCTTTCTTTCTTTCTTTCTTTCTTTCTTTCTTTCTTTCTTTCTTTCTTTCTTCTTTCTTTCTTTTTCTTTCTTTTTCTTTCTTTCTTTATTCTTTCTCTTTCTTTCTTTCTTTTGAGAGGAAGAGAGGTAGAGGCGTAGGGAGAAGAAAAGTGAGAATCCCAAGCAGGCTCCACACCCGAGAGCATTGGGTTCAATCCCACAACCCTGAGATCATGACCTGAGCTGAAATCAAGAGTCAGACACTTAACTGACTGATCCACCCAGGTGCCCCCCCAAGGTATCTAAAAGAAAGTTGTATAACCTTTGTTTAAACAACTTCACAGTACTGTCTGCTTAATAACACAGCACATTCTGTCTTTTAACAAACTATGTTAGAAATACCAATCTTATAGCGTACCAAGATCTTAATCATGTCTTTCGTTTGGAATGGTTACATTCTTACACCAGCATTCAAAGGTACTAAATCTAGAATAGTATGGAGCATCTACACTATTGTAGAGGACTCAGCTCCATGGAAAATTTAAGGAAAATCAGAATGCTGGATTTTGAAGACAGTAGGTGAGAATGAGTATTTTCAGACTAGAGTAAAGCTTCAGAACAGAGTGGACGCAAGAGAATTTTAAATGGCTTCCTTTACCAGTGCATATCCACTATAAAAGCCAGTTTCAGAACTGAATACTCCTGGTGGGCTTTGTTTAGTACACAATAGACTGTAGCCTGCTTATATTTCAATACTATAGATGTATTAATTAGGCCCAAGTTTGTTCTTATTTTTCAACAAACACGTATTTCTTTTGGTAAAAAGCAGTTAATAGGCAGATGATTGACTCCAGCAGATATTTTCAACAGGAATTACTGTTAAACCAGGATTCTCTTACCTGGCTTTGTGTAATTGAGTCTTTGAATATAAAATCAGGGCTTATATTTTTTCCCATTTTAAATCTAATTAGTGGAGACCATCTTCTTGTTTTGCCAATAAATGTATTTTGATTCTGTTAACCAGTATCTTAGCTCTTCCTTCTACATGTGTATTCATAAACTGAATTAGATATGCCTTCAATGTTTTTCAATCATAAAATTCTTAAAGGTTGGAATGGATGAAGCAAAGGGTGGAGACTAGGGGTCATGCTCTTACAGACCTGCGGTCAGATGACTATGCCAGGTTTTTAGTTAGCTATGAGCTCTACTTTGACTAGTTCCTTTAATTTCAACAACACTGTGAGTAAACAATAATAATAAGTGGCCCAATAATGTTAACTAGTTCATTTGGTAACTGATTGAGGAAGGATTAATCCAGTTTCAAAACCGAAAACACATTCCCTTCTCTTGCCTTAGTTTCCCTTCCCTTCCTCTTCCTTCTATTCCATTCTAATTTTGGTTGTGTGGAATTATATAATTTTTGTTCCCATCGTATTAATTTTAAGGAAAAAATCAAATTCAATTCAACATTTGCAGACAACAATATTACAAACCACGAATGGTGTTTTGATCAAATTTAGACACCTTGTTTTTTGTTGTTGTTGTTTTTGGTGTTTTGTTTTGTTTTGTTTTGTTTTTTAAATCTTATATACTTAAGTAATCTCTACACTCAACCTGGGGCTTGAACTCACAACCTCAAGATCAATAATGATGTGCTATTCTGACTGAGCCAGCCAGAAGCCCCTTGACATCTTGTTAATGACTGAAAGTGAACTGGTACATTTGAATTGTCCTTTCAATTAGGTCATGCTGCCTGTCATTGTCCTAACATTTTGCTGCAGAAGATAACAAGCTTAGGTAATTAAGGTACTGATACTATGCTCTTATTTTCCAGAAAAATTTTGTAGTGATTTCTCCCAGATTAAACATAGGAAATTTTGAATAACCATTGCATTTTTTTGTTGTTATTGTTTGTTTGGTTTGGTTTGTATTGTTTTGTCTTGTTTTGTTTAAGTTCGGCTTATAAACCAATGGTTCTGGAGACAAATTCATTTAAAGTAAAAAAAAAAAAAAAAAAAATTCCCTGTCACCATTTTCTCCTCTTCTCCACAAGTTTAAATATTCTTGACCTAAACTTGTACTTGATCTGTTTTATTTTTTTATTTTATTTTATTTTATTTTAGATTTTATTTATTTATTTGACAGAGAGGAGAGAGAGGCAAGTAGGCAGAGAGGCAAGCAGAGAGATAGGGGGAGGCAGGCTCCCTGCCGAGCAGAGAGCCCGATGCGGGGCTCGATCCCAGGACCCTGAGATCATGACTTGAGCCGAAGGCAGAGGCTTTAACCCACTGAGCCACCCAGGCGTCCCTACTTGATCTGTTTTATATATTTAACTAAAATTGATCTACTCTTGAAGTTCATTTTATTTAACGGAGGGAAACCTATAGATTAGGTCTGTTCTATGTGTCTTCTGTTAACATTGCACCATCTGCCCAAGCAGTAGATATATTCCTTACTTCTTTTATTACTCTAAATAGGTATCACAAATTAACTGATATCTAAAAAATTTGCATTAAAATAGCATTAAGCATCTATACAATAAAAGATTCATTAATTAAGCCTTCCTTTGATATTCCCAGTGAAATAAATATCTAAATTGATTGAGCTATAAGACTGGGCACATTATCTTTATTCTACATAGCTCAATGTCAATTAAAAGCTAAATTGATCATTGTTTTTTGGGTATAAATCTAAAATAGAAGTGTATTGTTTCTTGACAGATGAATTGTTAAAGAAAGTGTTTGATTATCTATCTAAATATATATTTACATATTTTTCTCTATATATAGATATAGATGTATGTATCTATACATAGATATTTATAGAGAGAGAGAAAAAGAGAGAGATGATATTATTTAGCCTTAAAACAGAAGGAAATCCTGCTATTTGTGACAACATGATGAATCTGAAAGACATTATGCTAGTGAAATAAGCCAGACGGAGAGGGACAAATACTGCATGGTATCACATGTAGAATGTAAAAAGTCTAACTTAAGAAAAAGAGTAGAATGGTGGTTGCCAGGGACAGGGGGGTTGTGGGGAAATGTTGATCAATGTTATAAACCTTTGGTTAAAACATGAATATATTCTGTGGAAATAAGAAATAACACGGTGTCCATAATTAATAATTCTGTATCACATACTTGAAATTACTCAAACAGTACATCTTAAGTGTTCTCACCACAAAAAGAAAAGAAACAAACAAAAAATAATGTGGAATGATGAATATGTCAATTAATTTGATTGTGCTAATCATTTCACAATGCATATTTTTCAACCATCGTTATACCAGTATGATAACATTTTTAAAAGCACGAAATTAATAGTACTAGCAGCCAGGAAGGTTCCAGAGCAATTTACTTACTCAGCAAGAGATGACAAAGAGTCAAATTTATTATACAGATCCAGAGAGATAAAATTCGACTTAATTAAGAAGCATACAATAACTGAAAAAAATATCCTACTCCTTCTGCTTATTTCTTATTTTTCTAAAACTTCCCAAGTTATGTAGGTGGGTGTCTTAGACTCTCTCAAAATGCATAGGTAGCAAATCACATAACTTCTCAGCCCCCCCACCTCTGCCGTCTTTCCAGCAGAACACTTGTTCCCCACTGACCACTTGCCCAAAAGGTTTCCATCTCATCAGAATAATCTTGGAGATTAGGCAGACTTGTGTCAAGACAAACTACACCAAGAGTTTTGTTACTTTTGATACCTGGACAGTTACAAATCTCATTTTACTAACATACTAAGTAAGCGATGTACATTTATTTTATTCTGACTCAGTTACTTTTTGCCCTCAGAACAATAAAAGATTACTATGTAAAAAAAAAAAAAAAATGCTTTCAAAAAGTAATGTTGTAATGACCTTAGCTGTGGTTTGGTGAAAAAGCAGATCTACTCGAGCTCTTCCCTCAATGTAGTGCTGGCGTTTGTTCTAACAGCCCAGAATGAGACGTCAGAGGTCGAGGCCTGTGCTGGCCAGCTGTCACATCGTCCCTGACCCAGGCAGTAAGTGCAGTGATTTCGGGCAGCTTTCTGCTTTCTGCAGTACTAAAAGGCTGTTATTCAAAATAGTCCCTGGCCACTAACCTGTCTATCAGTGCCGCTGGGTGAGAGTCAGCTCTCCAGTCTCTGTAAAGTACCTATTATTTTCATTGTTCTGCCTGGGAGCTTGTGACATTTTTTTCTTTGTCCTTGGTATTCTCTAGCTATAGCAGGATACTGTTCTTTCTTACCAAGCTTTCCTGGACTCCATGACCCTTTCACTTTCTTGATTCTTATTTAATGCAGGGAAATATTCTACTCTTCTATTTTACCTCCTCTGATCCTCTTTTCTTTTCATTTTTTGAACTCCTACTATTCACATGAGAATTTTCCTGATCCGGAAACACCACTCACACAAACCTAGAAGATTGTTTGCTATGTGAATGGCTTCCGTGGAATCGTGTGAGTAGTGGCCTTACCTAAGGGGACCTGTGGATTCTTATCTGTTCCCTTTTGATTTCTCGGTCTGTGAACCTTGGCTTGGAATTTTGAGATATTTCTTTCTTTCGATTGTCCAGATCGCCAATTCAGGTCTTGACATTGACCATCCTTTTTTTTTTATTCCTCTCCTAAAATGTTTAAACATTATTATATTTTGGTTACAGAAAATCTTCGTCTGTGCGCTAAAACGGATTTTCATGAAGTGGTTGTTGTTATTTGTATTGAAATTATCTATCTTTTGTTTCATTTGTATTTCACTCTGTTTCTGCATTTCTACTTGCT
This sequence comes from Potos flavus, assembly GCA_028534135.1. Lineage (NCBI taxonomy): Eukaryota > Metazoa > Chordata > Mammalia > Carnivora > Procyonidae > Potos > Potos flavus. Next base: position 121,431,777 of record CM052895.1, read on the forward strand.
CTTTAAATTCTGGACACAGAGCGCATGTTAGTGTACTCTCATTGGCCTAAGCCATTCTTCACCCCATGAGACTCATTTGTTATTCTAAGTAGCAGTAATTCCTCCACACAATTGACGATGCCATGATCTCTGTTCCTATGACTTTGTTTATTTTATAAATAGATAGATTCTCTTAACTTATTTTTCTAACTAGGGCATTAATACCATTTTTTCCTTCTCAATCTTAATGATAAGTGACAAACGTTGAATGTCTAACATTTAGAACAATAATGAGTTCATATGTGCAAATTACTATCACATAGTATCACTGAGAGATTATTTCAATACAATAAATATTACCTACATAGAGCTACCTTGACTTGGAGAGAATACCTCAACTCTAAGAGACTTTTTTTCCTCAGATATGAATTACCAATTATTAAGTTTGGGGCCATTAATACATCTGCCGAGAAATTGGTGAGGTAGCCAGTATTTTTTTTATTTCTAAATATACTTATTTATCAAATACTACCTTATAAAACATTCATATTTATTTTAATGTCATTTACAAGTCATTTAACTTCTGACTTGATGTGTCAAAAGTGTAATTTCAGAAAATGTTCACCTATATTAACCTTAATGATTTTGTGTTACTTAGAAAGACAGTTATAATTAGATGTCGAGATTCATATAATAACTTGAATGAGGCGTTGCAATCCAATCAGTGATACAGCGAGCTCCTCTCCTTAACAATCTTGTACTGAACTTAAAAGTTGTTTTTTTTCTCAGTATATTTGGAAAACAATTTCTATTGCAAAGAATGAGCATTGGTTTATCCCAAGCAAAATCAGCACTTGCAGAACAAATTGGATTTGCTTTCTGACTATTTTACTATGACAGATACGCCCAAGTAGGGAACTTGAAGTAGACCTTTAGTCTTTTCCTTCTTTAGAAAGATATTTATTAAATTTATAGTCCTCCCCCACCTCCAAAAATCACAGCAAAGAAACATTATGACTCTCAATTAAAAACTAAATTGAACAAGTTTACTATGTTCCATAAATATTGAAATGCAACAATATTTGACTCTGTCTTAAAGAAATACTGTGTTGTCCCTATGCTATTTGGAATCTATGTTTTTAAAATCCTTAGAAGAAGATTTATCAGATATTTACATCTATATAAAAGAATCATTTATTTCTAAAGTAAAATCTTTTTACTTTTTATTTTTCAAAGTAAAAATATATATTTTTAAAGTAAAATTATTGTTTTAAAATCATTATTCTTGTAAAAATATAAAATATATAGATGTCAAAGGTTTTATGTATCTCTAAGTAGGAAACAAAAAGATGGGGACGCCTGGGTGGCTCGATTGGTTAGGCAGCTGCCTTCAGCTCAAGTCATGATCCCAGGGTCCTGAGATGGAGTCCAGCATCAGGCTCCTTGCTCAACGGGGTGCCTGCTTCCCGCTCTGCCTGCTGTTCCCCCTGCTTGTGCTCTCTCTCTCTGTCTCTCTCTCTGATAAATAAATGAATAAAATCTTAAAAAAAAAAAAGAAAGAAAGAAAACAAAAAGATGTCACCAAAATTTCAGAGGATTTAAAGATAGACACATATAAAAGCATTAGGGATTCTGGAATGAATGTACCAATAGATTCAAAGGTGGGGAAACTGTGAAGGTACATAAGGTGCCAAGAGCTCATCAACTGAATTTCAGTGAAAACAATTAGCATTCTATCAACACTGATTTGGTAACTATCAGTTTTAGAAATTGAAAAATATTTCAAAGACAAGAAAAGGCTCAGAGCTCTCACAGAATGAGAATAATTCACAAAGACATGCTCTGCATTGCTTTGTTTCCCATTGAAAAAATTCAATGATCTTTTGCTCTATTTCGAAGCTGCCACAATTTTTCTCTTTAATGCCCTTCTTCAGCATTATTTACCAAACACCTTCTTCAAATTCAAAACATTGTGAATAGACCCCTCAGTATTTTCTTTGCTTAAAGTTCATTACATGCTTCTTGAGCATACTTTAAAAATTAAAAAAAAAACAACAACACATGAGAGACTATGGACTCTAGGAAAAAAAAGGGGGGTTTTAGAAGGGAGGGGGGTGGGGGTATGGGTGAGCCTGGTGATGGGTATTAAGGATTGCATGGAGCACTGGGTGTTATACGCAAACAATGAATCATGGAACATTACATCAAAAACTAATGGTGTACTGTATGGTGACTAACGTAACATAATAATAATAATAAAAAAAAGCTAATCCACCAAAAAGAAAAAGAAAATCCTACCCATTATCTTAACACCAAATAATATTTAACATTTTAGTATTTCATTTTTATTTGTCATCATTTCTACATCACCCTACCTTTTTTCCTGACCAATCTAACTGAGCACATATACAGGACATTTAAATGTTCATAATCAGCTTTGTATGATGTGTTCTTCTCCAGTGCGTCCACAGTAGAAAATTGTGCTTTACCTCTTCCCCTAAATCCTCACCAATTATCTATTCATTCTTAAAGTTCTATTAGTTTTCCCCTCAAAATATTTTCGTGTAACCACTAACCTCCGTCTTGTCCAACTGACATTTTTTCTGCCCTGGATTATCTCTCCTCTTCTTGATTCTAGATTCTCGCTCATCGTTTCTCCAAAATGAGTAATGCTTTTCCTTTGTAGTATAATGTTGATCTTGCCACTCTTTTATTTAAGCATGACATCATTTGTATTACTTTTAGAAGAAATGAGGTCTTAAGCAACGAAGTATTATTTAAGCCCTGTCTTCTACCTACTGTATCACTGCCTATGATACAGATACTGACTTTCTTTTAATAACTTAAGCATGCCAGGTTCATTCCTTTGCTATCTGGAGACTTCCATCCTGCTCTTCCCTAATATACAAGCTCTCCTCTTCTCTGAGCTAGTTTAATTCCTATTCATCTTTCACATTTCACAGCAATTATTATTTTAGGGGAAATTTTCTTGCATCTGCCAGAATAGATTATGTCTTTCTGTCTTTTCTGCTTCATCTCTTGCCTTTTTTCTCTGTGTCTCTGTCTCTCTATCATCCATGTACATAAAATATTATATAACGTATTTTGGTGGGTGGCAAAATCAAATTAGTCAATTTTTCTATTAAGCCTCTTTTTCTAATTATTCTTTTGTATTTCATTCTCTTGTTGTTTTGGCTTAAGGTTCTAGCTGATTTCTTCAATTTTACTTTTATGTTTTCTTGGATTTCAGCAATTTTCACCTCTGTGAGTCCTTCACATTTTCTTATTGCACCCTGAAGGGTGAGATATAGTTGTAATCCTTCTGAGTATAATAATTAGAAGGTTTTGAAGATTTTATTGTCTGGTTTTTCTGTTTCTGTTTCTTAAGTTTTCTCTGTTAGATATTTTAGAAAAAAATATGGGTTCACTGTTTCTTTGCATTCATATTGGTCTTCTTATTTTTTTGCAGTGGGTTCTCCCATGATGCCTGGCAATCACATCTTTCCTTTTTTTTTTCACATCTTTCCATTTTTACTTGAAAACAAGGGACTGGGTATTCATGCTGCTTTCCTAAACTCATTATAAAAAAATTTCCCTTCAAATCCTAAGATTAGGAAGTCTGATAGACCTTTCTTCAAAACAAACTATTGGGGATCCCGGTTCTCTAATTCCAATACACGACATTTGTTCTTGGTTTCCTGTAGTCAGTGAGATTGTTTCAATGTATTCAGGGATGAGCCCTTTGGTTTTCCTAGAGGTAAGTGTGACTATGAGAACCTAACGAGTCACGCGGACAGTGGCCGGACCACATATGAAAATAAAACCCTGACTCATAACGTCCACAGCAACCAGTTTGACAAGCCAAACTGCTGCTGCTGCAATTATCAGCCCCCAATAGCCAGGACCTGATCAGCAACTGCCAGCTTCCTTAATTTCTGCCCCTGCTTCCAATTTAGGACCTAATAGGAGAAAGCCGGGTATGTTCCCGAACCAATCACATGGAATGCCTTTCTCCTTGTTAGCCCTCCTTTAGTGTCCCCAAGCCAACAACTCCCAATCATGACATATGTGACACTTTTTCTTTTTTTTAAAGCTTTCCCAATTCTCTGCCTGCCTTTGATCCTCTGCATACACAAGTGATGGGGGCCGACCCTCCTGCTATAGGAAGCTCTGAGTTAAATAGCCTTTGCTTATTCTCTCTTGGGAGGTCTTCATTAATTTTCTTAGCTAACAGACATTACTCAAGTAAGAATATGGAACTTAGGCAAGTGTGGTATTGGAGGAAAAAAATATATTTCTTTGGAATAAACATTTTCAGCGCATCCCCCTAATAAATCAGTCTCACCTTCTGTACTTGCATCAAATTGTGTACTTCCTTCAAATTGTGGACCAGGTTGCCTCTCCAGGGTTCTTCTTGGCAGGTAGGTCTTTCTTCAGTTTTGGAAAGCATAGTCAACTCTAAGGCTCCCGCATCTCATTCTCTTCTTCTCATTTCCCTCTGTGTCTTTCTTTGAGAGGCTATTTAGATGAGAATGTCTTTCTATTACATTTATAATTATGTGCGTATTTATTTATGCCCTTCTATATTTCAGATGACTTCTCTTAATAATCTGTCTTCAGTTTTTAAAATGAATTAATTAAATATTTGTGTAAAATTGAACAGATTTGTCTCTCAGAGATTTGCCTCCTTGATTGACTATATTAGTAGAATGGGTTTGGGTGGTACAAAATTGCTACTTTTGCCTGACCCCATATCTCCAAGCTACTGTTTGCTCTTAGGTGGCTGAAATTTCACATCTGAAAATAGAAATAATAGTACTTGTTTTGCATAATCTCAGAAAGGTATTGAGTGTGAATTGCTAGAGCCATATTGTCACTTGGCACATTTAATATTTCCTGTTATGAAACCACAAAAAATCATAGTTTCTTTGAAATGAATAATATGTAAGTTGCATTTGGAAAATAACTATTTCTGGAGCACATGGATGGCTCAGTTTGTTAAGCATCAGACTCTTGGTTTCAGCTCAGGTCATGATCTTAGCATTGTGAGATCAAGCCCCATGACAGGCTCTCTGCTGAGCTGAGCATGGAACCTGCTTGGGATTCTCTCTCTCTTCTTCCTCTACCCTTCCTTCCCTGTTCATGTGCTCACCTTTCTCTCCCCTGCCCTGCCTGCAAAAAAAAAAAAAAGAAAATTTTAAAAAAGGAAATACTTCCATTTAAAAGATTAATTGTTAAATTCAAATTATTTTATGTGTATCCACTTTATATTGCATTCATTTCTGCATTTCTTTTTTTTAAGATTTTATTTATTCATTTGAAAGAGAGAGACCATGAACAGGGGGAGGGGCAGAGGGAGAAGCAGACTCCCCGATGAGCAGGGGGCCAGACGTGGGCCTCAATCCCGGGACCCTGGGATCATGACCTGAGCTGAAGGCAGATGTTTAACCGACTTAGCAACCCAGTCACCCTTATTTCTACGTTTCATTTTACCTCTATTTTTCTTTAGACAACACCCAGGTCACAGAAGTTTTTCAGCTCACATTTCATAATCTGAGAGACAGAAAAAGAGAGAGAGGTCTGGTATGAATGTTAGAGCTGTTCATCGATATAAACTGATAAAATAGAAAAAAAATAAACTGATAAAATAGAGACTCTTCCTGTAAAAAGCCACAATATTATACAATTGGTGATTTCCTAGGAAACAAGTTTCCTAGGAAACAACCCCCTAGTTTGAACTAACTCCTAGAATTGAGCAGTCATGGTGGAGTGTTGACCATGGCATACAAAAATTTTCAGATACATTTCTGTATAAATCCAAACTCTATAAGAAAAATGTCAATGTCTATGTCTGCTGTAAATTTTCTTTTTTTGTTTTCCTAATCCCAGAAGACTAGCTATTTCCAAGTTGAAGTGCATCTTTATTTTAAAGGCAATCTGTATTTACTATAATTCCATGCATACACAATTAATATTCTACAGATCTGTTAAGCCTTCGGAACTTGTACTAAAGAAGAGAAATGAGGCTAGTAAGTCAGAAAACAAAATTCTAAAATTCTTAATAAGAACAATTCTTTATATTGTCTAACTTAAGAAATATTTCTAAATGAGATTTCTCCTTTCCAAACGTCATAACCTGTGCCAATATATGGTATATTTTTTTAATTATATTTGATGGTTATACATGGCTGTGAACTTTTTATTAATAAAACACTACTTCCGTAGAATATGCAGCTTTAAAGGTTTCCTGTGTTCGTAATGAAAGGTTTAAATACATGTCGGTGGAATTATTTTCTCCATAAGCATGTACTCTATTTAAAATGTTTCCCCATAGACAAATATGTTTTTTAATAAAATAAGAGTTATGTGTATTCATGCAAATCTTATATTTTGTGTGGATTGATGCATAATATATAATAGACATTAATCTTGTAGCTGTTAAATAATACATGCTCAAATTGTCAAAAATAAGTTTTACAAATTAGTAGTAGGTCGTGAGTAGAGCTGATGTCAAGAATACAATGGACTCATGGCTAGCATCTATAAATTGGAAAGGGAGTACAGACATCAGAATAAATTCACCCTTGGGAATCATGAAGCCATACTTTATTTCATAGCAAAAGTATTAATAAAGTGATTTATCCTGAAAGTTACTAGAGGAGCCTGACATGAAGTAGAATGTAAGAGAGTAACTCTTATAGGAGAACATGAGTTCTCACCGCTTATTCATGAGGTTCACAAGCCAGTGGCATGCCAAAGCTGACGGTGATGTTTGTTTGAATTACTCCCTGAATATTACAGAGCATGTGTATGTACTTCGCCAGATACGATTTCATGCAGTCCTGGGCTGATTATAAGCTAGTTTCTCCCTGCTCAAAATCTCTCCCTGCATCCCCTGCTTTGTGACACTAGGGCTGTGGCTCTGCAAATTACAGTTCCATTTACCAGCTGACTTTCAGCTAGTCCTTATTCATAGATGACAAAGAGGGTCACTGGAAGGCAGGAGGAGAGGGAATGTCTTCTGATACAGAGATACATTCCAAAACCCCATCATGGATGCTGAAACCATGGATAGTACCAAACCCTAAATATATTATTTTTCTTTATTCATACGTACCTATGATAAAGTTTAATTTTTTAAAGCCTTATTTATTTATTTTACAGAGGGAGAGAAAGCATGAGCAGTGGGGAAGGGTAGAGGGAGAGAAATCCTCAAGCAGACTCCTCACTGAACACAGAGCTCCCACCCCTCCCCCCCAGCCCAGAGGGCTCAATCCCAGAACCCTGAGGTAGTGACCTGAGCCCAAATCAAGAGTCGGATGCTCAACTGACTAAGCCACCCAGGCACCCCTAAAGTTTTGTTTTTAAATTAGGCACAGAAAGAGATCAGCAATAGCTGATAATAAATAGAATGATTTTTTTAAAAAATTTATTTGACAGAGAGAAAGACAGTGAGAGAGGGAACACAGCAGGGGGAAAGGAGAGGGAGAAGTGGGCTTCCCGCTGAGCAAGGATCCTGACACGGGGCTTGACCCCAGGACTCCAGGATCATGACCTGAGCCACCCAGGCACCCTTAAATAGAACGATTTTAACAATATGCTGTAAGAAAAAGTCTATCAATGCAATCTCTCCCTCTCTCACAGAATATCTTCTGTACTGTACTCACCCTTTTTCTTGTGATGATGTGAGATAATAAAATACCCACATAATGAGAGGAAATGAGGTGAATGACATAGTACTGTAACATAGCATTAAAGCTACTATTGACCTTTTGACAATACAATACAGCAATATACCAGACCCCGGTTGACTGTGGGTAACTGAAACCACAGAAAGCCAAACCCCAGATGAGAGAGGACTACTATGTTCCTGATGTCCTCTCAGATTCACCTCAGCAATGGCACTTCACCACAATGGCACTCACCAAACTAGCTTCACTATGTCTGATAAGAGGTACTAGCAGCAATTGAACTCTCTTTGAGAGGTCTGGATCTAAGTTTCATGTGAAACCTCTGCTGAGCCTCTTGATTTTGATCATATCAAAACCTCCTCTTTGTGTCCTCAGTCTTCAAAATAGAGGCTGCTCTGTGTAGCTATTATTTTTTGGATCATCTCAATGTTCTCTTTGTGTATGTCCATCTCTTTCGTCATAATGTTACCAATATTTATACAAAATTCTCAGTGTTAAAACATCTAGTAGGGTTTATATCATTCTCACCATATTATATGTAGTGACTAATGATCTCTTACAAAGTTAATTAAATATCCCAAAGTCCCAAGCCCATGCAGTCCCTATCGTTTATATAGCTTGGAAAGCAAACTAACTGTCCAGATGTACTCTGCATGATTCAATCTATTATCGTCCTTCCTATAAGGCAGAATTTTGTCACTGAAATACTCTGCATCTCCCAATTAATTATGATTAATTGTTTTCAATTTTGAAAATATTGTGTTTATTTTGGTTTATTTTACTCTTTATAATTGACCTCCTCAGTGACTTAATAATTCAAGTTTTTATTGTTTAGAAATAAGACACATTGTCAGTACCTCAGCTATAAATTACAGTTAGGTGTCTTAAATACATATAAATACAATAAATAAGATTGGTCCAGAGAGATTAGTGCAGTAGTAATAGAAGTATGGGTACAGTGATGAGGAAATTGGATGTAGCCCAGTTTGGCTGGAGAACAGTGTTTATTGTGAGATATACTGAATGATAGAGCTTAGAATATAGAATGAGGTCAAACTGCAGAGGATCTTTGGCAGATCTCAAACCAGTTTAGCAAACACAAAAAATATTATTGAATAGCACAGGCTTACCAATCATTACTCTCAGAAACTGAATAATATAGAAGATTGATAATAAAAAATAAAGTTTATGTCTGTTATGGGGCTGTAGTGACCACTATGGGCACATTCTAGAGCTCTCCTTCCAAGATGGAGACACTCGTGGCTGACTGTCATGATTGTTGGCTGTTCACACTGCAGACCCAATTATTGCTTTTGTTCCCACACCCAAAGAAGCTCCCTCAACCAAGTTAACAAAAACCTTCCCAGGCCAGCCCACATCAATGGCTGATTGATAGGAAATATGAAGAACCAGCTATAGTGACTCAGTTTGGAGGTCTCTCAGAGACAGCACAGAGTGCCATGTATTTATCAGCTGAAGATCCTGTTGTTTGGACATCACATTCAAATTTTTCCCTCTGCCCCATCTTTTGACCCAGTACTTAGAGGGGTTAGTTCAGGTAACATCAGGCCAACTGGATCTGAAATACAATCTCTACCTCAGGATCTGTTTCCCAGGAAATCATGCTTAAGACATTTTGAGCCAGCCTTAGGAAGAAGACTCTAGAATGTGACTTAGGAACTAGAGCACCTGCAATTGACTGGCAGTGAAGATCTCAGCACCAGTTGAGAATAGAGTTGAGAGTAGAACACTGTTATAACCCAAGTCATGCTGTCCAGGGAAAGCTCTTAACAAGTTCACTATTGCTAAATTGCATTGATAGAAGTGGAAAGAGTACCTAATGGATGGGATTTCTCAGGTGTTTAAGCAATTGTGAGAAGTGATAATTGCAAGGACTAAAGAATCGGAGAGCTCTAACCAGAAATTGTCAAAGTATTGAAGAAAAACAATGGAAATCTCAAGGCGATAAATCAAAATCTGAAATCAGAATCTGAAATTCAGAAAATTCCTCCCCCCCCCCCCCAGTTTATAAAGAAACTCTCATCCTCTGTACTCAGAGGGCGGGAAAAATGAGAATCTGGTCTAGGCAAAATATAGGGTTAATAGAGATGAAGAGATTGAATTATCAAAACAAGTAGGCCAGTTATGAAAATGTCAAGGTCCTAATGTTACATGTGATTCTAAAATTTGGATTGTGAACAACTGGGTTGAACACTTGAAATTATTGAATCATAAATTTCCTGTACCCTTTGTACTTGAAAATGTGGCCCATTCCTTCTTTTAAAAGTGAAGGGCTCCCCTCTTGCTGGAAGATAATGCAGAAAATTTTACATTACAAGACAGTATGCATCTCCTTGCCTTTCTCTCTCCTCTCTGCCACCAGATCATTAACTAAGGTGAAATGAGAGCATAACATTGTCATGGAAATGCTGGGTTGACTAAAAAGAAAGGTAATTGTGCCATGAAGGTATCTCAGGACCTAGTCAACATTGACCAGCAGTATCTTATGGTGTACACATGGAACTAGATTCTGATTTGGCCAAAACAAAGGCAGGAAGCAGAATATAAAGTTGGATTTAAAAAAAAAAAGTAACAGTATGGAAAAATTTGCCCATGATACAGAACTAATATTATGACAAAATCTCAGAAGTCAGTGCAAATATGGTGCAAGATGACTTTGAAAGTTTAGAAGAAGTGATGATCCACACTAAGTAAGTTAGAAATGTCAAAACTACCATGGGAGAGAGTAGAAGTTTTCAGAAGAACATGAAATACTGTCTAAGATCAGGACATCTGTCATGCAAGTATGTTCCTTGGTAAGGCCTGAAGGACAACACATTTACCATAATGATTAGTGAATCACAACTGAGAGGGGCACCAGTGTCGCTGACAAGCTCATTAGTGGCTCTCCCTGTAAGTGAGGGCTGAGGGAATGAGATGTTATTGAAGACTTGGGTTCCTTGATAGCAATGAGAAAATAGATCTCTGAAATCATAGAGGTCAGGAGATGGTGATTTTTCGTCAGAAGTAAGATGAACAAATTATTTAAATGAATAGAAGCATCTAATTGACATCAAAGGGTACCTGACTTGCAAAGAGTTTTTAGGAGGATTAAAAAAAGATAGTAACCCTAGGGTAAAAATGACGTGCATTCAACAAAGGTAGTGCCTCATCTAAAGGAAGAAATTACATGGATGGTCAGGAGGTTGAATGCAGCTGATTCAATTAAAAACAATCACAATAACTTGTCCAGTTTTGTTTATTTGTTTGTTTTGGGTTTTGAGGCAATTTTCAGACTCAAAACCCAAGGACTACAGAAATGTCCAACTCCCCAGGAGGAAGGTTCCTACAATGCCATAACAAGTAAATATGATAATCTAACTCATTCTGTCCCAAAGGGAGATACAGCCTTTACAAGAGTATCTGTAAACTAGGGAAAGGCAAATATTCAAAGATTTTGAGACCTGTGGCTAGAAGCTTAAAGTTGACATTACTACACAGGAAATGATGCATCATCATGGTTTCCTAGTAGAAGGGTATATTAGCTTTTTATGGTTACTGTAACAAATTGTTACAATTCTGCAGGCTTAAAACAAAACAAATGTACTATCTTACAGTTCTAGAGATAAGAGGTCTGAAATGAATCTCACTGGGCTAAATTCAATATTATTATCAGGACTGTCTTCCTTTCTAATGGCTTTCAGGGAGAATCTATTTCTTTCTCTTTACCATCTTCTATAGGACACCACATTCCTTGGCTTATGGCCCTCTTGCCTCTTCAAAGCAATACATGGTCGAATTCACACATCATATACCTGATTTTCTTCCATAATGTTGTCACATCTCCTTCTATGACTCTGAGTCTCTGACTTTCTCTTCCAGCTTATGAATCCTTATAATTACATTAGACTTACCCAAATAATCCAGGATAATTGCCCCATCTTCAGGTCACCTGATTAGGAACTTTAATTTCATCCATCTCCTTAATTCCCTAGTACTATATATGATATTTACAGGTTATAGTGATTAGGACACAGACTTCTTTAGGATATAATTCTTCCTAACACATAGTAACATATGGATTTAGTAACAAATCAAGAATCATGTCTGGTCTGGTTTATGGGAAGTCCAGTAGGTCCACAGAACAAGTCATTGGTCCTTTTCTTGGTCTCCTGGTATGTAATTGGAGTAGACACTACTGATAACTGACAGAATCAACATACAATGTTCTTGGTCTATGAATAAAGAATAATGTGGTGGGGAAGGCAAAGTAGAAATGACAGTCTATTGTTCAAAAGAGCAGATCCAAAATAATACCACATTTGGGGAAAATGGGTCTATATATCACTAACCTTAAAGACCCATATGATTCGGTGATGATGGATCCCATTATATCCCCATTCAATTCAGTCTTTTGGCTCCTACAAGCCAAATGGCTCTAGAAGATGACAAGGTATTACACAAACTCAACCAATTTGAAGTACTCATTGAAGAACCTCTGCCGGTCAATATGGATTTGCATGTATAATGTAAATGTAAATGTAAATGCATGTAAAATGTAAAAAAGGCATTCATCTTCTCCTTTCCAATGAGAAAGATTAATCAGAAGCAGTTGAAAATCATATGAGAGGGACAGCAATATACATTTATATTGCCTCAGAACTACATTGACTCTCTCACTCATTCTAATAATTTGCTTCAAAAGGAGCTAGATCAAATATTCAACCCACAGAATAATACAGTGGTTTAACACTTTATTACATTGTATCATTTGGACCAAATATTCAATAACCATTCTATCAAAGTTTTGGCAAGATAAATGTGCCAAAACTCAAAAGAGATTGAAAGATGAACCCCAAGAAAACTCAGATGTTTTGGGGGAGTCACTGTTTGGGAGTGCTGAAAAATTCCCTCCAAATGAAAATCAAATTATTGCATCTTATATTTCCCTTTTCTAAGAAAGAAGGAAAATTCTCAATAAGCTTGGCAGCAACTCTTCGCATACTTGGGAATATTGTCCCAATTGCATTACAGAGTAACAAAAAGAGCTCCTAGCTTTGAGCGAAACACAGAGGAAAGCAGTCTGCAGTAGGTCCAGGCTGAAATGCAAGCACACTGCCTTCTGAGCTACACAACCTGAAAGACTGTATTATAACTGTGGTATCTGTGGTAGGATATGATGCTGTTAGAGTTTATGGCAAAAGACAACAATAGAGGCTTCCAGGAATGATGGCAGAATAGGAAGACCCTAAACTTACCTCATCCCACAAATACAACTAGATAACATTCAAATCAGTGTAAATAACCCAGAAAATCACCCAAATACTGGCAGAACAAACTCCACAACTAAATGAAGATAAGAAGCCTCATTGAAGAGAGTAGGAAGGGTGGAGATGTGGTTGGGAGCTAAATGGACCCACAGTTCAGTATGAGGGAAGGAAGGACCATAGTACAGCAAAATGAGTGCCACCAGTAGCCTGAGTTTCTCAATGACCACGCCTATTCCCAGAGTGCCACTTTTGATGGAATGGCCATTTATTCTCTGTGAAGAATTTGACTGATAGCTCACACACAGGTAATGAATTCTTATAGACAAGCAGGCTTTTCCAAGGGCTTCTCCAGACTTCTGTCCTATAGTAGCACTGGCAGGTTTATTTCTAAGGGTGTCATCCCAACAACGTGTTATACCTCCAACACCCTAACAGCAGATTATGAATGTGTTGCAGAGCTTTCTGTGATGCCCTTCCAGATCCCCTTTGTCATATCAAAAGCTAGCTTATTAACTTACCTCTCTTCTTCAAAACTGTGATGCATAAATGTGTGGAGAAGGTTTTGATGCTGTGGAGAGGAAAAGAGTTTGGGTGGGGCTTACTTCTTTTTTACTGATCTTCTAAGTACCCGTCTCTCTTGATGGGTAATGGCTTAATAGCTAATCTACTCTACCATTCTTGGAATGACTATTGTAGTCAAACAAAGACTCTTCCACTCTGGTTTTCTTGATTGGTTCAAAGTTACATCTGATACACACATGTCTGCCTTTAACCTAAGGTAAATAAATTTTCTTTTTCTTAAAAAAAAATTCTCCAAGAATTTGCATAGAGTCTGCCACCTGCTTTATAATTTTCAATCCTATCAGGATCTCAAACAGAACATCAGACCTACATTATGATCATACTTTACAAGTGCCAGGTGACTCCACTTCAACATTTGTACAATAAACAAAAATCACCACTCTTCCATCATTTGAGATGGTGATGGCTCTTTAATAGGAGCAAGGAACAAACAGAAAGTTATATAATTCTAGATGAAATGTGACTAAGCTTGTACACATTTATATTCATTCAGGTGGCACATTCACGTAGATAGATCTGATGCAATGGAACACCTTTTCCAGATGATACTAAACTCTCTCTCACTAAAATTTCTTTATCTTGATAGAACTGATGGCATTTATCTCCCTCTTTTGGTTCTAAAGCAAGACTATTTGCACCAAGCAACCAACATAAATATTTTTTAAAGATCTCCTTGGTCACATTCAAAAAAATATCCTACTTCTTTAGAATCACGAAGAGTATCTGGGCAACCTATTAGCAATGTGAACCTGAAGAAAAAAGGAATAAATAGTACTAAATTTGAATTTTCTTATTTGTAAAATAGAGACTACAGTGACTAGCTAGTAGTATTACAATAACATTTTTATTTTTATTTTCTTTTTTAAGGATTTTATTTATTTATTTATTTGACAGAGAGAGAGAGAGAGAGAGAGAGAGAGCCAGAGAAGGAACACAAGCAGCAGGAGTGGGAGAGGGAGAAGCAGGCCTCCTGCTGAGCAGGGAGCCCAATGCTGGGCTCGATCCCAGGACCCTGGGATCATGACCCGAGCTGAAGGCAGACACTTAATGGCTGAGCCACCCAGGTGCCCTCATAAACAGGACTAAGTAAACATTGCTGACAAATAAGGAAACAAAGTTATCTCTTTTCTCATTTTTTGGCTAAGTTACCTTAAGGCAAGAAAGCTTGAGAACACTAGCATATGTAGAGAGGAACATCAAATTTTTCTGCTTTGTGTGGTCATACTCATTAATTTCAAACAGGCCTAATTAAATGCATATGTGTATTATATAACTTGTGCCTAAGACCCCCCAAAAATGAAGAAAAAAGTCCTTATGTTTCTAGGAAGTTTGAGAAAATAGGCAGGAATATGTACACACATATGGGCATGGAATATTTGCAGGCCAAACAACATATGGAAAACTATAAACTTCCATATAAGCTGTTAGGCCACCTGCAGGAGACAGAAAATCTGATTAACATTGCCCTTTCAAAAAAATCTTGTTTCCATTGTGAGTATTATTCATCTGTCAAAGAGGGGAAACTTCTTGTTTGTTTTGTTTTCAGAGAATTGTATATCTTTTCTCCTTATGGAGTGAGAACAGAAAAAGTAAACAGGGGTGAGCAATAAATCCTGCAACATAAATACTTTAATTAAATTGATTTTGATGCCCAGAGAGTATCCCAAGAGATTTGGGAATTACCTGATCAAATATTTGTTTCTTAACTATGTTTACAGGTGCATTTGATGAGCATCAGGGTAGAAAATCATTAAATAAAATAAAAGCAATTGGAGAACAAAATAGACATAAGCCGGTTTATGCTAGTTTAGTCTGGTTTAGTCTTCAATAACTTTAATAACTAGTCTTCAATAACTTCAATAACTAGTCTTCAATAACTTCAATAAGGTTGCCAGAAAAGTGTATGGATACATTGAAGGGAAACCAATTATTAGATGAAAGAAAATACAATTGACCCTTGAATAACAAGGGATTTAGGGATACTGACCCCCACACAGTAGAAAATCTGCATATAACCTTTACTCTCCCAAACCTTAACTTCTAATAGCCTACTGTTGACCAGAAACCTTACCAATAACATAAACAACATATATTTTGTATGTTATATGTATTATATACTGCATCCTTATAATAAAGTAAGCT
>CM052895.1:121447940-121487734 GCA_028534135.1 Potos flavus
TAGAGGACAAAAGAGTGAAGGTATCCATAAGATATAAAAATGAATATGAAAAAAATGAGTAAAAAAATTGTTAATGCAATACATGCAAAAGAAAACAGAATAAAATAGCAATATTCTCTAAAACTACAGCAAGAAAAAAAGGAAAAAAATGTTAACAAATAAAAGCATAGAATTTTTTTTAAAAAAGTGTAGAATTTTGTTAGCAAAGAAGCAAAATATCTATTTTCACAGTTAATACTAACTGATCAAATGCTTCAATTAAGAATAAATTCTGAGGATTAAATAAGGAATGTTTGATTTTGCTTGTATGAAATATCTAAGATACGTAAATTCAAAGAGACAGAAAGTAGGTTAGAGTTTACCAGGATCAGGATAGGAGTAAGAATGGGAAATTGTTGCTTAATATAAGGTACAGAATTTCTGTTTCACGTGAGGAAAAAGTTATGAAAATAGCAGTGATATGTGCGCAGAATTGCAAATGTAATTAACTCTGTTAAACTGCACACCTAAAAATGGTTAAGATGCAAATTTTATATATATATTTATATTTTTTACAATAAAAAATTTTAAAAATAGACTCTTGTGAGTAAATGTACATCAATAACAAAAATAACTTCAGCTATTACTCTTAAAGCACTATGGTTAAAATAAATGTCACAGAATGGTTGACTATAAGGAATATTTCACAAAGATGCTGACAACAAAAAATATAGACACGGTTATGTTATTAATAGTCAAAAGGTAATTTAAAATAATCAATTACATCTTGTTTCCAAAATCTTTTGTGGAGTTCTAATAGTCAATAAATTGTGTATATTTTATTTCATAAATTTTCAAAATAAAGCAAACTTACCAAAAATAGACAACATGGTTTTAAAATTCATGCTATAGTGGCAAGGTAGATTTCATATAAAATATCCCATTTTTAAAAATATTTACCTCTTTTTTTAAACTCAGACTTTTTTTATATTTAAATCATTTTATTACTCTTAATATTATGATATGGTTGATGTACATTTTCTCCTTGAATTTTTTCATAGCATATCAAATACCTCCTTAGACCAAAACCCAGTCCCACTCCTCTATGTGTATATTCATTTAAATGATTTATTTCACGTTCCTGAGAGATATACAAGGTGCAGAAAGAACAGAATCAGCTATCATCTCTTTCAAAGGGGAAAATGAGTGAGGGAATGCTTCACAGTGGAGATGACACCTAAAGTGAGTTTGAAAGTTCTTAGATACGGTCAAGAAAAAACGGTTGATCTTCATTGGGCATTCTTTCTTCCTCCCCACCTCCACCCGTTAACAATTGTCATTCATTTTGTTGTTGTTGTTGAAATATCCCTTCACATCTCTCCGGAAAATAATATGACTTCACTAAAACAAAACTTGATCGAAACTTGACTGCTCTTTGAAATTTGACTAGATAGAGAACACGAGAAGTTTCATGCTTGTTTTCCTCTGTAGTTAGTGATACTCAAGACCATTTTACAGCAAACAGGCTGTCCTCTTTGCAAAGCAGTAGCAGACTATCAACAGGACTGCTCAGTAGAAACCATGCAAGGTAGTCTAAATAACCAAATAGGAAAAAATCCAAATATTCTGTTATCTTTAAAAATGTTTGTCAAAACACTAAAATCTCTTTTACTGTTGCCTATGAACATATAGAGAACTGGAAAAAAAGTGGAGTTAGAACCCTGTAACTTAAAACATTGGAAACATTAAGAATCAAGGTATTTCAATTCTTTGTGAAAACGGTATCAAGAATAGTTTGAAGGACAGCATAAACAATATGGTCAACAATATTGTAATAACTTTGTATGGTGACAGACAGTAACTACCCTCATCATAGTGAGGATTTCCTAATGCATATGATTGTCAAATCACCGTATTATACACTTGAAACTAAAATAAGATTATATGTCAACTATACTTCAGTAAAAAAAAAGTTTGGAGACTTCTCGCCGCCTTCTCACCATACAGATTATGTTATGACAGTAGCACTAAGTTTGAACTGAATTTAAACATTTTCTCTTTTTTTTTAAAGATTTTATTTGTTTATTTGACAGAGAGAGAGAGATCACAAGTAGGCAGAGAGGCAGGCAGAGAGAGAGGAAGAAGCAGGCTCCCTGCTGAGCAGAGAGCCCGACGCAGGGCTCGATCCAAGGACCCCGAGATCACGACCTGCGCCGAAGGCAGAGGCTTTAACCCACTGAGCCACCCAGGTGCCCCTTTAAACATTTTATCTTTTGTGCTGTAAATCTCATGAAATATCTTTGAAGATTCCTTTAGTGTGCAGTATTTGCTGGCTCACTCACTCTGGGATAGAGTAATTTTGTCTTTACTGTCCCTCTGGCTGCCTATCTAGAGTCTCCCAAACACATCAGTGCCATGATTGTCATGGTCAGCTATTTCTTCTACAACTCCATTTACATTCTATTAAAATTTCATTTCCAGAGTCATCACTTTGTATTTCTTTGCTGCACTTTCTTCTTTGTTGGACAATTTCTTCTTTTATTTATTTATTTATATTTTTTAAGATTGATTTTTTTTTTTTATTTGAGAGAGAGAGAGAGAGCAGAGGGAAGGGCAGAGGGAGAGAGAGAATCCTGAAACAGACTCTCCGCTGAGCCAAAGCCCAACGCAGGAACTGATCCCAGGACCCTGAGATCATGACCGAAGCCAAAACCAAGAGTCAGCCCCTTAACCAACTGAGCCACCCAGGAGCCCCTATTTATTAACTTTCAAAATGTCATGTGTGTTTATTGCTGTGAGACAAGGAGGCAATACAACTGCACACTTTCCTACCTGTGCATGAAGTAAATAAGATGCACTATGATGCATCTTATAAGAGAACCAATCACTAAGCAGTGGCATGATTAATCATTAATCATCATGCTAATCTGTTATCTATACAGTGATTTGTGGACTAACGAGCTGGCAGTGATATTTATACTTTATGCAATTACTCAGACTTTATGTACCATGGCAACTGAATTCAAATTGTATTATTGAGGGTTTCGTGTTATTTAAGTAAACTATAGTAGTTGAAATCTATGTATAGCAGAGCAGTACAGAGTGAGCACTGCCTATGCAAGTGGCTTGCACTATCCTCCAATACAACAACATAAACATTTTTAAACCTCCAAGTTAAAAGAAATTTATAATGAAGTCCTGTATCACCACCTCACAGTTCCTCAAAGATACATTTTATCTATTTGTCTTACTCATATCTACCCATTTAGCCATCCATCTACATATTTGTGCATCCATCATTTTATGTAAATTTATTTTAAGGTAAATTGAAGACATTAAACTCTTTCCTAAATATTTCAGCATGCTAATCATTAAAAATAATTCAATATTTGTTTATAGTATTTCTGATTTTTTATATACACTTCACGTAAATAAAATACACACATCAAAAGTATACATTCTCTAAGATATAACATATATATACACCTTTGGAACTCAAACATTTAGCAATATAGAGTCATATATTCACCTGATAGGCAATGACACTGATATCTGTCATTAGTTTTAATGCTTACTTTGAAGAGTTCTAAAAATTTTTTATATAAGTTATAATACCATCCTCAAGCAGGGAGCATTTTACTTCTTCAATTCAGAACTTTAAGCACACTATTTTTTTTCTTTCCTTAATAAAAGAGCTAGAATCTTGAGTAACATTTTCAATAGAAGTAAGAAGACTGAGAATCCTTACCTTTATCTTTCTTCTGAGAGTATTCAATACACTCACTGTTACATGTGATGTTAACTATGGGGTGGTTTTGTTATTGTTCAGAAACAGAGAGAGAGAATTTCTAAAATTTCTTTAAAAGATAATTTACACACGATCATAATCATACATACAGTCTAAGTATGATTCAGACTGATAAGTCATCTTGCTAGAATTACAGAAATAGAATAAAGACTATTGTTAAAAAAATAAAACCACAAAGAGGCCATTTGAAAGGAACGCGATTTGTATGATGTGACCTTATAAAATGGCCCCTTCAGAAAAAGTGACAAAATAAAAATAAAAAGAAGTAAAAGGCATCTACATGGATGAGAGAAAAGTAAAACTGTCACTATTGCAGATGACATGATACATGATACTATTATATAGAAAACCCTAATGACTCCACTAAAAAACTACTAGAACTGATAAATGAATTCAGTAATGTTGCAAGATACAAGATTAAAATACAGAAACCTGTTGCATTTCTGTACACTAATAATGAAATACCAGAAAAGAGAATTAAGAAAACAGTCCAATTAAAGTTGCACCTAAAATAATAAAATACCTAAGAAGAAATTTAACCGAGGAGGTGAAAGATTTGTACTTTGAAAACTAAAAAACATTGATGAAACAACTGAAGATGACACAAACATTTGAAAAGATAGTCCAGGCTCACAGATTGGAAAAAACTAATATTATTAAAATATTTATCCTACCCAAAGAAATCTACAGATTTAATGCAATCTCTATAAAAATATCAACAGCATTGTTCACAGAACTAGAACAAATAATAAAATTTATATGAAACCACAAAAGACCCTGAATAGCCAAAGCAATCTTGAGAAAGAACAAAGGTGGAGGTATCACAATCTCAGATATTATGATATATTATAAAGCTATAGTAAACAAAACAGTATGGTATTGGCACAAAAATAGACACATAGATCAACAGAACAACATAGAGAGCCCAGCAATAAACCTACGCTTATATAGTCAATTAATGTACAACAAAGGAGGCAAGAATATACAGCAGGGAAAAGAAAATGTCTTCAACAAATGGTGTTGGAAAAACTTGACCGCTATATGCAAAAGAATGAAACTGGACCTTTTACTTACACTATATACAAAAATAAACTCAAAATGGATTTAAGACCTAAATCTGAGACCTGAAACCATAAAACTTCTAGAATAAAACATAGGCAGTAATTTCTTTGACTTTGGCCATGGGAAGATTTTTCTAGATATGGCAAAGGGAAGAAAAGCAAGATTAAACTATTGGAACTAGACCAAAATAAAAACCTTTTGTGCAATGAAGGAAATCATCAATGCAATAACAAGGCAACCTGCTTTATGGAAGAAGATATTTGCAACGATACATCTAATAAGGGGTTAATATCCAAAATATATAAAGAACTTGTACAACTCAGCATCAAAAAAAAAAAACAAAAACCCAACAATCTGATTAAAAAATGGGCAGAGGACCTAAATAGACATTTTTCCAAAGAAGACATACAAATGACCAACAGACACATGAAAAGATGCTCAATGTCACTAATCATCAGGGAAATGCAAATCAAAACTACAGTGAGATACCACCTTGAGCCTGTCACAATGGCTAAAATAAACACAAAAAATGGAAAACGGCAATGATGTGGCAAAAAGGGAACCCTGGTGCACTGTCGGCAGGAATGCAAATTGGTGCAGCCACTATGGAAAATAGTTTAGTTGTTCCTTACAGAATTAAAAATAAAATACCATACAATCCAGTAATTCCACTACTGTGCATTTTTACCTAAAGAAAAGAAAACACTAATTTGAAAAGATATATGCACCCTTATGTTTATCGCAGCATTTTTTTCAATAGCCAAGATGTGGTAGCACACACACACGCACACACACACACACACACACACACAATGGAATGTTATTTAGCCATAAAAAAAGAATGTGATCAGGACTCCTGGACTGCTCAGTCAGTTAAGCAGCTGCCTTGGGCTTAAGTCATGATCCCAGGGTCCTGGGATTGATTCCCGCATTGGGCTCCTGCTTCTCCCTTTGCCTGCCACTCCCCTTGCTTTTGCTCTCTCTGTCTAGCTCTCTCTCTGACAAATAAATAAATAAAGTATTAAAAAAAATGAGATCTTATCATTTGTAACAACATGATGGACGTAGAAGGTATAGTGTTAAACGAAATAAGTCAGAGAAAGACAAATGCCATATGATTTCACTTGTATGTGGAATTTAAGAAACAAATAATCAAACAAAGAAAAAAGAGACAAAAACAAAAACAAACTCTTAAATACAGAGAACAAACTTGTGGTCGCCAGAGGGAAGGTGGGTGAGGGATGGGTGAAATGGATAAGGGGGGTTAAGAGGTACAGACATCCACTTACAAAATAAATAAGTCATGGAGGTGAAAGGATGGCATAGGGAATATAGTCAATAAGATGGTAATAATACTCTTTAGTGACAGAAACTACACCGTCTGTGTCGATAATAGAACTATTGAATCATTATGTTGTATACTTGAAACCAATGTAAGTCTTTATGTTAATTATACTTCAATAAGAAAAATCAATCAATAATCAATCAATATTTTGAAAAAAAATGGCCCTTTTAATCTTCCTCTTAATGGTCTGGTAGAGTAATTCTCTATTAATTGAATGATTTTTCTTTTGTTCTTACAGGTCTTGAGGTTATATTTAGGCTACAAGTGTACATTTCATATTTTTGAAATATATTGGAAAAAGAACACTATCTTGTCGTTTGTTGTTCGTCAAGTACTACAGGGTGATTTATATTCAGGTTTATGCAACATAAGATATAAAAGTAAAATCATCGCCTTTTCTAGTTTGAATTAGCTGATTTATATCCAAATTTCTTGTTTCTTCAACAGTATTTTTTGTTTTTCCTTTGTACGCTCCGTCAGCACATTAGTTAAGCTTGCATTATTCTCTTCAGTTACTTTTCACTGTGGAAATTAAAGCTATACATGACTTTAAAAATCTCCTTATCAATGTACACATCAGTAAACCCCAACTGCAAGTGTCTGGAACCAAGCTAATCAAGATTAATGCATTCATTTAACAGATGGTTACAATGTTATTAAAATGCAAATGATTGGTTTCTGCTAATTGTTCAACATCAGAAACAATTAATCAGGGGATTTTTTTCATTTACTAATAGCCTTTGTAGAGTTTACTTTCAAAGATTAACATAAAAGACAAATATGTAAATTTCTCTCACTAACCTCAGGAGAGTCAATCAACTTGAAAGAAGAATAGAATAATGATTATATATTTATAGTAATGGGAAGAATCCTTTTAGTACTGTAATTTGCTCCTGAATTGTTTTGCACCCAATTTAACTAGTCTCCATATAATTATGTTTACTGGAATATCTATTCAAACGTAATGGGATTTGGTGTCTTACTTTGAGTCAAAAAAAAAAATAATCTAAGTGTTTGAAGTAAGTAAACTAATATATGATGGTGGTTCTCACCTGAATAGTAACATTGTAACACTGAGGTAGGTAATATTTCAGATACACTAAATAATGTGAAATTAAAGCCCAAAGTATTTCCTCCATTCATTCTTTCACTCAATAACTTTCTAATGAATGATTCATTGTATTAATTTTGTTCCTCTGATAAGAAGTCAAAATATCATGAGATGTGCAACAGATTTATTGGGGGAAATACTGGCGGACAATAAAAGGAAGAGGGATGTAGAGTAAGCAGGGAGAGTCTCAGACTAGAATATGGGTCTGAAATCTGTGTGAGGGGAGGTGGGAGAATTAGATAATAGGAATCACACACTGCCATACAGCTGTGAGAAAGTCGTGACTGGACTACTATGGAGATGCAGAATGAAAACTGATCAGAGGGTCCCTATGTAATTTCTCATAGAGTACACAGTTTCAAGCATTAGAAAATAGTATAATTAGATCTAAGCTCCCAATCTTTCCTTCTCTGGCCTTAACTCTCTAGTCATTTAACCATTTACTAAAAATGGTGATTTAAATTCCAATTAATCTTGTGAAACAATACAGTGTATATTAAGTCTGTACTGAAGGGTGTTGTTCCCAATTGAACTCTACGCTTCAGATGTACTCAGGTCATTAAAAGGTACAGCAAAGCTATTATATCATTGTCTAGGAGACTATTTATCTGTCATGACAGCTGAAGTTTGTTTGCTGGAGGAAAAGGTTTTGCAAGGATTGAGAAAGCAGATACACAACTGGTAGCTGTATTTTGGCTTCGCTTAATTTAAATACATTCATATATCTTGTTTTTAGATTGTTTAATCCTGACCTATTTTAGGACAACCGAGTATGTGCTCCTTGGTATCTAAATGAAATAAAGATGACTGACGATTTTTCCAAGTGATAACCAAGCATTTAAAATTAAGGATCACAGTCAACTGTAAAATTATATCTTCATAGGTAAAATGATAATTTGACTTGTCCTACTATAGAAAAAAAGAAAGTCATATAATTAGGGATATATACATTATATCGAATTTACTTTGCAATTTCTTTGCAACCTAGATTTGCAAAAATGGATATAATGTCATTCTAAATCTTCATTAACACATAATATTGATTAATACATATTCAATTTGGCGATTGAATATTAATTTAAGAAAAGACTAGTGTCTAAGTGTGCTGTGCATAACTTTGTATCTTTCAAAATGATCAATATAATCTCAAAACCAAATGTATTTTATATGAAAATTATGATGTTAACCCTGTATTATAAAGATTTTTTTAACCAAAATAATGGATCCTTACCAAAACTTTAAAATTTTAAATATATGTACTTATACTTATTGAATCTATATACTGATTACATATGAATTTTTATTTTATAATGTTTGCTATTAAATATTAAATATCAGATTTTAAAATAAAAAGCAATATCTATATGTAGTCAGTATATTAAAGATCAAAATATGTTATTATTCTTAAAATATATGAACAAAATTTTAAATGCAGTATGTAAATTTGAATATATAAAATATAGAATAAATAAGCCACTTGATTTTTTTCTCTCTTTTTGCATTGTCTTCTACTTTCTCTTACATAATTAGGGATGATACATTCTATGTCTATTTTACAGATGAAATAGCTAGCTGCATTTTAAAGAGAGTGAGTGTAACATGTATATTAACACAGGTAATAAGTTATTTATCCAGAATTTAAAAGTACTTTTGAACACACTTGGTATTTTATTAGTTTATTGCAGATTTTTTAAATTTTGAAAGTCTTTTTTTTTATTTTAAAATAGTTTTTACTGAAAACTGATTGACAACTTAAGTAATAACATACAACTCTCTATTTTTTTATATGTATCTAAAAGACATTGTTTTTTAAGACTGAGTTAATATTGTCCAAAAATTTCTGGTGATTATTTGAAGAGTGAATATAATTTACATTTTTATTGTCAAACGATACTGTAATGGCTTTGATAAGGAAAAGATGTAAAAAATGGCTAGGATTATTGCAGTTGGGATGGCATAATATTTTTATAGAACAGATAGAATCTTGAACAAAGAGTTTTTTTTTTAAGATTTTGTTTATTTATTTGACAGAGAGAGAATGAGATCACAAGTAGGCAGAGAGGCAGGCAGAGAGAGAGAGGGAAGCAGGCTCCCTGCCTAGCAGAGAGCCCGATGCGGGACTTGATCCCAGGACCCCGAGATCATGACCTGAGCCGAAGGCAGAGGCTTTAACCCACTGAGCCACCCAGGCGCCCTGACCATAGAGTTTTATAATAAATTGGTGTCATACAGTTTTACAACGATAATTAGTACCATCACAAACAAAGCACACATTATAATAAGCATGAGTCACGTATTCTTATTCTCTAAGGAAGCCTATACAGGTATCCAAATCCTTATCAGGGTTAAGTTTTAAGCATGGAACTAAAATAAGAGATTTAGATTTATGTCAAACATAATCTGAAAAATAGACCAATTCACTGAACGTATCTATCTGAAGAATCTTTTGAAAAATCAAACTTTACTTTTTTGTATTTCTATTACTCAACATTCATAACAAATCTTTTGACTGTCATATTCTTTGTTTAGGTGTCTAAATATTTCAAAATAAATTTTCTTTAAGAGTCATAAACGTGTATATTTCTAGAATATGCAAAATCTCTATGGATATACGTAAATTTGCATTCTAATTGGTATGCTAATCTAGCGACCCAAACAGATACAATTCACAAAAACACTTAAACTGAGGTCTTTTAATTTAGACTATGGCCTTAAAAATTTAAATATTAGCATCTTTGTTTATATTCATGACATCTAGTGTTATTTTAATTGTTTGGAGATAATGAGAAACAAAGATAGGTGGACTTAATTAATACAGCAAGGATTGTTTCCAAAGAAGGCAGATCAACTTCAAGGCCAATTGACAGTGGTTCCAGTAGAGCAGAAATGGCAGACCTGTATCCCACAGATTGGGCATATCCCTAGATGTCTAATTGGACTCACACAGGATTAAAACAATGAGTAATAATTAGGTGGATACTACAAATACAAGAAATTTCAAGAAAATTCTAGACTTTTGGTATATCTTGAAAATATGTAAGTGATCAACATTGGTCTCTTGTACCCACTTGGAAACAATATGTTGCAACTGAGTGTCACCTCTTCCATTTGCGTTGATAAGTGTTTTTTCAGTTATCACTTTGTGGATTCCTTCATTAATTATCTTATAGACATTTGGGATGATGTTCCATAAAAAGAAATACATTTTGGACTACCTAACTTAAATAGCACGCTTGATTGTAAACATGCTGAACTAAAAGCAAATTTTATTCTGCTAAATAACACCATTAATTTATTTAAAAAATTGCTGTTTAGTTTTATTCATTTTATAGTAGGTTTGATATTAATATACTTTTCTTTTTTGGGAAATTAATGCTTACTTTCAGCCTATGAATGTCATCGAACTTAAAGTGAGATTCTTGTAGTGGCACCTGGGTGGCTCAGTCAGTTAAGCATCCAACTCTTGATTTCAGCTCAGGTCATGATCTCAGGGTCATGAGCCCCATATTGGGCTCCGCACTTAGTGGGTAGTCTGCTTAAGATTCTCTGTCTCCCTCTCCCTCTACCCCTCCCTCTCCCCACTCGCTCTCTCTCTCTTAAATAAATAAATAAATCTTTAAGAAATCATAAATTGAAATAAAGTGAGTTTATGGTAAACAGCATATACTTGAGCCGTGGTTTTTGTTTGTTTGTTTATTCCACTCAGCCAATCTTTGCTTTTCAGGTGTTATATTTACACTGTTTACATTTAAGGCACTTTCTGCTATGTTAGGACTTAAGTATGCTATTTTACCATGTTTCTATTTGTTTCCTCTGTTTCCATTTCCCTGTTTCTATTTTCTTACTTTCTTGTACATTATGTAAATATTTTTTTAAGACTCTTTGATTTATTTATAGTGTTTTTGAGTGAGTCTCTTTGTAAGTATTTTTTCAGCGGTTGCTCTGGGTATTTATTCATAACAAATTAGCATAAGGTAGATGGCTTAAACAACATCTTTTTCTCACAGTTGTGGAGGCAGGGAAGTCCAAGTTAAGTCTGAAACTCCAGTGACATAAATGAAGGATCTCTTTTATTGTCCCACACATCCCCAAGGCTCTGTTTATTTCTATCTAATTTTTTTTATTTCTTTATACTTTCTTTATTTTATGCATTTTCAAAATGGTCTTTAATGATTATCTTTATTTTTTTAAATCTGTTATATTTTATAATTATATAATTTGCATTCCTTTATAACCTCAGTTTTCCCCAGAGTTTCTAATTTTTTTTTCATTCATCTCAAGAGAATTCATAAATGTTTGCTGAATCGTTTTTATGATTGCTACTGTAGTGTCCCTGTCAGGTAATTCCAGTATCTGATTCATCTCGATGTTGGTGGCCCTTGATTATCTTTTCTAATTCGAGTTGTGATTTTCGTAGTTTTTGACATGATGGGTGATTTTTAATGATATCATGGACATTTTGACATTTATTATTTAAGAAACTTGGGATGTATTTATTCATTCATTCATTCATTCATTCATTCATACAAGTATTTGCCCTGTTAAATTTTATCATGCAGATCGTGTCATAATTTTGTGGACTGCTGTGACAATGACAATCACTTTGCAGAGCCCTTATGGTACCATTTTGGTCTGGTTAGCTTACCCCCTACTGCTGGTCTATGTTCATTCTGCTTGAGAGGGCAGAAGAAACTCCTCTGAGCCAGACCTTGTGTGGGGTTAAGAGTCTCCAATCCACAAAAATGACAATGCTTCTCTAGCAGGTACTTCTTTTGGAAGAGTATTTTCCTGAGCGTGGGGTACAGAGAGTTCTTTATGAGCTGAACATTTATGGAAATTGGATCACCCCTGCCAGGCTATAGAATATCACTGCTTATAAGAGGGGCTTCTCAGGTGTGATGAGAAAGGACAATGCTTCTTCTGGCTACTTACTATCAGCAAAGGGTGCAGGCAATCCTCATTGTTCATTCTGCTAGGCTTGCATAGTATTGTTGTCAGGACACACGCTCAGTTTAGCAAACCAATGAGTCTACCTGGACATAATCTGTTGTCAGGTCAGATGTCCGAAATGCCAGCACTGGCTTGTCTTCTTCTACTGGCCATACTTACCCTCAAAGTATGGGAAAGATTCTAAGACGCCTTGCCACTATGTTGTTCCAGTTTCTGAATCCCTAATCAATTTACCATCCTCTTTCTACTTTTCAGAGGCCTCTTTTAGTTGTCTCTTGATTTATTTCTAGGAAGTATACCTCTTCTTACAGGAAGGGAGCAAGGAGAGTCAAGTCTATGCTGTCTGGGATGGACCAAATATAGCTTTGTCCAAATAGCAATTGAACAATAACTCTTTATCTTCTGCTTTGCTTTGTTTGTTGGCTGATTTGGGGGGTATTTTGTATGTTTTGTATAAGATATGTATATCGAATCTGGATTTAATTTTTTTACAATTTATTTAAATTGATACTGGTACCTGTTAATTTTTTTCTTCTTTTTTTTAAAGCCTTAATCCATTCCTTAAATGTGAGAAACATTATAGTCGATGCAGTAGATGTATTAAAACTTTGGCTTTCTCAATATATTAAATCGTATTACAGCAAGATTTTGTTGACCTAGGAGACATTTAATGTTCTTAAGGTGACTCAACATTACTTGTCAGTTCTATCATGCATATATTTTACAGTTGAACTCTCAAAAATCAATAATGCTTTCTTCATTTCAAGTGTCTTTAACTCATATTACTGGAACCGTTTATTATGTATACCATGATTAAATACCACGTTTAATCTTAATGACCATTCTATGTAATAGTTTTTGTTATGCATTTTTCATAGAAGTTCAAAAAGGTTAAATAACTTTCCTGCAGTTGAACAGAGATTGACGCACATTTCTTTCATTTTAATCCTCTTACCTTTCCCATGATAAATTTTAATAAATACACCTGTATAGAAAATTTCTTAAATTTTGTGATTATACCATCTTGAGAAACTTGGAAAGAATAAATGTCTATTGTGTTTATAAATGCCTATTACTTGATAAAAAGCCCAGGACAACAACTTTTACTCATAACAGATGCTAACAAGAATGTTTTACTTCCTAGTATTAGTAATCTTGCTTCTATAAGCAAAATAACAAAGAGGTAAGCACTATGGGAAGTGTTTTTCTCAATTATGTGATATCGCCCCTTCAGGTTCAGAAGAAGCTAATGTTAATTTTTTATTAAACAGTAATTTCAGTGGAAGCTCCTTTTATTTATTTCAATGTAAGAAAATCTTAGATTAACTGATGCTCCTTATGGCTTCTAAAACAAATACTTACTGGACTCCTTTAATAGTATTTTTCTTCTGGTACACCAAATTTTCTATCCCATAAACTGAGTTATGTGCTTACCAAGAATCAGTTGTTTTTTCCCAAACCTGGTTAAACAAATTACATATATTACTGCCATTACATATTTTCATATTTTAATTAAATGGTAACAAACTCGATCTATGTGTACCAAGTATCTGTCTCCTTAAAAACTACTTTAATATTGTGTAAATATTTATAAATTCAGTCAACCAAATTGCTACTAAATTAGGTATTTACAAGAAAACATTACAATATAAGAAAACATTCCAATATAAGAAAAAGTAATAAAGTCTACAGAATTATGCTTCTGAATGGCTTCACAGATGCTTTTAAAATCTCAAAATATTCCGAAGCCATTGAAAATGGAAATTAGACGGCACTGCTATTTAATTTAAGCAAGAAAATGGAGTTCATGAACCAAGGAAACCTGTCTTAAGAATATTTTTAAACTAAGAGACAATATTAATGTATTGTGCATCCTTATTCAAGATATCTTGTTTAACTGTTCCACTAATCAAATTCAAAATTTGGGCACTTACCAGCTCTTTTTTCTATTAATTTTCACTCACTTATTTTGCATTTGCTTGTATTAATTTTCAATTTTTTACTATTTAATATGTAATGAACAAATTTCTATGACAATAAATTTGATTTACATGAATTCAATATCACTTAATCATCAAAAAACAGTCTTAGCCATTCTTTATATATAAAAGGATTCCATAAATCTGTTTGGTATTGTTTCTAATAGAAGGCTGAAATAAAGAATATATTCCAAATGATGGAATATATTCCAAATATTCCAAATGATGGAATTGCTGTATCAAAAAGTACTTTTTTTTTAAGTTTTAATACCTATTACCAATTCTAACCTTCAGGAAGTATATACCAGTTTATCCTGACAGTAATTTATAGAAGTGGGGATTTAGAGTTGGCAACTCTAATAACTTGGTCAGCATGGTTGGTTCCTTCATGATTTTCTTATTCTCATCAAGCCCAGGGATATTATTGAAACTCAAGATAATCAATCACAACATTCCCTAAGCTCCTCTGATACCAACCTAAACTATAACTTTCTTTTCTCCAGTTCTTCTCTCTGGATTCTGTATGGTTACAAAAATCTGTCTGTGTCCTGTCAAACTACCTATTTTCCGTGCCAATTTCTAATGGTATATTTTTCACCTTTATACTGATTGGAAAGATTCCATATCATGGGTGAATTAGTACATAGAATCATATTTTGGATTTTAAACTTTTTACCCCTTTACATTAAAGGTGCAAGTATCTTTGATTCTCACCCAATAAATTATCACCCAAACCATGTGTGAGCCTACAATGTGCTTCAGACACTGTGACTTTAACAAATCCTCTGCTTCCTAGTGACCAAGCTCTGTCAAAAAATTAATTTCCCTTCTCCAAACCCCATTCCATATGCTAGAAAATTAATTTTTCCCAGGTCTTCCTTTTATCTCTATTATTTCTATTACCTTTCAGTTACAATCTACATTTCTCCTAGCAAGGCTTAACTATTGATAGAAGTTCGACCTTAAATGACCTGTAAAAGTTTATGAACATTTCAATTCTAACAAATTACTCAAATATACATATAAATCCCTCATATAAAATAGATACTGGAATTAAAGGAAAAAAGAAATGCTTCAGATTTCGAGCAGTTCATAGCTTACTAGATAATAACTTTACCACTTTTCTCTTACCAGTTTAGTATTCTGAGGATCAAAATTTCACATACAATAATATTAGTGGGTAAACATTGCAATCTGGAAAATATTACCCTATAATTAGAAATGTGCAATGGATTTTAAAACATAAAATAACAAGGAACTTGTGAATGTTACCTTATCATAAAGAAGAATAGCTTTCTTCATTTTCTTAAATCCTTATTTATTTGTCCCCCTAATTTTTCTATGGGGGGTATGTGGAGATATCTCTACCTTTAAAAAATCTATCCTAATCAGCTGAAAGATAATGTCAGAATTGCTGTTCTGGGGGAAAAAAAAAAAAAGCCCTTCACAAGGACTCTCATTCACTTCCCAGTCTACAGGGTTTAGCAGATTGTCTCAAATCAGCACTAGGAGAAATAAACACAAAAAGAAACATGTGTTAGCATCTATCACAACCTAAAATGAGTATTAGTCACAATCCTCCATAAGCCCACACTAACTTACCCTTCCTTATTCTCCCATGTTCCAGTCATTTATCCAATTTTACTCATTCAATGTGTGGATTTTATAAATTCTCAACTTCATACCAGTGCTCATCTATCTAAGTATCATGTGCCATGCAAGTCCTTCACGTAATCAGCACTGATTCATTCATCCTACAAATCCTTTAAATGTTTATTATACAGTAGACACTGTTCCAACCAAAGAGGGAAGAGATTGATACCAACATTTCTTTCTTTCATATGGATTCAACTACAGAGTATGGATAAAAATAACAAGAAAGCATATCAAGGAGTTGAAATTGGTATGTAGAGAAAATATAGGGTGTAGTCTAAAAGTGACTGGGTGGTTAATTTTTATTATTATAAAGAAGAATGCTATCGAGTGGTAATATTTAAGCAGAAATCTGAAGGACAAAACATACTTGGCTTGACAATATTAGGGAAAAGAGCATGCTTTGGAAAGGAGAAAAAGATGGTTAACAAATAGGATATAAGTTTCCCCAAAGCTTGGTAAATATAAGGAAACAAAGAAGGCCAGTTCAGTTAAAGCCTAATGGATGAAAAGAGACCCCACAAACTAAAGTCTGGTTGGAAGACATGGGCTCAGTCATGGAAGATCAGAAAACCTCATCAAGAATGATGGATTTTATTGTGGTTTAAAAGAGAAAAAACAAGATTTTTTCTTTAAAATTCCTGTATAATTAACAAAGTGTTTTATAGTAGAAGATCTTAATCACAGGGAAGAAATGACATGGTGTGTTATGTTTTACGTATCACTTTGCCTGCCATCTAGTGAATCCCCTCAGAGGGGAACTGAGGCAAGTGTGGATATTTGGGGTGAGATATTGTTTGCTCATAAGTGAGAGAATAAAACATAAGATGAAGTTCATGACTTCCAGGATGGTACAGTCTACTCAGCGTGTGTGACCTTTCCTGGACAAGAGCTACCGACCTAAACCTTATGGTTCAAAAGGATTCTTTATACCCCTAAGGCTGCCTTGGTCTCCACCCTGAGCCGCCACTTCTTCCTGAAACCACCTTAAGAGTCAGCTGAAGAAAACAGTCTCCTTTTTTAAACGTCCATGGTATTTTATGCGAATCACCTGTAGGAAAGTAAGCAAAATTTTCCTTAAATAATAGGTCACTTTAAAAAATGCTAATTACAAATATTTTTTCAGGAAAACAGTCTGCATCACTTTTGTTTTTCCACAGGACTCTCAATGGTGCCTTGGAGATCATTATGCACTATTAGTAAGTGTTCAACAGACAAAGGACATGTTAGAAGGACAAGGGGTGTGAAACAAGATGGCAGTTAAGAGCTGAGAGTGTAGTAGGAGGCAAGTGCATGACATGTAGACTAACATTGTTCTCAGGGCCACAAGACAAGGCCTCCCATTACTTAGTGTATCATGCCTGAGGCCGGAGTATTGCTGGCTTCCGTGGGAGCACACAGGAGGCAAGGCACCCACAGTTTGGAGAAGGCTGGTATAATAACAAGGGGGAATATTTAACCATGGCCATCCAGTGTGATCTCTCAACTCCCCTTCTGTCTCTCTTTCCTGTCACTCCATACTAGTCACACTGACTCTTCTCCTATTCCTTAAACGTGCTGATCACTCTCAGGTTTTTGACTGCTCTCCCTGCTCTGATGCTGTCACCAAAGAATCCATTTGTCCATTTTCCCGCATCACTCGTCATACTGCACAAATATCAGTTCATCAGAAAGACCACCCCTGTGTTATATAAAACACCTCCCATTCTATTCCTGCTTCCACATCTTATTTTTTTCTTCATACATAGCACAGCACATACTTAATCTTTGTTGCCATCTGTCTCCACTACTATGTAAGGTTTGTGAAAGCAAGGGGTAGACCGTGTTTTGTCAACCAATACAGCCCCTAGAGCTTGGTACATAGAATGTTTTTAGTATCACCGAATAAGTGGCCAAGTGGATGAATGAGTGAAAGTGATCTCTGTGTAATGTTCTGAGGATTTGATGAGAGTCTGGTATAAATATGAGGAAAGAGTAAAAAGGAGTTCCAAGGAAAGTTAGCAGCTTCTTTATAGGTACATTCAGGGCACTGTAGAGAGTTCATTATGTATAAAGAGGGTATAAAGGATGGACCTCAAGAAAATATCAAGTGTGCTCACATTAGGTGAATAATGCTAACATGTTTTGACTTCATCTTTAGAAAAATTGGTGCATTAAAGTGACATCAGCTTTACATTTTAGAAAGAAATGTCTGCATCTTGTGGAATCAAATACCTGAAATAAAATTGATCAAATTCTGTACTGAGAGGTTTGCTTTAATTGTTAATGGCAGAATAGGTATATGGAGCCAACTTTTCTCTGTTTAATTTTCACAGATGGCAAGTCCACTCTCATAAATCATCTTTTAAGGAAAGAGTTACAAATACCCTATAACTCATTAGATTAGTGTCAATTAACTGCCCAATGGACAATATGTGCAAAAGAACCCAGAAATGCACATTTAAGAAATGACCTGACATTTTATTATATAAGTTTTTAGACTTCCTAAATTTGGAATTATGACTATCACTAAAGGTGATATAATTCCTTCAAATAAATGGTTTTTTAGAAGGCTATTTCCTTGTTAGCCTTTATTCAAAAATAAATATTAATATACCTGTAGTAAATTTGTCACATTATGCTCGTTAACTTTTATTTATTTATTTTTATTTCAAAGTTATATGACAGCAAAATTGATTGTAT
This sequence comes from Potos flavus, assembly GCA_028534135.1. NCBI lineage: Eukaryota > Metazoa > Chordata > Mammalia > Carnivora > Procyonidae > Potos > Potos flavus. Next base: position 121,466,510 of record CM052895.1, read on the forward strand.
TTTCAGATGAAATTAGTCTAGATTTTTAAGTACAGATAGAATTCAAGGCTGATTTTGAAATTTATTAATTTTATTAAATTTATTGGAGGCTTATTTTGAAATATATTTTTAGGGGCGCCTGGGTGGCTCAGTGGGTTAAAGCCTCTGCCTTCAGCTCAGGTCATGATCTCAGGATCCTGGGATCGAGCCCCGCATCGGGCTCTCTGCTCAGCAGGGAGCCTGCTTCCCCCTCTCTCTCTGCCTGCCTCTCTGCCTACTTGTGAGTTCTCTCTGTCAAATAAATAAATAAAATCTTTAAAAAAAAAAATGAAATATATTTTTAAATGTATTAAAACTTAGTAAGTATTGAATATATTGATAATTTCACAGCAAAAATTTCTGTGAAATTTATGTATCTCTTATATAAATCAAATTATATGTACCAAAACACACAAAAAACTAATAACTTGAATAAAAGAACGGTCGATGGGAAGCAATTTGAGACAAATTATTTTCACCCATTTTTTGCAAGAACCGTAAGAATTACTTATAAATCACTGGTTCTTATTTTGATAGAAGAAAGAAGCTGTAAAAAAGTGAGTCCTTTCCACAATACAGCCCTTTAAATGCTGAAAGTTTCCATTCCTTTTCAAAATTTTCTCCACAACTCCATCAGCATAACTCATGTGAAATCATTTTCCAATCACTGCCATCCTAATCATTATGTCGATAATTATGTTGACTTATAATATGAAGAACTAAAAATATTTTGCCTCAGTCTCACAAATGAGCGATGTGTAAAAACTATGGTCTTTCTTATGAAATACAGTTTTTTCACCTAAATTAATGTTGCGTGACTTTTAGAAGTCATATAATAACCAGAAATTGAAGTCAATTCAAACTTCGAAGTTTCTTTCAAACAGATTTGCAAGATCAAATATGTAATAGTCAGCTGAATTTGAGTTTTTGAGCAACACAGTTTTTAGATAAGTATGTCCCACATATTGCAAGGGACATACTTTTACTTAAAATATTTTTTGTTCTTTATATGAAATTCAAATTTAAATGGGTATTTATTATGAATTTTTGTTAAACCTGACAGCTTTAATTTCACATGATCTGCATTAAGCATAAGTTCTCTTTAATCATATTTTTCAGGAAATAGTATTGAGCTAAGTGTTCGATTTATACATTTTTCTTTATTATATTACAAATGATTCTCTTTTCTAATAGATTACAAATTTCTGGAGGGCTGAAACTATATTTTACTCATTTGTGTTTTCATCAGAGTACCAAGCACAGCTTTTTAGTAATAATAGTAATCCAATATTTACTTGTTAATATGAGACAAAGATACAAAATAAGTTTAAATCTTTCATGTATTGATTATAGATGTTTGTTTCAAGTATACAGAATTTTCTAGAAGTCCAGGAAAGGATGAGTGGATATCATAGTTAAGCACTCGGTAGATGTCCGGATAACTGTTGCAAAGTGGCTTAAAGTCAACTAAGGAGACAAAATGGTTACACTACAAGCAACCCAGGAAATCAGAAAGTGTATTTTTATTAACACAATAGTGGTTTGATTGTGTATCAGTAAAGGCACTAGACCAACACCTCATTCTCTTGGTTTTCATTATGTTTCCACAATTTATTCCACAATGACTTAGGACACCTCAGTTATTCTATATGGTCCTTAGATTAACCATTTCTACATAAATTACATGTTGAAGGGGTAATGCTTTGGATATACTATGTTTAATAAAATTAATTTAATTGGATTTGTTTTACTTTGTTTAGTGTGCATATTAGAAAATTCAAAATTGTATATATGGTTTGCATTATATTTCACGCTGGACATCACTATTTTAGTAGTGCCGAAATTAATTCTGATAATTGTAGCTCTAAATGAAAAATCTGTTTTTATTTGTACTTTTAACACTTAGAAAAAAATCTGCAGTTCCTTTTTTTTGGTCATTTGTTTTAGTTCTTTTACCTTTATAAGGAAATAAAGCAGGACTAAATATAAGAACTAATTAGACAAAAATGAATTTATTTTCAGAATATATTTCTCATTTTATGCATAAATTAGTCATAATGATTTGAAATTTATTTCAATACAGTAATTCACTAGAAATGTATCAAGTTAATAAAGAACCAAAAAACATGTATCAGCTATTTTAACTGTCCACAATTTGCATTTTACTACATTCGCTCCTCTGAGAAAAGCATTTACATAATACAGTTTAAATTATCATGCTAAACTAAAAAGAACATTTATTCATGCTTTATTTATAATGTAGTTGGCACATAAACACTATAAAATAAATTAAGAACCTTATTCCTAATAATATTTTTCTTAGTTAATAAAAGTTTGCTGAATAATCTTTTTAACATTCTCTATGAAGAATGAGAGCATTCATTATTTAATAATTAGTATGTGTTAACTATTTCATTTTCTACAAACTAAATGCCTACATAAATCTTGTTATAAAATCACTAGCTGTTATTTAACAATTATAGACAGACTCTGCGGCCACAATGCTAGGTACAAATGCATTTACACATAAAGGATCAAGGTTAAATCCGTCCCTTCTCACCTTCCAGGTGATTTCAGACATTGGAAAAATTCAGAGATCATTTATTATGTTGGTTTTTTCCAAGATTTATTTATTTATTTTTAGAGATTGCGAGATCATGGGCAGGAGCAGAGGGAGGGGAAAAGGAAGAGAATCTTTCAAGCAAACCACCCACAGAGCGAAGAGCCCAAGGCTGGCACAATGTCTAACCCAGGAGACCCTGACCAGAGCCAAAACCAAGAGCTGGGTGCTTAACCGAGTCACCCGGGAGCCCGATCATTTATTATTTCTTTTTTTTTCCCCAAATACTTATTTTATTTTTCAGTGTTACAAGATTCATTGTTTATGTACCACACCCAGTGCTCCATGCCATACGTGCCCTCCTCAATACCCCCCACCAGTCTCGCCCCCCTGCTGCTCTGTATATCCCATTTGGTCCGAGACAAGACGTCATAGCCCCACCGCAATGACAGTAAATGTTCATGTGAGTTTAGAGTTTATTTTTAATTTTGTATGTAATTATTTCAACCTCCCAAGAATTTTATCAGGTAAGTGTTGTTATTACCATATTATAGGTAGGAGGCTAGAGCACAAGAAATTTAAACATGTCCCCTGTTTTAAAATTGGAATTCACAGAAATAGAACTTGGACAATGGCGGTTTGCTTAAAGCACTGATTCATGTAATATAAATATTATTTTGTTTGCCATTACATTTCAGCTAACCGTACAATCTCCATGGATAGTTTACAACACTTAGAGTTAATAATTGTTAGTAAATGTTAACAATTAAGATGTAATTTATTTATTAATTTACTTATTTTTAAGATTTTATTTATTTATTTGACAGAGAGAGAAGTCACAAGTAGGCAGAGAGGCAGGCAGAGAGAGAGGGGGAAGCAGGCTCCCTGCTGAGCAGAGAGCCTGATGTGGGGCTTGATCCTAGGACCCTGAGATCATGACCTGAGCCAAAGGCAGAGGCTTTAACCCACTGAGCCACCCAGGTGCCCCAACAATTAAGATGTAATTTAAATCAAAATGGATATTTCAGTTATTTATTAGACATATTACAGATCTTTCATTTAATGATAAATACCAAAGAAATATCTGTTTTATTACACATTTTACAGATCTTTCTTTTAATGATAAATATACAGAGAAATATATCTGTATTATCTGAATATATTATCTGAAATGTATTTATTGAACACTGTGTGGGCCAAAGTAATATTAGCATTTGTCGTTATACTAATAAGACCCTTGGATATTTCTATCTAATTACTGGAAACACAGGATAATGTTTATCACATAGTGATGTTTTGGTAACATTCTACCAGTGATTATTAGTTTTCAGTGTATAATGTGATGTTATTTAAGTAATTTATGATTGGAATTTAAATTTATAGGCCTGCAATTTATCGAATATTATTTCCTTCCTCTATCAGATTTCCCCTTCCTTTACACGTTAATGTAATTAGAAGTTGTTTTATAGCTCTGTCAGAATTGTTAAAATATTTAGAGCTTTAAAATATTAATCAGGGATCATTACATATTCATTTAAAGATTTCTGACTGACATGAAGAGAAATGAAAAATGAAATATCTCCCATAAAGCCATTGAAAGAAAATAAAACTGTCTATAAAATATCCATTAGATGAAATGAATCCCTACAGTACCCTGGACTTGAACTCATCAAACTTCTTCATCATGAACCTTTCCTCGTCTTTTTAAGTTAAAAATGTGTAGTTTTCAATTACAGAGCTTTAATTTACTTTAAAATTTAAATTGTTAATTAATCAGCTTGAAACACTACATTTTTGATGCGTCGGGAGCTTTACTTCTATCAAAAATATATATGGATAAGCCCTGCTTAAGTATTATTCATTTATATTGCGACGACTATTTGACTTATTTCCCAATTCAGATAAACTTTTCTGTTAGAGAAATTTTTTATCTCTATGACTCTTTGTTCATATTCAACCATTGTGGTGTCACTATGCCTCAACATTAATTAATAAGTACTTTCATTGCATATGGAAAATGAATATTCTCAACACATGGTCCTTCCTGGAGATATATTAGTTTGCCATTTCTGATGTTTTCATTTCAAAACGAGCACCAGAAAAGAAAAAAGCAAACATATTTTGAGTGCCCAATTCCTGAGCTATTTTCACCATATGTCTGCTTCAGAATGTTCTCTCTCTTCTTTTCTCTGGACATCCCCTTCATGTGCTTGCTCTGATAGAAGCTTGCCTTTCTCCTGAGGACACTGCTTCCCTGAGAAATTTATTCCTCACACGGGTATTGTTTTATTTATTCATTTTTCTACTTCTTCTCTGCCTTATTGGGATATCACTAAAATACAATAAACTGCACATAGTGTGTACAACATAACGCATTTTGACATATGATACACCTGTGGACCAATCAGTACAAGTATTGAACATATTCATCTACCTTCCCTAAAAGTTTCCCCAAGCACCTACAACAGTAATCTCCCCCTCTTAGACCAGAATTCTCTTCCTGTCCAAGGTGACCACTGATCAGCTTTCTGTCAGTTACGTGCTCTATCTTATATATACACATATTTTAAAGGTTTTATTTATTTGTTTGACAGAGAGAAACACAGTGAGAGAGGGAACACAAGCAGGGAAGTGGGAGAGAGAGAAGCAGACTCCCCGCTGAGCAGGGACCCGGACTTGGGGCTCCATCCCAGGATTCTGGGACCATGACCTGAGCCGAAGGCAGACGCTTAACTGACTGAGCAGCCCAGGCGTCTCTACGGCTTTTTCTTGAAGCTGCTCTCTGAGACCTGAGTATCGATGGCTTCTTTTTCTCAGACACACAGCTCATGATGCTTTTCTAGACTAACTTCTGTTCGTTCTCCTCTTTCCCATGACCTAGACCTCGGATGATGAGGATAGGTGGCAACCAAGAAAAATTCTAGCTTCCGCTGTGCTCCCGTTCAGTGTGAAGACTATGTTTCCCCAAATTTGTCTTTTCCTATTGTCTGTCCCCTCATTTGAATTGTACCTTCTATCACTCACAGGTCATCAATGTACTTTTTTACTTTTATAGGATTTATGGTTTGGGGAAATACCTCCAAAATTGTAAGATATTGACTGTCACTCTTATTTCTCGAGTGGTGAATTTTTGTGATATGTTTGATACCCCTTCCCTTGGTGTTTCAGTAGTAACCATGATAGACTGTGACAAATACTACTTGTCAAATGTCACTTGAAACAGCAAATCTTGAAAACAAAATTGTATGCCATTGTTTTGGGTGGATGTGGGCAATTTAATCATTCTCTCACACTTTTAAGAGTCAAGAGGAATGTGCCGAAGGGGGATGCTCATAAGTTATGCTGGTATTTGATTCAAAAATCTATTTTAGTCATACCTGTTTATCCAACATGTATGCACACTATACACATGGTAAGTTCTACTGTACATAGTCACAGGAATTGAGACTATCACATAAAAATAATTAGTATATCACATATATAAATATATATGCATAATTTTACCTTAATATGCCAACTATCACTAACCTTCACACACTTTCTGGAGGGTGGGAAATATTTTAATTACTTCAAGTAATATGCAGAATGGTTTCCTTATATATTTAAATATATATGTTTTTTAAGTTTATAAGAAAAGAAACAGCAAAAGTATTCTTATGTAGTCTAAATATTTCTTACACTTCCAAAAGAGTAATTAATTTCAATACATGCCTTTAAAACAAGGGCATACTAACACAAGATTTTAGATGTCTCTTTGAGGAGACTAATTCAAATTAATAGAGGAATAATTGTCCCTCTCTGTTGTTACATGTATTACCTAATTACAGAACGAATAAAATGTCACAGCAAAGAGAGTGACATTTGTTTAACAAGAAATCATTAACATTGTGTCTGTTGCTATTGAACTCAGGAAAAGCTACATAGTTGATTAAGCCTGATAATCTAGCAACTATGTCAATTCACTTTAATCTACATACCATGTGAAAAAAAACACACACATCATTTTATGCCTACTTTTGGAAAGTATAACTATTTATTTCTTCTGAAAAATAAGTAATACTAAAAACAAGAGTTAAGACAAAACGTAAGAGAATTATAATTTATTCACTTCTCATTTCTGTTGGGATCATTAGCCGAGGTCATTTATAAAAAGAGGCTTTGCTTATAGAATTTAACAGTAAAAATCTGAGTATCTAGTATCATTCATTCGCAGTCCAGACTGATTATTATATATTAAAATTCTTAATTTTTCCCTTCATTAAGATCAGTGATTACTTATTGAATTATCATTAGTAGAATATGGAATTGTTTGTTTTCATTATAAAGCTTTAAAATCTTTTATTTTTAAGAATTGATAATGAATATATTTCACTGTGATTTTATTTTATTTTTTTTAAAGATTTTATTTATTTATTTGACAGAGAGAGAGATCACAAGCAGGCAGAGAGGCAGGCAGAGAGAGAGGGGAAGCAGGCCCCCTGCTGAGCAGAGAGCCCGATGCGGGGCTCGATCCCAGGACCCTGAGATCATGACCTGAGCTGAAGGCAGAGGCTTTAACCCACTGGGCCACCCAGGCGCCCCTGTGATTTTACTTCTTTACCCAACATTTACTTCATTACCCAACTAAGATCAAAAGATCAGACAAATCTTATATAGAGTTGTATAAAGTATTTCTTAGTGATGCTACAATTTTCTTCCTATCCTTTAAGAAATAATCATCTTATCCCACCTTTCCTTTATCCTAGAAGCATAGGATTTATTCCCAAAGGCTTCCTCTTATGTTTTCCACAGCTATGTATCCTTTTGAGTAAAATTGCGTCCTTGTTGTATTTCAGGATTATTTCCACTAGCCAACAAATATATTCTCTTTACCTGTTTTTCAGTTTTTATTTTTATTTTGCATTTTCTCAGAATTCTCTTTCCTAGAGATAATTATCACTGCTAATAGAATCTCTCTGTGTTAACACAGGCTTACTTCTCATTTCTTATCTATTTTCTGTTATATTTTTATAGCTCTTCTAAATCTGAACCTAACAAACAAGGTAATTTTGGAGTTTCAGATACTACAACAAAAAGCATCAATATATATTTTGGAGCCAGAAATCTTCAATGGAATTGAAAGTCATTGAGAATATGTGATTCTACTGCACCTTTGCAAACATTAGGATAGATGAGTATTTTCAGCACAGAACAAACAGTGTGGCCATAAACTCTATTATTGGTTTAATATTTTGCATTTTCCAAAGCTTTTTCCTGTGTGTTTTGTTGTTAATTTCTCACAATTGACCTTTATACAAATGTTATTATTGAAATTTAATGACAATTTCAGTGTCTTACCTTCGAGCATGCTAATTCAGAAGCTGTCCTATATATACAACTAAGTTGAAAAGGTATTTCCTGACTTATCCATCATATCTATTTCTAATGTCGTAGAGATTTAGTTAGATTCACTTACTAGTTAAGGTAATATTATTATTATTATGAAATTCGTCGCTGGCACCACCACTAAGACTCGGTAAATAAATATGGACACAAGTCTATTTTTGCCAGTAATCCCTGTATGAAGCTAGAAAATCACATTTCTCTTCCTGAAACTGAGAAGTTTGTATGAGAACATCTCTTTTTTTTTTTTTTTTCTTTCGTGTCATGGCTTTAGCCAAACTACTCCATGGAACTGCTGCCTTAATATCCATTTTGTTTGGCCAAGCAGCTTGCAGTGACTTAAACCAGACACTAGCCACCTCGTGCAAATGCATTCCTTGCTAGCAGTCTGCAGAGTTTCAAGCAAATGTTAAGTTCCTGGGTCGAACCCAAAAGCTCATGTAATCAACAGAATCTCCTGTCTCCCAGCACCTTCCTCGATGCGGCTCTTAGGTAAGACCTCTGTGGGGTTTACGAAGACCTCTCTCTTTTTGGATTGTCCCATTGGCCTTAGCCTGGGAACCTCAAAGCACTTCACATTTGGACCCTAAATAAAGGCATGTGCCCCAGGTCCTTTCTCTCTGTCTGCACTCCACCCTGCCTTCTCCGTGCAGAGAAGTAATATCCAGTGTCTCTCTTAGACGTATTTCCTTAAACATACACCAACATGAAAGATTCAAATATTCTTTCAGATGTTCTTTCTAATATCCTGAGCAGATGGAAGACTCCAGTTTTCTTTGTCAATCATCACACAATTAATAGCGCACAATCTCATCAGAAAACCCTCACAGAGTCTTCAGCCTACAATAAGATCAAGTAAAAATTCACTGAGCAAGCGACATTAAAAATCTAAATCTATTTCACTTAGCATAGTACCCTCTAGTTCCATCCACGTCGTTGCAAATGGCAAGATTTCATTTCTCTTGATGGCTGCATAGTATTCCATTGTATATATATACCACATCTTCTTTATCCATTCATCTGTGAAATAAGTCAATCAGAGAAAGACAATTATCATATGATCTCTCTGATATGAAGAATTTGAGAGGCAGAGAGGGGGGTTGTGGGAGGTGGGGGAGGGAAATAAAAAAAGATCAGATCGGGAAGGAGACAAACCATAAGAGACTCCTAAACTCACGAAACAAACTGAGGGTGGCTGGGGGGTAGGGGGGTAGGGATAGGGTGGCTGGGTTATGGACATTGGGGAGGGTATGTGCTATGGTAAGTGCTGTGAAATGTGTAAGCCTGATGATTCACAGACATGTACCCTGGGGCAAATAATACATTATGTGTTAATAAAAAATTTAAAAATTTTAAAAAAATCTAAATCTATCTTGTCACATACTCAGGGATTCTTAGAGAGGTCAGACTGCATATAAAGAGATGCACGACCCAGTAATACTTAAGGCAAAGTAAAGTGCTGGCAATTAAGGTCTACAGCATTAATAAGCCTCCTCAGCCACAGGCACCTCTGTGGTATGCTTACTAGGACCTTATTTTGCCAGATCTTTGGGTTTTTCAAGACAAATTTGATGTGTGAATGATGGGTCCTACCTAAATGTTATAATTTGGTAGGTAACTAAAACTTATTTAAAACCAAAGTACAACCAAATTACACCTGGACGGCCAGATAAAGGCTGTGGGTTTGGAATCTCTCTTGCAAATGATTGAGACTGGGCCCAACAAAGGATGTACCTGGAGGACCATTTCAGGCCAAACGAATGTATGCAAATGTCTATATGGGGAATAACAACCCATATATTTGGGTTACGAAAAGATCTAAAAGGGCAGAATAGGGCAAGAAAGGGCAAATTTGATTAGAGGTGTAAAAACACCATATCATTTGGGGCTCCTGGGTGGCTCAGTTGCTTAAGATCTGCCTTTGGTTCAGGTCATGATCCCGTGGCCCTGAGATCCGGTCTCCAGATTGGGTCCACATGGGTCCTGCATTGTCTGGCTCCCTGCTCAGCAGGGAGTCTACTTTTCCCTCACCCTCTGCTTCTCCCCACTGCTCATGCTCTCTCACTCATGCGCTCTCTCGCTCAAATAAATAAATGAAATCTAAAATAAAACAAAACAAAACCAACAAAAGGGTGCTTTAGGCCTTAATGAGAATTTTTTAAATTAATCAAAAGCATTGCTTCTCTAAGAAAGTGTTTGGCTCTATGATGTAATCATGAAAATTGATATATCAATGAACACTTATGGATAAAAACAATATATAATACAAATAGTTTTTAAATTCACCCACCCAAAATAAATCAATATTTATACTTATCCAATGAAATAAATTATTTTAAATTGGTGTATAATTACTTAGGTGTGTTTTAGGTGATAAAAAGCAAAGATGTAATATCTAAACATTAAGATTTAAATTATATAAATGCCCAGAAGTTGTTTGGAATTGCTTATTATCTTAGTTTTCCTCAAAAACGTAATCATCACTAGCAACAAAAGTATAACATTTATGCATAGCACAGATTAAAATTTAAAATCACAAGTGTTTTTACATTACCAGTTTTTTCAATTCATACCTGATTGTCAATTTTTACAAAAATTCTAATTATTATGTATACCTCTAAAAAATTAATCTGCAAGAAATTAGCAGACTCAAAGATTCCAGAAGAGATGGCATATTTATTATTTTTCTATGTAAATTCAGTGCCTCAAGCAATAAAAAGGCTTTGGATCTTATTTCTCACTGCCCGCAATGCATCAATAAGTTTAAAAATATTTAGTATTCCCTGAATATGTTCACATCACCCCATCATTTCAATGTATTTCTTGATTTCCTTGGTACATATTGTTATCATTTTATCCTCATAAGTAACTGATCATTGTCCTTTTCAAAGAACCAGACTTTAGGTTTGTTTTTTTCTAAATAAATTCTAGCGGTTTTATTTGTTTCTTGTTGCAGCATCCAAAATCTTTTCAACAACAAAGCAAGATCTAGGGTTGCTTTTTGTAGCCTTAACTGGCCTGTCAGCCTGGTGAGTTTTTTCCTTGAAGCTGTTTTCCAAGGAATAAATTTTAATTTTCATTTTTATTGATTTCTGCTTTATTTTTAATGTGGTTCACCATCATCATATTTGATTTCTTGTTTTAATTTCCTGGATTGTTCTTTTTTAATGTCCAGTTTAACAATAAAAGTATGTTTTAGTCCTCTGAGTACAGATTTGAACATTTTAGGTCTTGTGAAATTTTGTGTTGTTACTATCAGATAAATTATCTTCTTATAACTACAATTTGATGTGCTATTGGGTCCAACAAGTTTCTAAAAGGCTTGTTGCAGATATGGAGAAAGTAGTTTTATTTAGGTTTGTTCTGTGGTTCAGTTGATTTTCACTGATTACTACTTTTACTTAACTGTGAGGTCATATAATGTAGCCTCTAGTATTTATTATTTTAAGCATTAATCAAGGTTTACTTTGTGGGCATATGTATGATTAATTTTTCTATCGTTCTATGATCAAAATTAAAAATCTTATTCTGCAGTTTCAAGTATATTCACACATACATATACAAAAACATATTTATGGGGGTGCCTGGGTGGCTCAGTCAGTCAAGCCTCTCACTCTTAAATTTCTGCTCAGGTTATGATCTCAGGGTCATGAGATCAAGCCCTGCATTGGGCTCCATGCTCAGCTGGGTGTCTGCTTGAGATTTTCTCTCTCCTTCCCCCCTCCCATGCGTATACACGTGCTCTCTAAATTAATTAATTAAATAATTAATTAATAAAATCTTAAAATATATGTATATATTTTCATATACCATGGGCTATGTCTCCATGTAGACATGGAGAATCAGTCAACCCTTTTCTCTCTTTTTGGTTGCTAAATTCTAATTGTTGGATAACCATGAAGTCAGCTGAAGTCGGCTCTTGAGAACTTAAGAGCTCAAATACTTCTGCTTATAAATTGGCCTATCCTATTTACTAGCATCTCTCACTCCATACCAAGTTTCAAGCAGTATATTCCAGGGGCCTCAAGTTAAGTTATGTAGTGGGAACTAGACATTTCTCCTCTGCCGTGTGGACCTGCTTTGGAGTACACACACTAGCATTTGCTCCTGATCAGGATTGCATTAGACTGGGAAGGGGTATGTCAATTTCCAATCTGGTGCAGGTAAATTTGACCACATGGGATTGTACCTTTAGTTTCTGTCTCAAGGCCCTGTCTGCTGTTTAATCACTGTTGCGGATGCAGTTTTGCTGCTGCTGGGACCACTGCCACCTTTGCTAATACAGCAGGAACTACAACTACCATTAATACTACACGCGCACTCGTGCACGCATGCCCATGCTTGACTTGCAATCGACTGGTACGTCTTTGTCTTTTTAGTTTGACTTTTGTTTGTTTGTTGGTTTCTCATAATAGTCAATATAAACTGTATTTTGCTATTTACCTCAATTAGAGCAACTTTATCTTTCCAGGACAACGAGAAATGTGATGGTGATTTAACTTACTGCTACTATTTTGCGTCTATAATATAATATGATGTGACGTAATATAATAAGTATGTTCATAGTTCTGCCATATATGTTTGAAATTATGCAACTAAATATAGTAATAAAAGCATTTGCCAATTCTCGAGTGTGTGTGTGTTTGTGTGTGTGTGTGTGTGTGTGTGTGTGTGAATTGCTTGAAGTACGACTTTTACCAAGATGGCAGTAGCCATTGTCCATATATGAGAGAGAGGTAATGAAGATGACTTTCTAGTAAAAGTTCCAAAGCTCTGGTGTTATTAAAACCTGCAGATAAGAGGGCTTAGTGATGTCTCTGTTCTACATTTTTCTCCTATCCTTCTTTAGTCCCTTTGGAAATTTCCACCCATTTCAAGGCATATCCTGCAGGTTTATCCATTGTCTTGATTTTGAAATAGGTATGTTAGCATCAGCAGGGAGGATGTGACTGTGCAGCGAGTGTTACTTTCAGAGGCAGAAGCTTATGCAAGATCTTGTGCTGTGTACTACACAAACTTGTACTCTCCTAACTCCTATGTAGTTTACTACCAAAGGCACTCCCCCGTGATTTTTTTTCAGCCATGTTTGCCAAGGTCTTGATGAGCAAACAAGGATCATTGCAGTTACTAACTTGTAATCATGTTAGGTCATTTAAGATAGATATTGACCAGACCAATCCTGAGTCTGGTCTTTGGCACCTGACACATTAGGGTTTCTATGGGTAAGTAAAGTCTGCACTTGAAAAGATGCTGCTCATAGTACAACCGTTGTCACGTACGATGCTGTAGTTTCTGTAACTCCATATACGTCTGCTTGTGAATTTTGACTTCTAGACTTGAGGAAATCTAGTTAATTATTTAGCCAAGGCCTTAGAGTTTTTCAGCAGTAGAGCTGAGATTCACTGTGATGGTCCCTGTCTTTGCTTTCTTCCCTTCCACACAGAGGCTCTAATTTTGCTTTAATTCCTCTCTACTAAATTCATTCTAAAAATTTCCAAATGACATTATACTAAACTCTAAAATATGTACTAAGGCCAACAGGCCACACATGTGCCTATCCGGATTTACTTCCCTAGTCTTATCCCAGACATGTCTCCCCATTACCCTCTCTGCTCAGACACAACATACTGCTTTCTGCGTTTTGAATGTCCCACATTTTTGCCTGTGTCAAAATCATTGCCCATGCAGTTCCCTTTGTCTGAGATTTCTCCACTACCTAGCAGGACCTTCTGTCCTACCCAAGCCCCTTAAATCCTGGACTCTGATCATCCCTCTTCCAACTCTCAGGTTAAAGGTACCCGAAGGCATTTTTAGTTCACTTTCATGTGTTTGAGCAGTGATTGCTCCCCCTTTATCTCTTTAATTCTAAGAAACAAATGCCTTTTACATTTAAGATGTATAAAATTAGAATGCTATTTACAGCCAGTGTGCACATTTATAGAGATAGTTAGCTTTGTTATACGGGTACCATTTTTTCCCTAAAATGCTGCTATTAAACAGTAGTCTTATATCTTAAGAGATGTCAGAGTTAAAAAAAAAAAAAAAAAAAAAACCTGCAGTGATATTTTCCAAATAGCCCTAAGCAGTATTCATATATCTTATGAGGCTATTATTAGCACTGGAGCCCTTAGTAAATGAACAAACTGAAGCCAAAATGGAAGGTGCTAAATGTATTACTCGGTGGAAGAACAAATGAATAAATCTATCAAGTTCTTTACCAGTGAACCACACCTTTGTGTCAATTAGCTTGTGCTTGCGTGTGTCAAATGGCTCTTGTTGCAATGCCTCCTACCCCTTCTAATGTCAGTCCCTGGTCTTGATGGGCTTTTTATTTGCTTCTCTGACCTTCCCACTAGACTGCTTACCTTTAGATGCTGTACTTTCAAGTCAGCCTGTGGAAGCTTTCTGCTGCCCTCTGCTGGCTACAGCGAGTGCCTGGGGCTCATTCTTCAGATTCCGGTTCTATCTCAGGACCATATCAGGAGGCAGAAACCAAACAAACCAAGGAGATACCTCTCATCCAATCACAACACTAAAAATACCTATTCGAGTATCAGATTGGGTATTATCGATTATCACATTGGGTTAGTCAAACGAGGTGTCAATTCAGTGTTGTTTCTTTTCCTTTGAACCTAGCTGTGTCCTGCATGTCCAAGAAGTCATACCCTTTAAAGAGCGATGGTTAACGGCCTGCCCTTCACTTTTGCTTTTGCTCTATTCTTATAGAATGAACTTTGTGAATGACATATTTAAAGGAAAGGGATCCCGGGAAACTATGACTCTAGAAGTTGAATCTGTATTGCAGTCTTTTGACCTGGTATATTCCGAGGGAAATGGCACACCGTTCAGTAAGCCTTCTTAATACAGCATGAGACAAACCTAACCTATGCCTCTAGGACGTGGTGGCATTCCTGTCCTAATGCCTGCATGTAACCTGCTTTGCCACACGCATGTTCTACATTAAAAGTGACATATGTTCTTGAAGGATGTCGTTGTCAACTACGTGGCCATTCTCTCCCCAAACTGGTAGGAACAGTAATACTTCTATTATGCTCGTCACCCCATTTCACTCTTACGTCATTATTTTCTCCATATATGTTGTTAGGAGTTGGCAGACATTTTTTTCCTAAATTTTTTTTTCTGTTTGGATTTTCTAAATTCCCTTCCGCAAACCGTTTTCCTTTTGTGGTCAGAGGACAAAAATTCTATACCAATGAAAGTTTATTCTAAGAATAAACAAACTAAATTAATTAACTACTTAATTAAGGGAAGCCCATGTGAAGTTGAAAGGATGAATGACACCAATGGAAGACAGCTTCCGCTTTGTCGCTGCTGAGATATGGATGACGTCATAAACGTAGCCAGTTGGGTTTGTGATAAGGATATGTCTCTCCATTTTTTTTAATTTACTTTTTACGTACAGGGTAAAACGTTCATGTTTGATGATTAATTCTATGAGTTATGAAAAATTAATATGTTCGTATAAATACCACGGAAGTCAAGACACAAGTTTCATCACAGTTTAAGATTTCTTCTCCCCCTTTTTTAGGTAACCCCTGAACCCAGCCTTTACTTCTATCCCCTGTAGTTGACCCCTTTCCAGAATGTTATATGATGTTTTTGAATGTGACTTTTTTCACTTGGGATACTTGCAGTTGAGATTTTCAAATTATTGTAAGTATCAACAATTTTTTTTATTAGAAAGCATATTGCAGTGTATAGATTAGTAAGCAAATTTCAGTGTATAGATAAACATATTGTTTATCCGTTCACAAGTTTGCCTCTAGTATTTGATAATTAAGAATAAATTGTTATAATTAATACAGGTTTTGTGTGACCATAAGTTTTAATTTCCCTTGGTTACCTGTCTAATAGAATGAAGTGTTCATGTGATAAGTGTATATTTAACTCTATGAATAACTTCCAAAGGTTTTTATCAAAGTATGTGCAGCATTTTTAATTCCCACAAGAAATCTAAGGGTTTAAATGGCTCTGTATCTTAGCCAGTACTTATCAGCATAACTAAAAATAATTTCACTATTACAATAGTTTTATAGTGATATTTCATTGTAGTTTTGGTTAGTATTTCTCCATTAATGATATTGATCACCATTTTCATTTACTTACTTGCCATCAGTATATCTTCTTTGGTGTAATGTATGTTTAAGTTTTGGTACAGTATTCATGAAAATGTTTAATATCTAATTGTTGATTTTGAGGGTTCTTTATATATTTGGATAAAAGTATTTGTCTTTTCACATCCTTAGTGTTGTCTTTTGCAGAGTAAAAGTTTTAATTTTGATGAAATTCATTTTACCAATGCATTCTTTTATGGGTCATATTTTGGGTACCATATCTAGAAAACTTTGCCTTAAAAATGTTGCAGAATTTTTCACCAATGTTTTCTTCTAAAAGTTTTACAGTTTTGCATTCTACATGCCACTCTATGATCCACTTTGAATTGAAGGTTATATGAAGTGTGAAGTATGCATTGTTTCTCCTTTTTTTGTATTTTGGATGTACAGATGTTCCAGATCATTTGTTGTAAGGAGTGTTTTTTTCTTTTTCTTCATTGAATTTTCTTTTTACCTTTGTCAAAAGTCAACTGATCATATTCATCTGAGCCCATTTTGAGACTCTCTATTCTGTTATATTTATTTATGACTTGATAATTGTAGCTTTTGTGCAGGTTTTAAAATCAGCAGCTATGACTGCAGCAAGTATGTTTTTCCTTTTCTTCTTCCATTTTGCTTATTGCATTCTCTTTCGTGTCCATATGAATTTTACAAACAGCTTGTCAAAATCTATAAAAATTCCTGCTGAAATTTTGATAAGGGTTGTGTATAACTTGTGAATAGATTAATACATTGTCTGTATCTCTTTTCATTTATTGATTAGTGGCTCTAACAATTACTGAACGCATGACAAACATTTAAAATTAAATTAAAATTAGCATTTTACCAGTTCAAGTAGAATGTTAATTTTAAAGCCAAATAGGTGTCTTTTTCTTTTTCATTTTATGTAACGATTGTCATAAATATGTTACACCCACATATTTAATATATTGAAATTGCTACTAGAAAGGTTTATAAATTTAGCTTTCAACATTTATAATTATTTTAAATAACAAGATAAGAAAATAGTTACCAAATATTTACCTCTTACCTCCATTATATACAGCCTTTTACCTTCATTCTTATAGTCCAAATTTTGCCTCTGTAATCATTTTTCTTAAGCCTGAAGGATTTCTTATAGTACTTTTTAGAGAAAAACTATTCACAAAGTTTTCAGTTTTCCTTCATTTTAGAATATCTTTATTTAGCATTTATTTCTTAAGGATATTGCCACAGGACTGAGAATTTGGAGGTTTGTCCCTCTCTCCCCTCTAAACAGTTTAAATATGTTGTCCTACTGTCTTCTAGGCTGCATGTTTTCTAAAAGAGATTCATGGCAATTCTAATTGTTAATTCCCTATATACAAAATGTCCTCTACTCTCTGCATTCAGGATTATATATATTTTACCTTTGTTTTTCAGCTCTTTGATCATGATGTGCCTGGGTATGACATACTTTCCAAAGGTTGCTGATCTTCTTTATTTTTTTTATTTTTTTATTTTTTAAAGATTTTATTTATTTATTTGTCAGAGAGAGTGAGAGAGAGAGCACAAGCAGGCAGAGTGGCAGGCAGAGGGAGAGGGAGAAGCAGGCTCCCTGCCTTGCAAGGAGCCCGATGTGGGACTCGATCCCAGGACCCTGGGATCATGACCTGAGCTGAAGGCAGCCGCTTAACCAACTGAGCCACCCAGGTGTCCCACTGACCTTCTTTAATCAGTATTTTATGATTTTTAAACCAAATTTGGAAAATTTTCACCATTATTTTTTTTTCCTTTTTTTTTTATTCTGAATAAGTCTTGTCTTCTTTCCTTCTGGAACTCCAAAGTAACAAATGTTAGACATTGTTATATTGTCCCCAAACCTCTGAGGCTCTAGTCTTTCTTTTATCTCTCTTTCCCATTATCCCATTTCATGGGATAAATTCTATTGATATATCATCAAGTTTTTGGACATCTTCATCTATATTCAACATTCTGCTATTGAGCTCTCATGATGAATTTTTATTTCAGATATTATTAATTTCAGTTCTAACATTTCTAGTTAGTTTTTAAATGTAGTTCCTACTTCTCTGGTAAGAATCGTATCTTTCCTTTAAGAGTTTTCACCTCTACCATTTGGAGCACAATTATAATACCTACTTCATTATTTTTTTTTAAGATTTGTTTATTTCAGAGTGGGAGATAGAGACAGAATGGGGGAGAAGGACAGAGGGAGAGAGAGAGACTCTCTGTCAAGCAGACTCCGTGCTGAGCAAGGAGCCTGCCACAGGGCTTGATTCCACAACCCTGAGATCATAGGACCTGAGCCAAAACCAAGAATCAGATGCTTAATCACCTGTGCCACCCAGGCTCCCCAATACCTACGTTGAAAACTTTCTCAATTTGGAGTTTGCCGCTGTTCATTGGTCATATTTTGTAGTTTTTATTATGTCACGTATTCTGGGATTGGACTTTGGACATTTTCAGTATTATTTTGGAGACACTTGATTCTTTTAAAAGCATTTGGGAAATATCTGTTGAAATTCTGTCTCTCTGTTTATTTTTCAGGCAATGAACCCAGTTAGGTCAATTGCACAAATAGGTCTCACCTCTGTAAGTGGTGATTCCGAGATCAGTCCAATTTTCACCGCCTGGGCTATGCTATTTGTACACATGCCTCCCAGTGTACTTGCTATTTAGAGGTTCACCGGGGATGTGGATAGTTCCTGTCGGGGTTCAGTGTTTCTTTTCTATAAAGAGTTAGATGATATTGTAGGTTAGTGGACCACATATGGTCTCTGTTGTATGTTCTCCTCAATTAGGAGAATATTGTTTTACAGGCTTTAAAAATATAAAACTATTCTTAGCTCATGGGCTGGCTTGTTCTGTGGGATGTAGTTTTTCAAACACGATTTACAGACTATTTAGTTCTGAAAGTCTCTGCAGTGCTTCTTGGAGTCTGTTCTGTGAATGGCAAGCTTGAGATACCGACAGATTCCCACAGAGGATTACAGGATCAGAATTCCGGGACCAGAATTAGGGTCATCTCTCACCAGGATCTCCTTCACAGTCTCTGGATCCCAGGGGCCACTTTTCCTGATTTTTCTGGCCCAAAACACAGACTCGTCTCAGAGTCTCATCCCCTTCACTCTGATGCACATTTCCACACAAATTGAACTAACTTAAAGCAAAGCAACAAAAAAAGGAAGGCAGAAAAACGGAACTCTTCCCACACTCTGGACAACATGGGTCCTAATTCCTGACCCCTCCTCCCCCAGACAAAGATGCAGGAGTTCCGTTGTAGGTGTGAGGTGCTTGGGACATCGCTGCAGCTGCCTGATGAGTCCTGCTGTCCCCAGAGCAGGGCAGGGAGAAGAAATCCTGTCACCCCCAACTCTCCAGCTTGTAGCTTACTGTAATGTTTGTTGTTCACGCATGGGTCACAGTTCCTCAAGCTGGGCCACCCTTGGGTGAAGAATGAAAAAAAAATAGGACACTCACCAGCAAACCGGTCTTTAGTCTTGACTTCCTACTCCAATATACTTGCCATTTTTCACTTTTCAGAGTCAAGGGTTTTTCACTGCGATCAATGGAAGGAATAAGGTGGAAAGAGGTTGCTCCATCTTTGCTGACAATACATGACCCTACCTATGTTTTCGAGATTTTAAAAATATGTTCCACATGCATCTAACTCATAGATTTTATGCTTGAAGGTCCTTTCATTTTGAAATATGTAGAAGGATGTGGGAGAACTGAATTGACTAAATACTTTGGAAACTATGTATTTTACCAGGTTATATACAATACCTACAACTCCAGAATAGATTTTATATGGGGATTTTTGTTAAAAATTTACTTTACAAAAGTAATGACAAAATAAAATTGTCAAAACTTCTGGGAATATTTATGCCATAAATGACAATTATGAGGAAGTGGAAGGTAATTTAAAACTGAATTTGTGTCCACATCTGCTAGGAAAAAACCTGCACTCTGATCACACACATGCACACACACACACACACACACACACATATCTTCTTTATTTGATTTCACAGAACATGAAAAACTGGAATTTGATCATAAAAAAGTATGACAGCAAAATATACAATTCATGGTTTCAATAGCTTTTGCATTGTCAACTTTCAAAGAAATGGGTCCATGCTGCACACATTCATCAACAGAAGAAATCTTTCTGGTGTCAAACTGAGTTGGGCATGAATAAATAGAACTTGCCAGATATCAGGAAGTCTACAGAATGTTAACTCTTATAAAACTGTCAATGTGAGTAACATCTTATGAAAACATACCTCAAAAGTTTATGACACAAGATTTCTGCAATGTTTGCCAGATAACAGAGGATTTCTACAGTATTTGCAGTTAACATTTTCAAAATTATGTTTCTATGTGTAGAGTCATAGTTTTACATTGATTTTCCTTATGTGAAAATGGGCAGTCACATGGTTAATTAATATGGACAAGAAGAAATAGTTTAATAATCAACATAAATATTAAAATATCCACTTAATGATACAAGACCCTGGTACACCTAAAGGGATAATGTAAGCACTCCTGGTAAATATGAGGTGATTTCATATTAATTGTAGAAGAAAAAAATAGTGACTATAGGTGCACTCATTATTATAATTATAAAACAAAAATTTGGGTAACATAATCATAAAATAAACCTTCTAGTATCTATAATGTGAGTATGGATAGAGTAGTTTCTCTATAAACTACTCCAGTCAGAATACAGTTCCTGAAAATTCAGAGATCTGTTATATCCTTAAACTGCATTGGCCTTGGTAGCAAATCCAGAGAAGCTGTGTGAGCTGCAGGAATCGCGCAAGAGCAGCACTGGAAACAAGAAGGAAAATCTTTCCTGTGCAGGACAGTCAGGAAAGGTTTTGCTGATCGGTGATTTTGAGCAGAGAGCAGAAGTTTAGAAAAGCCTGAGCTCTAAGCCATTTGAAATATATTAGAAAAGAACATTCAGGACCAGAGGGAATAATAGTTACAAGAATTGTCTTCTAGGAGGATATTTGCCATGAGGTGAATATCAGGTTTATCAGTTGTGGTTACAGCAGGGTGGGTGAGGAAGAGCCTGGTGGATATTTGACCAGAGAGGGACCTAGGGGTTCTCTTATAAGTTTTGTGAGCCTTGTAAGTTTTGAC
>CM052895.1:121488234-121527410 GCA_028534135.1 Potos flavus
GGGAGCCTGCTTCTCCCTCTGCCTCTGCCTGCCTCTCTGCCTACTTGTGATCTCTCTCTCACTCTCTCTCTGACAAATAAATAAATAAATTCTTAAAAAAAAAAAAAAAGGGGTCCCTTCTTATAAGAATTCTATTAGATTAGGTCCCCACCTCTGTGACTCATTTAACCTTAATTACCCCATAAATGTCCTATGTCCAAATACAGTCATATTGGAGGTTAGGACTTCAAACTATGAATTTGAGGTGGACATTAATATTTAGTCTATAGTAACTTGGATCCCCATTGGGTGACTCTATTTGAAAATGGAGTCTTTGCAGATGTAATTGTTAAGATTAGGTCATGCCGGGTTGGCCTAAATCCAGTATGGCCCTAAATCCAATATGACTGATGTCCTCATAAGAGAAGATGTAGAGAGACCCAGACAAACAGAGAGAAGTTGAAGGCAGAAAGTGAAGCCAAAAGACCAACAGGCTCTGAGAACGTCGGCGAACATAAAAAGGTAGGAAGAAGAAAGAAAGTTATTTCTGGAGACTTCACAGGGAGCATAGTGGACACTCTGATTGTGTACTTCTGGTTTCCAACACTGTGAAATAAGAACTTACTATTGTTTGAAGGCACTCTATGGTACTTTGTTGCAGGGTCTAGGAAACTAATACACAATATTACAATCACATCGTTTGTTTTCTTTCTGTCGGTGATTCAAATCTTGCACTACCTGAATTTAATATCTGGAAAAAAATTGTTTCCTGTGTTTTGTCCAGTTTTCTTTTTGTTCCCAGAAAGAGGACCAGAATGATACCAGTTACTCCATAATGACTGGAGACAGAAGTTTCTCTGGATATTCAGTTATCTTCTCCCCAGGAGTATATAAGAAGAAATGTTTTCTCATGCTTCAGCAACATAGTGTACTTTCATCATTTTTAATCATTACAAATTCAATATATGAGAGGTATTTATTTGGCATTTTTGCATCATCAATGAGACAAAGTATGCTTTCATATGCTTGTCATTTATACTTTCTACTGCCTATTAGTCTATTGATGTCATTAATCTATCTTTCCTATGTAGTTAGTTTCTCTCATTGACCATTAAGATTTTTCATGTTAGGAAATTGTTTTATGTCATGTATATATAATTTTTCCCCACACTGTTTTTTTTTTAAATTTTGTGGTTGGTCTATGCAAGGAAAATGTCTATTTTATATAGTAAAACTTACCGATTTTTCATTTTCTCCTTATAAGACATATGTCTTGACTATGAAAATTTTGGTCATTAAAAAATGTCATCTGTGTGTTTTTGTATTTTTTTAATTTTTTAAAATTTTTTATTAGCATATAATGTATTATTTGCTCCAGGGGTACAGGTCTGTGAATCATCAGGCTTACACATTTCACAGCACTCACCATAGCCCATACCTTCCCCAATGTCCATAACCCAGCCACCCTATCCCTACCCCCTTAACCCTCAGCAGCCTTCAGTTTGTTTTGTGAGATTGAAAGTCTCTTATGGTTTTGTTTTGTTTTTTTTTAAGGAGATAGAAGTTTATCGAATACAGCACAAGGGAGTTATGAGCAGAACAGCAGAGGAAAGGCTGTCTGTCTGTGTTTTCTATTTCCACTTACAGTTCAAAATCTACATTTAAAACTTCAATGCAGTCGGAAATTACTTAATATAAAAAATGACAAAGTTACTTCTGTTTATTTACTTTACAATTAAGGAGCCAGTCTCCTCAACTCCATATTTTTTTTGAAAAAGCTATCTTTTCCCTCTGACCCCATGTACTTTGTCTCATTATTAGTGAAGCCACATACTATATCAGCGGAACTAAATCTTTGCTGATTTGTCTTTGCATATTTTTTGGACATATTATATGTTGTCTGTTGTCTTTCTCATTGATTTATAAGACCTTTGAATGTATTAGGAATATTAATCTTTTAGTTTTTCTTTATATGGTAGTCATGTCTTCTGCTTTTATTTGCTCTTCAGTTTAGGTTAGTGTATCTATTTTCTGCACAGCTTAATTTTATGTCATTGTGCTTTGCATGCTTGTCCAGCAATGTTCCCTTTTCTGAAGTTCACCCCTGCTATCAGCTCCTAATGAACAAGCACAGTAATTATATGGTATAGAACTAGATGTCTTTGGCATAAATTTAGTGTTATTAGAGCCAAACATGGATAGATACCCTGTCCATTCAAAGCCTTAGAAAAGCCAAAATTAAAATAGAGGAAAGAAGAAAAGCTTCTCCCTCTGCTTCTGCCTGCTGCTCTGCCTACTTGTGTTCTCTCTCTGTGTGTCAAATAAATAAATAAATAAAATCTTTAAAAATTTAAAAAAAATAAAATCTGTGCTTTGTCCAAGGAAATCGGCCACAAAATATGTTCTCTGTGCAACAAAACTCTGGGAAAGGTTGATACATTTAATAATTTACATATAGGTTTTGTATAGAGTAACTAGTAATGGACATGATTAAATGAGCCTTGGTTGAAATGAAATCAAACATGAATAATGAATCATAATGAAGTGGGAATAGTGAAAAATAGTAAAAAACCAAACTGGTTTGCAAAGAATTCATTTTATGTTTTACGGTGAGAAAGGAACTTTCTATTAAATCATTTCCATTACTTCCTTTGCCCAGCGAAAGTGAGAGATTGGTTACATTTGTAGGCAAATATAAGAATCTTTGACTGTGTGTCATTTATACTAGACTTCAAAAGAAAAGAAATTCCTGCATTTCTGGCTAAATGTCCATAGGTAAAAGTTGACAATTACACAAAATTATGAAATCCCATTTGTCTAAAGTGGAAAGAGAAACTACTGAAGGATAACTACTAGGTTTTAAATGTGGGAACTAACCAGGAACTTTTTTTGACTGACAGCCGTCAAAATCTGTGTTGCACAAGTGTTTTGTTTTGTGATTGAAATGCACTGATTTTTTAATGACAGGGAAGTTGGCAATTGTAATGGAAATGTGAGGGAGATATAAGAGATTCTGGCATCATGAGTCCATATAGAGTATTTCTTCTAGTCCCAATTTTCCTCCTCTTAGAGGCACCCTCTCACCCAGTGATGTTCACTGTCATTCTAAAGCTGAGGAAGGATGGAGAATGAGGGAGTGATATACAAATGTTCTCTGCCTCTTGTCTCTGTCATTAGTTTCTAAATAGAAGCCTGATACGAGGACCATTAAATGAGTAACAGTGCAGGAGGATGGAGTCCTGCGCCATGTTATTTCTAAGCAACAGAAGTGCATGTGTCACTTCCCCTCTGTACCAGATATAGCTGTTTAGATCAGACAGTCTATCTGTGCCAAGGATAGAGCAAGTGAATGGAATGGCAGGACCATACACGGTCTTGGTATTACATTGGTTCCCAAGTATGAATCTGACAGAAATTTCCCTGCAGCTTCAAGGTCATACTGCCAGAAGACCCTATGACCTATTGAATAAGGTTATCTCTGCCTATTCAAACATCCACACCATGAAATCTTGTCCCTCCAAAAATGAGGTCAGCAGGGTTTTGCTTAAAATATCTTGCTACATCACATAAGTTCCATGAGAGTGAATCCCTGATTTGTTGAGATTGTTGAGAAGAGACATTTTCTCAGTAGCCCTTAATTGTCATAGCAGGAATTCTGAATATGGAAATAGTTAGTTGGTAAGTATGTGAACACTGATGTTCTGTGGTGGTAGTTCACAATTACCTGATGATCCACAAGTGGGCTTCCTCAAAGGTTCTAAGTTCATAGTTCAGAGAAAACAACATCTCTGATACTTTTGGTTCCAGAAATTGAAATATGATTGTATTTTGGAGAACTCTAGTTATTGTATTTTGTTTCATTTTGTTTTTGTAATTGTGTTTGTGTATTGTTACTGTAGTTCTATTTAATTGCTATTACGTATAGTCCGTGTCGACATCATTTAATCATTTAATCAATAGACAGCAAGACAAGAATTGTGTACACTCAATACTGATTATAAGCCTGTGCCTCGTGAGTATTGTGAAATCTGAAAGAAATGGCTCCATGACATCAAATCCACATTTAGTAGGAGGATAAGATAGTGTGTTATCTCTCATTCTGAAAGTCTGACTGCTATGGTGATTACAGAAATTAGAGTTGGCCAATATAGACAGGGCTTTAAGGACTATATGTATAAACATAAAGTTACGTGTTTTCGGTGGGAAAGATATGAAATGTAGTATGTATTTTACTACATGTATCAAGGTTAAATAGAGTTTGCAGTTTGCTTAAACAAATGGGGTTAATTTTAAACAAATTTTATTTTAAACCAAAGCCCAGAGTTGGGTAGTTCTAAGATAATATAGTTCCAAAATAATATAGATAGTATATTTACTTTGCCTTTGCCAGAAATGTGTCATGTGCCGGTCACTATCTGCAAAAAAAATCTTTAGAAAAGTGACTTTATTTTCGATGCTACCAAAAATAATAATAATAATAGAATTTGGTCACTATGATAAAAGAGAAGATGGGACATTGCTTAGGAGATGTTTTTGCCATATTTCTTAACAACAATCCCTTCTCTGTGAGAACTATTTGTTCTATATCAATAAACACTGCCGAATGCATTAAGGGGTCATAGGTCTAACATAGGATGCCACCCTAACAGAAGATAGAAATAACATATTATTCTTTACAGAGTATTTCTTTTAACCAAAGACACTGCAAATATGGTGAGCCAAACTACAAGTAAAGCAGTGCTTGGCCTGGAAATAGCACGTAGCCAGTAAGATTATTTGTCAAAGAAATATTTCAAAAGGATAAAATTTTGAGGGAGTAGAAGCTCTAATGCAGAAAAGGATATGGAGTAGCCATGTTTGCAGAGCAGAGATGAGTAACTCTATCATCCCCAAGAAAGAGGGGAAATAAACACTACAACATATATTTTCAGTTGTACATGTTGTGGTTAATTTCTATGACAACTTTATCAAATAATTATTTAACCATATTCTTCAGGTATTCAAGAATTGTATTTGGCCCATTTGTTAAATATCAATTTCATATTAATTTATAAAATATATTTATTGTTTACTAGGTTCTTCAGTTTTTTTCTTGCTTTGATTTACTTATCGTTAAGCTTATTTCAAACATAATGTTTTCTATTATACAATCAAAAAAGGCATTAGATCTTTATCCATTCTTCATTTTCAAACTATAGCAAAGTGTTACTATTTGGGTATTTTCCCAAATTTAAAAAAAAGGATTCTCGTGTCAATTTATTAAAGTTCTCAAAGATAATTTATTGGAATGTCCTGAAATTTATCAATAATTTTGGAAGGGGAATGGAAAAAACTAAAATTGAATTCCCCTCATAAAATTAACTTAAAATGGATCATAGACCTAAATGTAAACTTCAAAACTAAGAAATTCCTGGAAAATATATAGGAGAAAATCTAAATAACGAGTATAGTGGTGACTTTTTAGATACACCAATGGCACAATCCATGAAAGAAAAAATAAATAAACTGGATGTCATTAAAATTAAAATTTTCTGCTGTGTGAAAGCCAATGTCAAGAGAATGAGAAGACAAACCAGAGCCTCGGAGAAAATGTTTGCAAAAGACATCTTTTAGAAGACTTATCCAAAATACAGAAAGAAATCTTAAAATTCAATAGTAAGAAGCAAAAAACTTGCATCAAGATTGTGAGATATTGGTTAGAAATTAATATTCTCTTAATGTTAAGAAAGCATCTTTTTATTCATAATTTGTTAAAGATGTAGATAATAAATGTATTCTTAAATTTATTAAATGCACCTTAAATATATACATTCATTTGCATATAAGATAATATAAATATCTATTTATGTATCTTTCTATTCTGATACTTTTAAGAGGAATCCTTAAATACACGCTCATATACACACATATTTTGGTATTCCGTTGTCAGGCATATAAACATTATGGATTGCCATGTCTTCTTGAGGGATTGGCCCCTTTCTCATTGTGTAATGCCCTCTTCTCCTTGCTAATTTTCCTTGCCCTGAAGCTCACTCTGTCTGAAATTAATATAGAGATTCCAACTTTGTTTTGACTTAGTGTTAGCACGAGGTATCTTTCTCTATTCATTTACTTTTAATCTACATATGTCTTCATATTTAAAGTGGGCTTCTTGTACACAACATGGAGTTGGGTCTTATTTTTGAGCCATTATGATAATCTTTGTTTTTTCATTGATGCCATGAATTTTTGAAATTCTGTCATTATAGCTTCAAAACATTTCTTCATTTCTTTTCTCTTTCTTCCCCTTCTGGTATTAGTATTATCATATGGTACATATTTTGTATGCACCCCACTCATTGTTCCTGGGTATCTATTTCTGTCTTCCTTTTTTTTTTCTTCCTGGTCTTTTTCTTTGTTTTTTGGTTTGGAAGCTCCTATTAGCATCACCTGAAACTCAGACTTGTCCCTCAGCCATGCTGTATCTCATAATGAACCCATGAGAACATTTCTTCATTTCTCCTACAGTGCTTTAATTTCTATCATTTCTTTTTGATGTTATCTTAAAATTTCCATTTTTTTTTTTTTTGCATTACACATGTTCTTGTATGTTGTCTGATTTTTCCATTATAGCCCTTAACAAATTAAGCATGGATATTGAATCCCTGGTCTGATAATCCAACATCCTAGCCACGTCTAAGAATGGTCTTGATGATTACTATCTTTTTGAACTATGTGTTTTGTCTCTCACTATGCACTGTTATTCATTCTTGATAGCTCTACGTGATGTACTGGGTAAAAGGAACTCTGGTTAACATGCCTTTACTGATATGATTTTAAGGCATGTTGGAAGGGGAAACATTCACTAATTCTATGACTAGGTTTCAATCTTTATTGAGCCTGTGTCTCTGCTGTGGGAACTTCCAAAATGTTTCCCATCCCTCCATCCCCCTCCCCATCCCCCTGCTGAGGTGGGATAGGGTAGCTGGAAGGGGCTAGACTTGCTCACCCAAGCTGGTCATATTCTGATAAATCCCTTTAGGTCAGGCTCTGAGAAAATAGTTTCTCTTTGGGGCAGGCTTTACTAAGACTAGAGTCTGGGCATATACCAGAATAGATGTTTTTCCCTCTCCCTACAAAAAATGGGGGCTTTTCCACTGATCTTCACTATGAGAACATGGTAGGGACATTAAAAAATGTCCTGTCATATGCTCTGTAAACCATACAGAAAGGAAACACACAGTATAATCTATTTTAAAAGACATATACCCTTTAATATACCAACAACTTCTTTAAGAGCTACCCCATCTTACTTTACTAAAGCATAGCCACAGGGAAATATTTTTAAAATAGGATTATTGAGATTATAGCAATCACCTCAGCAAAATTTAAATTCAAATATTCACAACTTCCCTATACCTAAATTTAGTCCAACAATTGTTTTGGTTATAACACATATGAATTTGGCACATATACAAACACACACATACAAACATGTGACTTATGATACTAAGTGTTAAACTGGGATTATCTTAGTTTGGTGTTGGTTTAATGATATTAAGAGATTCTAAGATGATAAATCGAAACGACTTCATTTGCATGTTATTTAATTTTAAGTGCAGATATATAATTATATGCTAATGATTTAAAACATCCAGCAAATTAATGCTACCTATAATGTCCCTAATTAAACGCTTGGAAGGTGCTTAACGGCACCTTCTAAGTGGTGAGGTGGAAAGGGTATAGAGAGTTGGATTAGCATTTGGGAGAGACATGGCAGCAAATATGAATATGTTTAGCCTCCCTCTTGAACATTGTGTCAGAGTTACAGTGAAAAAAAAAGGGGTAATAATTAGTATCTTTTACCTATAAGCAAAACATTCAATTGATAAAGCACTAAGTCCACAAAGAAGTGGATCTATCGAAGCTATTTCAGGTGGAACAGTTTCTCTCTCTTTTTCACTCTCTCTCACATACTGTGTTTCTCTATCAGAGATTATCTCTTTACCTACTTTTCCTGTTCCTCTTCTACTATTGATTAGCTTGGACTTTCTTCTGTTACCTATGTATTTCTTACTATTTAAGACCTGCTTATTCACACCTGTCCCCTTATAAATGTATCTCACCATGGCCCTCCATGGGATTGACTCTAGCACTTGCTTTTTTTTTTTTTTTTTTGCCCTGTTCACTCTATTATGTCCAGCTTCTACTGTTAAAAAGTGTCATGGGATTCATATTTTCCAGTTTCAATTCACGAGCACAGGAATATCTTTTACTGAGATTAATTTTGGTGCTCAGTTAATCATATATTTTGTTAACTTACATAATTTGTTCTTGAATCACAATTCGACTTCCAGTCAAATCAGTAGTCATCATGGCATTGACTTTTCTGGTAAGAGATTATGGAGATTGAACTAAAATATTGCCAGAGAAGATGGAGCAAAGCAGAGGGGACACTTCTGATAGTGACCTAACATTAGAAGGGCTCGCTCTTAGATTGAAGAGTAGGGTATTTGTATCAAAAATGGTCAATAATGATGAACTGTTTTCTTTCTTCCTTCCTTCCTTTCTTCTTTCTTCCTTTTTTCTTCTTTCTTTCTTTCTTTCTTTCTTTCTTTCTTTCTTTCTTTCTTCTTTCTTCTTTCTTTCTTTCTCTCTTTCTCTCTTTCTCTTTCTTTCTTTCTTTCTTTCTTTCTTTCTTTCTTTCTTCCTTCCTTCCTTCCTTCCTTCCTTCCTTCCTTCCTTCCTTCCTTCCTTTCTTTCTTTCCTAGTAAAAGGAACTTCCTTTTACTAGAGACTCAGGCACAAGAACAGATTTGGTTAAAGACGTTGAAATACAGTTCAGTTTTAGACTTACTAAATTTGTGATCCTATTAAAAACATCCAAATTGACCTGCCAAGCAGGTAGATTTCCCAGTAGAAATTTCAGATATGTATTTGAAGTCAAGAACATAAAGTATTATTTCAAGTCATGGAAAAGGATAAAAAGGGAGGGCTAGAAATTTTTTATAAAAGTACAAAAACTAGACATAGGGGGCTTCTAAATTTAGGGAGAAGAAACATCCAGAACAGGAGACTGAGACTAAATGCTCACCGAATTCCCAAGGAAGTCAAGAATGCAAAGAAGGAGAAAATAGCCTATCTATGTTTCAAAGTTCTGGAATGTGGACTGTAACGGGAATACAATATTCTTCATTGAAATTGGTAACATAGCGATCATTGATGACCGTGCGATATGTAGGCTTCTGGAGTAGTGAACTGCTAACAAGATTGCAGTGTGCTAACAGTGAACTAAAGTAAGAAATTGGAGATAATACAGCATTGCAATTTTTTTAAAGAGTTTTTCTGTGAAGGGGAGCAGATAAAACAGTTCGTATTTATTACGATATTTTTAGTTGCTAGTAACAGAAACACCAACTAAAAGAAGCTTAAATATAAAGAAAATTAAGAGAAGCTTAAGCATTAAGGGAAACACTATTTTGAAACGGAATCCTGGAAGGAGAGTGTCTACAGAGAGACAAATTAATGGCTGAAACACTGAGACTTGAAATCTTCACAGCTCCTCTATGCCCAGATAATCTCAACCAGGAAACTGCTCTTTGTCTGCAGATGGGCTGTGCTCCTCAAAATACAGCATGTCCTCGTAGAGCCATACCTCTCCTGATTTTCTTTTAGGAAAGCAAGTAACGTTTCCCAGACATTCTAGGACAAATTTTTCCTCGTATCCTATTGACCAGATCTGTGATGCTTTGCTTGTTAGATTTTTTTTTTTTCATTTTATGTGGTTGCATGTGTTCATGCTAATGAGATTAATATTTATTGATTTTTTCCACTAAGGCATTCTAGGTGCTAAGGATACTGTGATGGCAAGCCCCTGATATCATAGAGCATATATATACATTTTTTAAGATTTATTTATTTAAGATAGAGAGTGCACATGTGAGCTGGGGGAGGGGCAGAAGGAGAGGAAGAGAAATCCCCAGACACTCCGCTAAGCATGGAGACAGACCAGGGCTCCATGTCAAGACACTGAGAGCATGACTTGAGCCTAAACAAGAGCTGGACATTCAACTGACTGAGCCACCCAGAGGACCCTAAAGCATATTTTTAAGAGGTGGCACAACTTATTTACAAATGAAAATACTTAAAATTTCAAAAGCGTTTTGGGGGAAAATAAAATATTACAATGTGATAGACAATTCCTAGGATAGAGGGAGGAGGTTGCTTTAGCTTGAATAGCTTTGAAAGGTCTCATTAATAAGGTAGTATTTGATCTGAAACCAAAATCATGGGGAGTGAATATCTATAAAAAGAACTGGGAAGAAAATATTCGAGGCAAAAAAGCAAGCAATAAATTTGAAGTTCTGTCTGATTCTCTGGGATTATTGAATTTCTGTGCATGATCAAAGCAAGAAAAAGGATTATTTTTATATAAATATTTTTATATGAAAAATAAAATTAAACTTAGTAGGAGATGACATCAGAATGATAAAAGTACTTAAAGCCTATAGAATCTATTAGAAAATGAAAGGAATTGAAAGGTTATCCTAATTAAAATGAGAAGCTATTGGCAAGTTTTAAGCATGAGAATGTTATATTGTCACTTATCTTTTTAGGAGGTCACTCCATCTATTTTGTTGGATTGTAGGAGGTAAGAGTGGATGGTGAGTTTTAGTTCTCCAAGACAGAAATGATGATATCTTGATCTGGGAAGGTAGTAATGGAAGAGTTGCAATCTTGACTATATTCACAATAATTTTTAATAATTTTACAAGACTTAGTGAGATTGTATTTGGGGCATGAGAGAATGATCACAAATATATATGGTTCCTAGGTTTTGGTACTAGGTAGGAAGACCGTTAATAATTACCTTACAAAGAAGAGAATGCATGGAGAAGAATAAGGTTGAAAAGGTGGTTAGAAATTACCTGCTGGAATAGAAAATTGATACCAAGGGTGGAAAGAAGGTATATGGAAGGAACCAAAGTCTTTACAAGGCCAGAGAGAGTGTTTTCCTGATGGTAAATTGAATACTTCTACACAATTGATTTGGAGGAGTAGGAGGTTTGACCAGAGAAGAGAAAATTCAATACTGTTATCCCAGAAAATCAAAACACAACTTACAGGGCATCCAGTTAAAACTGCTTGGATGGGGTATGTGAGTTTGTGGCTTGTGCAGTTCATCTTAAAGCAGAGCTAGCATGGAACATTCTTTTTTTTTTTTTTTTAGGTCAAATACAGAAAACAGAAGATATTTGTGATCACCTGGCACTGAAGTATTCCCCATTATTTAGGATGGAGAAAGAGACAGAGACAGGGATTATATGTATTTTGAAGAAAGCAACTTAAAAATGGACTATGGCAGCAATGCTAGACAGGTGAGTTTAAACCAGAGGCAAGTGAGTTTAGAAGGGATGTGTGGATAGTGGGATCAGTGCAGTAAATTCATTGGAAGACCCACCGAATTTCAATAATTGTATAAATAACTTTATAAGAGCTAGGAGGCTGGAAAAATAGGAGGCAGAAGTTGATGCATGAGATATTTATAATAAGTATTTTCAGAAGTTATTCTTAGTCAAAATGTACAAGTTGATTACATAAAGCATGACACCAATTTGAAGAATTGCTTTATCTACTTTGGTTAAACAAATCTATAAGAATTCTAAATCTTAATTATTTTATACTTTTATCTTTTGCTTGTCACATTTCCTACAACTTTCTTTGGGCCTAGACTTATTTTATCTCCACTTTGTCTTACCTAACATACCCCTAAGTTATCTGAAGGTGAATTGTAGCCTAAGACATAACTGTGAGAATAAATGAACAAAGCAAGGGTGAAAATAGCAAGAAACTGAGACTCTAAAGTGTTAAATGGATCATACAATGAATTCTGATACTTTCAGAGTTTTGACAGAAATCGGAGTGAATTGGGTGACAAAGTTAATAATCAAATTACCTATAATGCATAAGAATAAAAGGAATTCTGTAGGTAAATTTGAGATAGAAAGAAGACTGTATCATTGAATAATAAAAGCTATAAAAGAGCAGGAATTTTTATCTTCATGCTTCAACTTCTGTCCTTAAGGTATGTAGAATATGATGGAAACATGCTCTCTATATGGGTTCCCTTAGAGAATATCAAGATACCATTTAGAGAAAGTAGGTGGAAGTTATATTTTTACAAAAGGTTTGAGAGACAGTTTTATCAAGCATGAAGGGAATTCAAAATGGACAGCTGATGATTTGCTAGGGAGGGGTAGAGAAGTGGATGGCAAAATATAAGGCAATGTATAAAATATTGTAAGGGAGAGAGTGTAAGTGATAAAGGATATGTAAAAAGGCTTGATCTTCAGGAAGTAACTAGAATATGTAAGCATAATATGATGAATCTGGGCAAAGAAGTTTAGCATTGTTATGACAAATATCACACTTAAGGGTAATATAGCTTGGGATATTCACTGCTTCCTGGCCTATCCGGTGGAGCTGAGGCAAAGGAAGAGCTTATTCAGCCATAGCAAAAGTAAAGGAATAACCCAACATGAAAGTTGAATTGAATTTGCCTGCCAAATAACAAACTCTTAAATCAGATTAAAGACAAAAATCAGCTATATATTTTATAATAGAAACACATCAACTCAAAGGTAAAGCAAAGTGAAAAAGGCACAGGGTAGTCAAATATACTCAGACAAATACACATAAATTTGTGAGGTTGGTAAAACAAATAAGCAATAAAGTGGAATGAAGGGACAGCAGCCTCTAAAGAAAATCCCAGGAGTGTTTTTGCTAAACAAATTTCCACACTCTGAGAAAGGCAGATCAGCTTTAAATCTTAATGAACCAAAGATAATATAGTGGAATACATAAAGCAAAACTCTTAAACTACAAAGATAAGGTTATAAAACCACAACATAATGAGTGATGGTGATATATAGCTTCCAGAGGTGATTGATGAAGTAAATATAATTGAAAAATCATTTATGAGCTTAACCAACTAGGTTTATTCAGTAACACTGTCTTGGATATTGGACTTCATGTGGAAGATACTGGAAGCTTTGTGCTTCCAGTGCTTGGAAAAGTTCACAAAAAGAGGCATTTTGTTATTCTCTTGTAAGATATCAATTACCACGGCATGTTTAGAAAATAATTCAACAAAGATTATATACACCTTTAAGGTACTAATTACATTTCGAGGACTCTATCTTACAGAAGGAAAGTGAAACCCATGTGTGCGTTAATTAAAGTACTATTGTTATTACAATAAAAATTGGAAACTAATGTGGTAAAGGGATATGTTTAAGATATTATTGAAGTCCATGTAACCATTAAAAAAATTAAAAGAATGTGATGGATTCTCAATGGAGGAAGATTGACTTGGAAGAATTTCAAAATATTTTCAGGAAACATGAAACACATTTCAGACTAATATGGCTACTATGTTCTAATTTTTTCATTTTAAAAATTCTCTTTGGATGTGTGTTTCAATGGCATACTTAGAGAAGCGTAACACTTTGTCAAATACATCCCAGATTTTTAAATGTTGAACTCATGGGGTTAGAATTGGCGGTGTTGAGTTAAAGACTTTGTACCTTTGGAGGCTGTAGATGGTACAAAGATGGAAAAGTACAGGTGTTGCTGCACCGATGGCAGTAAGTGATAAGTATTTGTAAAGTATTTATTCAAGTATAGACTCAGTGCCTAGAAGCAGAGAATCAAGCCTCCTCCCTACTTACTTTCAAGTCCAAGATACCAAGGCTTATTTTAAAGACAGACTTATTTTCAGAGTAAATCTAACAATTCTGAAAAACAAGAAGTAGAGTTCTTACTATAAAAAATTATATGGTGACACATTTTCTACACTTCACAAGACTAGTCCCTTTGGAGTTTGTATAAATGATTTAAACAGTCCTCACAATGCCTCTTCATGCTTTCAGATTATATGCTTGCAGCCTGAAACTTTCATATACAGAAGAAAAATAAAAGTAAGATATGGTTCCTTTCTTTTCAGAGGATACACAGCTCGTGACACTCTGATAGGAAAAGGAAAGTAAATATAGCTTTACATTTTTGTATTACAAATCTGGTTTAACTTCAAGAGAAATAGAAATTTTAAGTATAAGTTAACTTATTTTAAAATATTGAATGATGAAATGTTGATCAATTAAAATATAAAATATTTTTTAAACATTAAAAATACGATTCTTGATTTTGAATGCTTTCAGCCTGAAAACAATATTATTACAGTTTTACATATATTAAATTATTTAACTCTCATAAGTCCCGGTGAAGAAGCTGTGGCATATAAAACCTCATCATGTTGCCCAGGACCACACATGTACTAAATGGAGATGATTTCAGACATCGTGTAGTAAGGCAAACATATTGGTACTTGCCAAAAGATGTTAATAGTTTAAATAAAACACCTTGGAGATTTATTTATTTTTTTTAGGGTTTATTTTATTTATTTGAGAGAGAAAGACGGAGCGTGAACATGGATGGGAGGAAAGGCAGAGGGAGAGGATCTCAAGCAGACTCCACACTGAGTGCCGGGCCCCATGTAGGGCTCGATCTCACATGACCTGAGCAGAAATCAAGAGTTGGATGCTTAACCAACTGAGCCACCCAGGTGCCCCCACCTTGGGGATTTTTTAAAACAAATGATAAGAAGGATTGTAACAGGCAAAACAAAACAAAACAAAAACAAAACAAACACCAAAAAATGCCCTATATTAATATAA
The DNA here is from genome assembly GCA_028534135.1 of Potos flavus. NCBI lineage: Eukaryota > Metazoa > Chordata > Mammalia > Carnivora > Procyonidae > Potos > Potos flavus. The sequence goes on from CM052895.1 coordinate 121,502,928, forward strand.
ACATCAAATAAAATATAATTCAATTCAACTGATATAAAAAGGGACAAAGAGTGATATCTCTTATCATAAAGTTTACAGTCCATCAGTAAGATACAGTAGCTGTGAATTTTTATTAACAACACAACACAAGCTCCAGGTACACAAGACCAAATATGAGTAAACATAAGATATTATTAACAAATATAGTACTATGGGAGATGAATTACACCTCTTGGGAATCCATAAATTACAAAAATAGTAAGAAGATAAAGAGTATTTGAAAGACAACTAAGAAGTTCTCTTTAGGATATACCTTTAAGAACAACTCTACACTTACCAAAAACAAATTTTGCACAAGTCACAATCACTAACCACAAAGCAATATAATCAGAATTATGATGAAAAAAATAGCATACATAGATATGCAAACACATTTACACTTAACATGTTAAAAATACATTTCCAAATAACTCAAACTAATGAGGAATTAAAATTATGTAAGATAAACAACAAAAACAACACCGCTCAGGAACATTGATAGGATTTAGCTAAATTGCCACTCAGAGAAATACATAATATTAAACTATGCTTATATACATTATTTTAAAAATTACAAAATAAGTTATCTAAGCTTTCCTATAAAGAAACTAAAAATTAAGTAAAATACGAGATAGAAAATTAATAAGGATCCCCCAAAAAAGATAAGTTGAAAAATTGACAGAATTGAATAAAATAAAAAGTATTACTTAAAAAAATCTGTAAAATAAGTAAATCACAATTTCAAAACAAAACAATGTATCCTCAGTTCTGTGTTTCTCCTTACCCTGATTTATTTTTATAGGATTTTGCACATTCTAACAGTTACATGCACTTAAAAATTTTTATATTAGGATTTATTTCTATATTTCACCACTAAAATATTAGCTTTATAAGAAAAAGTTTTGTATTGCTTGTGTGTGTGTGTGTGTGTGTTTACTGATGTATTCCAATTGCTTATAACAGTGCCTGGAATGTGATAGGCATTCAATAAATATATTAGGAATAAATAATTGTTTGCAATATGATAAAATATAAGAAATAAATGTATAGAAGAGATATCTGTGTGCCTAAATATTTTTAATTGATATATAATAGAAAAAATGTCTGAGATAAAACTCACCAGTTAACACAGGTTATGTCTAATGAAAAATGCTAAAATTTGAGTGAGTTTAAATGTCTTTACTTAGCCACGTATGGAGATAGATGGTAAATACACTCATCGTAGTAAGCATTGCATAATGTCAAATCACTGTGTTGTACACTTAAAACTAAATAACATTGAATGTCAATTATACTTCAGTTAACAATAAAAGGTCTTTACTCTTTACTCATATTCTTTGAACACATTGAATTGCGAGTAGATTAAAGAGGTCTTTGCTGTTTACTCTGTGCTTTTCTGACTGTTCACATTTTAGTACATTTTAATAAAGTATCAAGGACATGGATTATTGGGTACCCAGACAACCCTAAACCAGTTGTATTATCTGTAAACTCTTTAAGATGCTCAGTGAGTGGGTATGAAATATAAACTGTCTTCTACCGGTGATGTCATATGCATTGAGCTATGACAGCTTCCTCCCAAAGGCATAGCTTTACCTAATTTGTACAAAGGACAGGAGTGACCTTGCTAACAGATAGAATGGGTGGGAAAAAGGTCAAAGGATACAAAGTTTCAGTTATGCAGGAAGACTAAGTTCTAGAGATCTAAGGTGCAGCACAGAGACTATAGTCAATAATACGCAATTGTATACTTGAAATTTGCTGAGAAGTTGAAGTGTTCTCACCATAGGCACGAAAGAATGATAACTGTGTGAGGTGATGCATATGTTAATTAGCTTGATTGTGGTTATCACTTCACAATGCATATGTATATTGACATCATGTTGTACACTTTAAAATTATCTGACTTTTGTCAATTATACTTCAATAAAACTGAGGGCAAAAGGCATTATGCTAAGTAAGTCTTCCCAAACAAGAAAAACCAAAAAATACATATTATTAGGTATACATGACTGAGTAAACAAAACAGACCATACTGTGGGCTAGAAACCAAAACAATATATTTAAAGTAATAAAAATTAAAATAAGCAAGAAATCATTATCAAAAATGGATCTGGACAATGCCTACCTCCACAGAAATAAAATAGCACACTTTCAAATAATTCACCAATAGAAGAGAGTGAAATTATAAAACATTGTGATATGAGTAAAAATGAAAGCATCATATATTAAAATGTGTGAGGTGCAGCTAACACAGTGTTTGGAGGGAAATTTATAGCATCAAATATTTATATTAAAAGAAAAAACTTCCGCGCCTGGGTGGCTCAGTGGGTTAAGCGTCAGCCTTCGGCTCAGGTCATGATCCCAGCGTCCTGGAATCAAGCCCCATATTGGGCTCCCTGCTCAGCAGGGAGCCTGCTTCTCCCTCTCCAGCTCCCCCCTTACTCGTGATCCCTCTCTCACTGTGTATCTCTGTCATAAGTAAATTAAATCTTTAAAAAAAAAGAAAAGAAAAGAAAAAACTTCAAATCAATCATTTTTACTTCCAGTTAGATAATCATGGTAAAAAAAAGTGAATTAAACACAAACAAGCAGAAATTAATGAAACAAAAGAGATAAACAGGAGAGTGGCATGCCTAGAGAAGACAAGGTAGCCCTAAGCCCCTTTCCATACACTTTGTCCTGTGCATCTCTTCCATCTGGTTGTTTCACAGTTAAATCCTTTTATAATAAATTGGTGATCTAGCAAGTAAAATGCTTCTCTGAGTTCTGTAAGTCACTCTGGTAAATTAGTCATACTTGAGGAGGGGCCCCGTAGAACCTGCAATCTATAGCCAGTGGGTCAGAAGCACAGATGATAATCCAGACTTGTGCTTGGCCTTTGAATTGGGGGGAGGGGGCAGTCTTGTGGGACTGAGTCCTTATCCTGTGGGATCTGATGCTGCTATCTCCAGGTAGATATTGATAGAATTGAGTTAAATTATAGGATATCCAGCTGATATCTGAGAATTGCTTGGCGGTATGGGAACACCCCCATTGGAATTGAGTGCAGAATCCCTTTTAAGGGAGCATTCTACAAAATGCATGACAAATTCTCCTCAAAAGTTTAAGGTCAAGAAAGGCAAAGAAAATTTTGAGGAAGTGTCACAGACTATCTAATACTAAGGAAACACAAAATCTAAAAGGAATGTGGTATCCTGGATTGGGACTTGAAAAAAAAAGATACTGGGGGAAAAATAGAATCTCAATAAAGTCTGTAGTATTGTTCATTGTAGTACACTGCAGTTAATTTCTTACTGTTGAGAATTGCACCCTAATTATGTAAGATGTCAGCTTGAGGAGAAGTTGAATAACGGTCTATAGGAACTCTGTACTATCTTTACAATTCTTCAATTAGTATAACCTTATTTTAGATAATTTTTTTTAAAAAATCCAAAAAGAAAAAATAAAAGTACTGGCCAAACAACTTCACTGGGGAACTCTACCAAATGATTAAAGAACTAATATTAACTCTACACCAACTGATTAAGAAATTAGAATAGAAAATCACATTTCTCAAGTTGTTTTGTGAAGTAAATATGACCTGAAACTAATATCAAACAAGATATTGCACATTGAGAAAGCTACTCATTGATATCCTTAATGAATATAGAAAGAAACATCATTACCAAAATATTAGTAAATAAAACTTAGTCATATGTCAAAAAAGATAATATATATGAACAGATTGGTTTAATCCCAAAAATGCAGTGTTGGTTTATCATTCAAAAAAAGCAATTAAGGTAATTCACCTGATCAACAGATTGAAAATGAAAAACCAGATGGTGCTGATAATTCAGCATCCATTCATGATAAAAGGAGTAACAAAGTAGAAACAACGGAATAGCCTTAAGTTGAGAAAGGGAATCTATAAATAACCTACAGCTAAAATTATACCTGTATATTGAACTAATTGCAATCTCCTTTTTTTTTTTTGCTCCTTATGACGATATATTTGTGTTTTTTATCTCCCACTGACTCCCCATTTTTATTATTGATACTCTCCATGAGGTGACATAAATTGAGTGGCATAAAATCATATTTTTTTCTATCCAATCCTAATTCCACTCTCTGGCTGTGCCTTACACAGCATCATATTACAAAAACTAGTTCTTGGCTTTTCAATTATGTCACCAGCCACTAGACAAAACATTTTAGAAAAGGATGTAAGTGCCATAATTCTAAATAATTTTTACTTAAAGAAATAGAAAATTATAGTATGCAGAAGCTGGAAGACGATATTGCAAAGACCAGCAAAAGTAAAGGCATAAATTTCCTCATCTTCCATAATGTGAACAAGTGAGATGTTGTTTAAAATTGAAGGATTAGTAAAGACAATTTTGCTCACAATATTTAAAGACATTGATATAACTAATAAAACAGCTAAAAATGATGTCACAATTGTTGGCAATGAAGCAGAAAATACTTCTGAGGAATTCTATTTTGACAGAAGTTGTGTATCTTTCACAGAAAAACATCAACAGATACTGCTTGAAGTGAATAACTTACTAAGCAGGGGTATTCAGTCATTGAATTACGATGAGCAGACTGGTTTGACATGATCGGGGAAATCAACTTTGAGTTTTTATTTTATACTCACATACTGTTTGAAATAATTACACAGAAGCATATAGGGCTATGTGGGTACACATACAGGACATAGAGAAAAGAAAGAAGGATAACTTCTAATAAGTTAATTATAATTTATTTCTTTTTATAGAGTTTTGATTATTTTTTTCCAATGAAAATTCTAAACATACTTTATTTGCATATGTATATTTATGTCTGGGTGTGTTTGTGTGTGTTTCATGAATTCAAGTCTCTCAAATTTCATAATATCTCCGAGAAGACAAATTTCATGGATATTAAGAGGGCTTTAAATATTTAAGCTCTGTCTGTCCTCTTTGCTGTCTTAAAAACTACCTTTGTCAGACATATATAAAGTATCTGGTATGACATTTATCATCTCTACAATAAAGTAGAGGTTCTATCTTTAAATATAACGAGATGTTGTCTGCACATTTTCAGTTAAAATTTTTAATTAAAATAACGCAAAATACACCCTATGTGATTTTTGTTACGAGGCCTTATATATTCTATTAGGTATCCTCCCTTAATAATCTAGATATCCTATGCCAAGGATAAAATAATGTTTATGTGAGTCTGTGTGCCTGGACATACTCATTATTTCCTCAGATAGGTCAGAATAAGATTTCTGACAGCCATATTTTAATCTTAATATTTTTTTTCTTCATCATAACAGTTATTTCTCTTAGTCATTATTAAATATAAAATTTTCAGGGGCACCTACGTGGCTCAGTTGGTTAAATGTATGACTTTGGTTTGGGTCATGATCCCAGGGCCCTGGGATAGAGTCCCGTATCGGGCTCCCTGCTCAGTGGGGAGTCTGCTTCCCGCCTCTCCCTCTGCCTACCGCTCCCCTTGCTTGTGCTCTCTCTCTCTCTGTGTCAAATAGATAAATAAAATCTTTAAAAAAATAAAATAAAATTTTCAAAATATATGTATACATTCCTTTGCCCATTATATTTTAGTAAAAATATTCAGTAACCTTCGAACTAAATTAGTTCAAGTTTTCTTTTTCAAAAGCAGGTCAATAATATATTTTTAAGTATTTTTTTTTATTAGAAAGCAAGCACTAACAAACTATTTCCACTTTTCAAGACAGTGTCTTAGCAGATCTAAATGATTTATTTCAGAAAAGCAATTATTATCATATTCCATGTCCAAGAATTATCCTTTGCATACTCTATACTTTCATGCTAAAAGAATCACAGGGGGGCCTGGGTGGCTCAGTAGGTTAAGCATCTGCCCTCAGCTCAGGTCCTGGGATTGAGCCCTGGGTTGGGCTGCCTGCTCAGTAGAGAGTCTGCTTCTCCCTCTCCCTCTGCCCTCCCCCAACTTGTGCTCTCTCTCTCTGTCTCAAATAAATAAATAAAATCTTCTTTAAAAATTTTAAAAATAAAAGAATCATAAATGGTAGTCCGATTTCCTTTCCAAATACAACTAAGTCTGTTCAATTTATTTTGTGAAAACACTGTCCTTTTTTAAAAAATGACCGAACACTGTGCAAATATACATTATCCATGGACTGGGCGAGCAGGCATCTTAAACAAAACTTCTCTTTGCCATAGCAGGACTGATTTCACACCCCAGCTTTGCAATAAAATATTCTGCAAAACTAATAAACTGTGCAAACTGCATTTGTATGAAACAACCATGTTTTTACATAAAGATAGCTCAAGATGCCTTGGAAGAAAAGGGCTCATGCAAGGACAGTTACAACACAGGTTCCCAAAGTTCCTCAGCAGAGGTGATGAGGGGAAAGTGGAAGAGCAGCCGCCTGGTGAGTTGTATTTTACCGCACAAACAGGGGAAAATCCCCAAGTCAGAGTTCGGCAGTTATAGTGTGTATTGAACACATACTTTCAAAATGGACCTTGCAGACTCAGGAGGAAAAAAAAAGAAAAACTTAAGACGTGTAAGAGCACCCCCTGCATTCAAGAGGGTGGACGGGGAGGAAGAGGGACATGTCTATTTCAATAGACATGAAATTTGAAGATGGGGAAGTTTAGTGCCTCAAAATTATCTGCTTCCTTGAAAAGACTCTCGATGCATGCTTCCCTTCTTTGAAAGACTGCTGGAATTTAGTCTTGGCTTTAGAGACAAATGACTTTCTTGAGATCCTATATTGGGTTCTTATTTTAAGAACTTCTTTGTGATCATCTCCCAAATATATTTGTTCAATTATTTCTTCATGCCATTTTGTAGTACAAAAAGTTTCTGTTATTTCCTACTTTTTGTTTTTTGTTTCTTTATTCCTATTAATATAGTATATTAAATGTTAGCATTATCTATAGAGGTCTCATGCTGCCTCTTTTCTCATTCTATTTAGTTTACGTAGGGTTTTGTTTTGTTTGGTTTGGTTTTTTGAGGATCAGCTATTTCCTGAAAAATACACTGAGAAACAGGCTATGAGTGTTGACAGTAAATGGTACATAGAACTTTGTCATTTTCCTTAGAATATTCTCACTCGCACAGTTATGCTTCCTGAGTGATTCTTTTCCCTTTGGGGTGCTCCATTTGCCTTTGATTAAAAACACTATAGATCCAAGGCACAATTGACGAAATATAACTTCCAAATACAGGGACACTTGACCAAATTGAGGCAGGATGCTGAGAGCTGGCGCACACCTCTGTGAATCTTAGCCTAGTGCAGAATGTTCCAATTCTCCAATTACCAGCAGGGGTGTTGCAGAAGAGGAAGAGTACCTTCCCTACCAGATTGAGATTTTAGGTGGAGGCGGAGGAAAAACAATGTGCATCAATCACTTCTCTGTTAGCCTTCTCCCCAGACCCCTCCCCCCACACACACAAGTTAGAAGTAATAATAATAAACAATCTCTGGCCCACAGAATTTTAGGAACAGCCCAATAACCTTTGGGTATGGTGAGTATTCTAAAGAACTGTTGCCAATTTGTAGCTTATTTTACCATTAGAATTAAAACTTAATTTTGTTGAACAAATCTTGTGAGTGTATGTGTGTGAATTATTCTAAGTTAAACAAAGTTAGATGAAGAAGAAATTAGAGGAAGAGATAAGACTCCACCCCACCCACCAACGCCAACAACAAAAAACAACAAAGAACCTATTTAGAAAAAGTGTCTACCTCTTTTTGATAGATGGAAATAATATGAAGTGCAGGCTCTATTTTTATGAAGTCTATTTTGGATGTCATTTCTTCTAGCATTTATTGGAATCATATTTATTCTTCAGGAACACTCTGATTTTCTGTATTATTACAGTATCTGAGCAGAAATCTTCAAATTTTCATTCAAGGCTCGAGGAAGCACCAAGCAACCACCAGCAAGCAAATTAGAAAACAATTAACACAATTGATATATTCCCTTCGTTTTAGTTCTTTTTTCATCTTGCAAAGGATATCATTCAACTTAGATTTGTTTTATTATTTTTCCATATTACTGTGAAGAGTTTTTAAAGATATTTGTCCTTTAATATTCTTGCATCCACTTAAATTCAAATGAAATTTGTATCATCTATTAGATTCAACAATGGCTACGACAGTATTATAGTCCTTTCTCTGCTATATTAAATATTATATTTTTCACCAAGTAATTGTTATTCTATTCATGTTTCTGAACATTTCATTATTATGAAATTTGCCTCTCAATTATAATACTAGTCACAGCATTTCATCTGTATATCCAGGAACACCTGTGCCCACAGGGAAATCAAAGGGTCGTATTAATTATAGTTCTTAAGTTGAAACATTGACACAATTAACCTACAGCATCCGTAAAACATTGTAGTCTAATAAAGAACAATTGCTACAGTGTATAAAATGTACTATTAAGTTTTATAAACCCTTCCTAGAAATAGCACAACAGAGATAAAACACTAAGACCTATTAATAGAAGAATTTTTTTTGTCTCTCTCAGTCAAGATAACATATTTGTAACATTCATTTTTCTCTTCTCACAGAAATAATTCCACATATGTAAATTATCCAAAAATATAATTCCCATTTTCCTAAACTAATAGCCTATTAAGACTTTAAAGAACATTGAGGAAAAATCAGTATCCATTCAAAGAGAGAAATTGTGTACGATCTTCTGTTAGTGGACTATTTCAAAAGCCATTGTGGTCTGGTGGGAATTGGTGCACTTTGTGCTCTCATTTGCAAAATTAAAATAAAGGAAAATAAAATAAAAATAAATAAAATAAAATATGGTTGTAACAAAGTAAGCAAAATGCTTTGCACATTTTGATATATTGCTTGAGTATTTATAAAACTCACCTCGCTAGTTTATAGTCTAGTAAATGTTTTCTTCATGAATGTGTATTTATTAACATTATAATAAGCTGCTGCTTAAAAAAAAAAAAAGAACGGAATGATGGCCTAGGAAATCCTTCTGTTTTGCTTTGGCAACTAGTGTGAGACTCACACCAACTGGTGAAATTCTCAGTGACAGCTTTACTACTTTTCTTATTAGAATCTGATGATTTCACGGCATCCAAAGAACTATTCATTTGCCTCTACATTCCCTGTTCAAATTCCAGATATTTCATATAATCCAGGATTTCTTGACTCATTATCACTGTAACATTTAACACAGGCTAAAGCAAAATATCCAGAAGTCCCATTCAACAAATGTTGATGAAACCCTTCCTATATGTCAGGCAGTAGGCTAAGTATTTTAAGGGTGGAAAAGAATTTTAAAAAGACAATCACTAAGCTCTAGCAAAAGAAAAAAAAAGAAAGAAAAAGAAGTTGGGGGGGAGGTTAAAAGAACAATTACTACTTATAAAGAAATATTTCTCTAATAGTTTAAGAGTATTACAATGAAGTATCAGAAATTCACCTATGCAATAAGTAATCTTTATGTCTATAGTCCTCTCAGTATGAATATCTGCGTGTGAAGTGGTGTGTCCTCACCTCCCCAAATTCTAAACACAGAAATGCCCCAAGACACAGTCTTTAGCCTTACACTCATTCCTTTATGATCTGCTGTATGACTTTCAAAATCATCTCTATATCTCCTTCCATCAACTCTATCCTGACTCAACTGTCTAATCGTTTTCACCTTTAATATGCATCTTAAATTTTACATAAATAACCACAAAACTCCTACGTTCATTCCAAAATTGGTATTTTTCACAAGACTTCCCTGTTAGTTCATGGTATTGGCTGTCTACAAATTCTTGTTATAAGCCTTAGTTCCTATATTAATCCATCAACCTATATGCAATATATCAGCATTATATAATGTTCACCTTTAAAACACATCTGGAAGTGAACTAATTTCTCCTCAGTGCTCAGCAACATCAATGCTACCATCTTGATACAAGTCTCTATCACATCTCTTCTTATTACTGCAAATATTTCTCCTTGTGTTTTTACATTTGCTTCTCTATATTTTATTATCACTACAGCATCCAAAATGACCCATTTAAAATATGTTGGATCGTATATCTTCTTCAATCAAACCTCTGGTGGTTTCCTATGAAAATAAGAGTTAAGATACAATGTCCTTAAAATGACTTCAAAAGCCTGATCTCATCTATGACACCTCACAATCTCTTATATCTCCTGAAATTCCAATCTTCCCATGGCTGCAATGTGCTGCAGCCATAGTGGCCAAGTTATCTCTTGACAAAGGCTCTTTGGATTTCTGATTCTTGCTACCTGAAATTTTCTTTCTCAACAAAGTCGTGGTTATCTCATCTCTACCTTCAATTTTCTGCTAAATTCATTTTATTAGTGAGCCTTTCTCTGACCAGGCTATATAAAACAGAAACACAGTCCATCAAGGACTTCTTACCCCATTGTCCTACTGTATTTTCATTCATATGACGTATCACCACTTGATGATTTGTAAGAATTCATTTATGGTCTCTCCAGAATGTTTTCACCATCATGTACAGTTCTATTCCAATATCACAGGCACCCAATACATAAATGACAAACAAATAAGTGGATATCCTAGATAAAGAATCAAATCAATTGGTAAATATATTTTTAAATGGTCAACATAAAGGAAGACCTCATTCAAGAAGCAGAGGACAGGTGTTAGATGTTTTATTAGATAGTATTTACTATAGTGTAACTTCTTGTGTTCCCCCGAAAGTCATATGTAGAAACCCTAATCCCCAATAGGATTTTAGACGTGAAGCCTTTGGGAGGTGCTTGGATCATGAGGGTGAAGCCTCATGAATAGGATTACCTTCTTATGAAAGAGATCTGGCAGAGCTCCCCCGCCTTTTTTGCCACATGAGGACAGAACAAGAAGTCTGCCGCCCAGAAGAGGGCCCTCATCTGATTATGTTCCCACCCTAATCCTGGACCTCTAGCCTCCACACCTGTGAGAAATAAATTCCTGTTGTTTTTAGGTTATCAAGTTTGTGGTATTTTATGAAAGCAGCTCAGATGGACTAACACACATCCATCACCAGAAAAATCTGTTTTATTCAAGGACGAGAATTTAAGTCAATTAGTTCAAGTAGAAAGTATGAGGTCAGTGATTTTAGAAGCATGTATTCTTTCCTTCATGAAATGATGGAAAGCCAAGAAGATAAATGAGAAGAACCTTCAGAAAATGTGTATTTTTAGTAAACACCTCTGTGTTTTCCATGTTGCATATGGAGCAATTTTTTCACTCCCTTGGATGTCCCCCAACTAGAAATATAATACCCAGTTGATGGAACTGCATGAAAAATTTAGTTTCTTAATGCTTTGTTTCAAGGAATATAGAGATATGTTATTTTTTTTTCTTCTTCCATTCTTGTCCCTCTCTCTTTTCCTTCCTTCCTTCCTTCTTTCCTACTTTCCTTCCTTCCTTCCTTCTTTTCTCTCTCTCTCTCTCTCTGCTTTTCTCTCTCTCTCCTTCCTATTTTTTATTTAGGCACTAATTTAGAGTTGTCTCAATAAGTATTATCCTTTTTTGTCTCCTGCATTTCATCCTGTCCTTATGTCCCCTTCACCTACCTTCAGCAATGTGACATGCACCTTCCTGCTCCTTTTTCTGTGATCACATAGTCACAAATGCACGTTGTTACTTAGGCAGCTATAGATACAAGATACCCTTTGTTTGACTGTTGTATGTTTTCCTGTGCCTTAAATTTCTCCCATTCAGCTGTTGCAAATCAAATTCATTATTTTAATGGTTGCACATAATATTCTACAGTTGACAATATTAACACATATTTAAACAATTGATATACATGCATTTTGTTTTCATTATATCACTACAAGTAGGGCTGTAACAAATGTTCTTATATGCATTTCCATGTTGTACATAGATTATAACATCATATGGTGGGAATTACAAGAATCTATGCAATTAATTCTCATAATCATTGCTCTTTCTCAAAAGCTATGATAATTCATATTGAACCTCTAGCTTGAATGAGAAGTTACCTGCTTAACTATCCATTCCTGAAATCTCATCTTCTTGCTTGTTTCTTCTCACTCAGGTGACACTCACATGGAAGTCAGAATCTCCTGGGCTGCTGCCTGGGCTTCTTGCTTTGTGTGGTTCTATCATATCAGAGAGCTTTCCTCCCAATGAAGCCACTGAAAGTGATATATGATAGTTTGGCAAATTCCATTAACAAGAAAAAATCCACGATCAGCCTAACTGTAAGGAAGGTGGGGAATATAGGGGAGCACGGGGGATATTGATGGGTTATTTCCTCTATAAATTCAAACTTAAATATGCTTATGTATGGTAAAAACAAAAAGAAGAAAAAGGAAGAAATGTAACATGTTAAAAATCAGTCCTTGGAAGTAAAGAATGAAGGGCTATCTCTGAGATGGATAGTATAGTAAGGAAAGCCTTAATTATATGCAGACTTCATATAAAATAATGAAAACATGAAAACCTTGATAGAAAAATTAGCAAAATGCACAAATAAAGAATGTACAGTAGCATTATACTTATAATGAAAAATAAAATCTATTTACCAATTACTATTACCAACTGTTATCATACAATTCCCTACTACTCTTAATTATTAAATTAACACCTCCTGCTTGTGAATCCACTTTAAAAACCTAAGCAAAGACTGATATAGAGAAACAGGCATGAGAAGCTGGGTGCAAAGATAAAGAAGAAAGGACAGAATCTGAAAAGGTCATTTAATCTACTTAATCATTAGGGGAAGAGCTGGAGAAAGAAAGAAGAGAGCTTATAATGCTGGATATGTAGAATTACAAGAGAATACAGGGAGTGAGAAGCTTTAGGGTAGCTATACGATGCAATGGCATCCAGGTATCTCCTGGCAAAGTGGCTTTCGCCAGCCAAGGGCAATTTTTCAGAGCAGGATGCTGTCATAAGCCATTGTCAGCTAACTCTATGGCAGCTGGAATGGGCATGTGCAGACTCAGCAGCAATGTCTACTTTTGAGATAACATAACAGATAGGATTGTGACAGTCAGACTCACGCAAATCTAAGATCTTTCCCAATAACACATTTAACAAATAATTTCTAGGATACAAGCAATCAAGAGGCCCAGGAGAAGTAGATAGATCCAGAAGAATCTACACAATTCCCCAGATATTTTCTTGATCAGACCCTTTCTGATTGCCAAGAATGAAAGATGAGCTCTCTAAATGAGCACAGCAGGCATCTCTCAGAAGGAAGAAGTTTATGTTATGAAACATTTTTATTTTATATCCAGATATTTATAGACTTCTGTAAATTTTCCCAGGAACCATATCTTATAAATCCACAGATACTAGGTTCGGATAAGCAATTCTAGAGACATCTGGCCAAATCATCCCACACATAAGGATTCATCTCTGAGCAAAATCAATGATTTGTGTTTCAGAACTTCTATTATCAACACGAAGATAAGACTGTGTCATCTGCTTTGCTTCCTTCCTAGAGGGAAAGAGATCACAGGAGAGCCACTTCCTAAACATACACACCTAAACACACACACACACGTGTGTGTGTGTGTTTGTATATCTCCACAGCATAATCATATATATATTGAATATATATATATTCATCAACAGCATAATACATAATACAAGCATGATACATAACCAAACTGCATTTTCAAACATTGTGGGAGTATGCAGACAACAAAAATGAAAATATTTTGCATGCAATCACACAGCAAATTTTCTTAGAAATTTTTGAACAATGAAGATACAGAAGATAATCTATATTATTAATTTTTTAGAAAGAGAGAGCGAGCATGAGTGGGAGGGGCAGAGGAAGAGAGAATTTCAAGCGGACTCCACGCTGAGCTTGGAGCCCCATGTGGGGCTCGATCTCACACACTGAGATCAGGACCTGAACCAAAACTGAGTCGGAGGCTTAACTGACTATGCCACCCAGGTGCCCCGATAACCTATATTATTATTAAATTTGTATTAGGTTCCCAAACAGAGGAAACAAAACTATAAAGAAGAGCAAGGAAATGGATGTCACAAGTGTTAGGATTATGGATACTTCTGAAAAGGAAAGTGTGACACATGAATGGAGGTGGGACCACGATGACTACTGGGAACTGGCCACAGTCTACCTCATGATGAGTGATGTTCTATAAGGTGTGGTTTAGTCTTATTTTTATCCTGCATGTACACATTTTTGCGTTTTCTATGCATTTGGTCTCACATTAAGACAGAACAAAACCAGAAACAAGCAAAATTTTAAAAACAAACAACAAGAAGGGAAAAGTGTAAGGAGGGGTGATGCTTACTCCCCACTTTCTTCACCAACAATCTTCTTTTATTTTATAGAAGGATTTTTTTTTAAGATTTTATTTATTTATTTGACAGAGAGAGAAAGATCACAAGCAGGCAGAGAGGCAGGCAGAGAGAGAGGGGGAGCAGGCTCCCTGCTGAGCAGAGAGCCCGATGCGGGGCTTGATCCCAGGACCCCGAGATCATGACCTGAGCCGAAGGCAGAGGCTTTAACCCACTGAGCCACCCAGGCGCCCTGCCAACAACCTTCTTTAATTAGCACTGTTAATATGGCGGCCACACTGCCCTTGAATCTCTGCATCTCAGAACTTTACATTCCTTTTAAGAGAACTTTCCATAAATATACCTTGTACATTTCTGTTTTTTTAAAATATATATATATTATGTCTTAAATGATACTTGCAGCAAGCAAGCAAGCTCGTAATGCGAAATGCTGCTCGTATCTGCCCACAGTGAGAAAACTTCTCAGGTTACAGAGTTGGACACGACATTACCCAAGAAAACGATCGAGGAAGTTGTTGTCTTCTTTAGCTGAGAGGGAAAAAAAAAATGCCTTTACTCTTCTTAAAAAATAATTTTAATACATTGAAATTTAAATGCAGAGTAAAATATGCCAGTTCAAGTATATCATTAATGTTATAATATATCCAACCATGGGTTAAAAAATCTATCTTCTCTAATCAGCAGGCTTAAGACTAACAACGCCTAAATTAATCACATTCACTTTACCAACAAGCTTTAAAAAAGTCAAATTCTAATTACTTTGGAAAGGCACTTGCCCAGCACATCACAGCAGTGTCCTCATTTTGCTTTTAAAAATATTTGTATGAGGCTACAGACTTTCTCCCTTGATAGTAAACAAATTTCAGGGGAAAGAAACTGTTTCAAATTTCCTCACATACCTAATGGAAGAATAAACTAGGAAAGTACCACTTCAAAAATAACATAGTTTTTCATGCTCTCTTAGTTTGGGTTGCTATAACAAATACCACAGACTGGATGATTTAACGACAATTTATTTTCATAGTTCCAGAAGCTGAGATGTGCAAGATCAAGGCATTGCTGATTCTGTTCCCCAGGAAGACCTGCTTCCTGCTTTTCATGCTCCCCGGATGAAAAGGCAGAGAGATGGGCTCACTCCTATGTCTTCTTATAAAGGCACTAATCCCACTCAGAAGGCTCCACGCTCATGACTTCACCTACCCCAGGCCCCTCCTCCAGATAGGTATTAGGGCTTCAATATAAGGATTTTGAAGGAAACAAGCATTTAGTCCACAGTCCATAGTAATCTCTGTTGTGGTTTCAGAAAATAATTGAAAATTTACGGAACTCAAAGTGTACTTTTTTTCTAATCAGCTCATACAGATATTTTCACAATTGAATATGTTTACCTAAATAGGACTCAATTAATATTTTATTTAATGGTGTTAAGAAGAAGAAAATGAGACCTTTCTATAAATGGCAGTATTTTTTGGACTGGTTCTTTTTGATAGATAGAAGCACTTTAAAATAACTTTTTGAAAGAATTCAGAATAAATTCCACAGCAGTTCTCAAGATGCCCTTTACATTTTCTGTCTATCTTTTGGATCTGAAAGATCTGTTTTGGTCATTTCTAAATTATATTTAAACATAAAATGTTGATGTTTTGTTATCATTATATTTCAGAGAAAAATCTATATGGTTAAAATATATTTACTTCAAAATATATTTACTTCTAAATTATTATTATTAAATTATTATAATTTAAATAAGTTTAAGTCCTTGGTAATTCAAATGCATTTTATAACAGGAAAGATACTACTAGAATGGAAATCTAAATGGAAAAAAAAGAGATATAGGCAAACCATAAAACAGACTCTTAACTACAGAGAACAAACTGAGGGTTGCTGGAGGGGTGGTGGGTGGAGGAATGGACTACATGTGTGATGGGTATTAAGGAAAGCACTTGTTGGGATGAGCACTGGGTATTGCATATAAGTGATGAATCGCTAAATTCTACACCTGAAACTAATATTGCATTATATGTTAACTAACTTGAATTTAAATAAAAGCTTAAAAAAGAAAAAAGAATGGACTTTAGTTAATGTGAATATGTCCACATTGATTTGTTAATTGTAGCATATGTACCACTTTAATGGAAAATGTTAATAACAGGCAAAACTGGGTATGGTGTAGATGGGAACTCTTTGTACTATCTTCTCAATTTTTCTAAATCTAAAATAAATTAAAATGCCATTGTGGGTGGTTGCATCCCCACATCAATCGATGAAAAAATCTTTTTAGATATGTAATACACATAGGAGTTCAGCCATCGTGGTCTCTTTCCATTAGATGCCCACTCATCACATAAGGAGACACACTGTACTTGTCCCATGCTGAAACAGATGGTATCTGGAATACAGAGAGAACTTAAATAGATTTGGAGGTGTGGGTATGCCTTCCAAGAATATTTGGCCTAGGGTTGCAAAGAGGAAAATTAAAAGTCCCACCCTAGCCCCCTAAATAAAAAGGTAGCTATGCACATCTCAGAGTCATTTGTGAATTAAAGACAACTTACCGGGGCGCCTGGGTGGCTCAGTGGGTTAAAGCCTCTGCCTTCGGCTCAGGTCATGATCTCAGGGTCCTGGGATCAAGCCCCACATCGGGCTCTCTGCTCAGCAGGGAGCCTGCTTCCCCCTCTCTGTCTCTCTGCCTGCCTCTCTGCCTACTGGTGATCTCTCTGTGTCAAATAAATAAATAAAATCTTTAAAAAAAAAAAAAAAGACAACTTACCTTTTAGAGGATTACAAAATTTTGGTTATTGATATTAATATCTAGATTCATAGGGGCGCCTGGGTGGCTCAGATGGTTAAGTGTCTGCCTTCGGCTCAGGTCGTGATCCCAGGGTCCGGGGATCGAGCCCCACATTGGGCTCCCTGCTCAGCAGAGAGTCTGCTTTCCCCTCTGCTTCTCTCCCCTGTTCATGCTCTCTCTCTCTCTCTCAAATGAATAAATAAAATCTTTAAAAAAAAATATCTAGATTCATGTATAACATAACATAAAAAAATCTGTTGTGATTTTGAATCTGTTAGTTGTTTACCCAAAATACTGTGACATGATGATTTGTAAGAAATACATATTTTCCAGATATATTTGGTCTTTATCCACAGTTCTTGAAAATGCTTCAGAGCCATAAAAGTGAATGGTGCCCTTATTATTAATGAAAGTGCTTTTTAACCACCAGGAGGTCAGGGACTGGTTGCCAGGAGGACCAACCTTGTAATTAAAGGTTTGGAACATCAGTCCCACTCCTTAACTTCTGGAGTAGGGAGAGTGGCTGGAGGTTTAATCAACCAACGACCAGTCATTTAGCCAATCATGACTGTGTAATGAAGTCTCCATAAAGCCCAAGAGGATAAGTTTTTGGTCCTTCTTGGAGAGTTTCCATGCTTGGGAAACCAGAGCACTCCCGCATGCTACCAAGCCAGGACCCACACCCCATGAGAACAGAAGCTCCTTTGTTTGGGACATTGCCCTGTGTATCTGTTCATTTGGCTGTTGATTCATGTCCTTTATCATATCCTTTAATAAACTGAAAAACCTACCTCAGCGTTTCCCTGAGTTCCACGAGCTGCTATAACAAATTAATCAAATCCAAGGAGGAGGTTGTTGGAACATCTAGTCTGTAGCTGCTCATTCAAAGGCAGAGATATTAGCCTGAGGCTTGTGACTAGGGTCTGAAGTGGCAGGGTAGGAGGGCAGTCTTGTAGGACTGAACTCTTCACCTGTGGAACTAATGCCACCTTCAGATAGATAATGTCAGAATTGAGTTGACACCCTGCTGGTGTCCAAGAATTGCCTGCAGTTGTGTGGGGGGAATCCACCTCCCGGCCACATGGGAGTTGTGTGCAAGAACTCTAAGAGAAATACTATGGTTGGTATTAACAAAGGATATAATTAGGTAAGTTTACAATGCAAAATATCCTATTTTACCTAAATTTATTGTCATGAACATCAGCTAACTGGTGTTGCTATTGATGTTTTAGTGAATGTTCTCACAGAGATTTTTTATCATTTTATCATTGCTTTTTATTTGTAAACAAGTATCTCATGCACATTATCTCTAGCATTTGATTTTTTAAATTATATTAAATCATGAATCCATAATAAATAAGTATAACAGGAACTATATTGTTTTCATAGATATCTGTAAGAAGACAATACTACTTTTAGTAAGATAAGCATTTTTTGATGAAAATAAACAGACTTTCCCAAACATTATATAAATGGGAAACAAAGAAATTAATAAAAATGTAGTGTTTCCCAAAAGTGGGCCTCAAGGAACAGAGCTTCAGGGCATTGAATCAAAGAGAAGAATTTAGAGAAAGAGAGTTTGTGTAGAGAGAGAGGGGAACTGAGAAAGGTCATTGTAGGAAATGAATACCATCCCAGCCCCCATGAGACCCATGAGACATTTCTTGTGTCAAAGAGCAGCAGAGATATTTCTAGGTAGAAATTCCAATTTTGAATTGTGTCCTTTGCTAAGCTGTGCAGAACTACCACTGGGTAAAACCAAACTTGCACTAAAACCTGTTACACACAACGGCTGTGTATTAGGAACATGCTTTTTTAGGTGTTTGATAAAGAGGGGGTGGCTTTACCAGGGGAATAGGATAGCAGCTATAGCACCAGAGAAGAATTAGAACCCACAAAACAGTAGACAAACAAGCTGTGGGATAGATTCCGACAGAAGCAGATGTGAAGCAAATTCTCTTCCAAGAGTTTCCAGAGTGATTGGAAAATCTACAAGCTGAAATAGGGGTTCATGGAGTGGTACGGATAGAGAATGTGTCCATTCGACTTCCCAGGTTTGTGAGTTCCTGGAAATTGTAATGTAGTTATTGAAAAAGGATGCCACAAGTAACTTATGGGTTAAAAGCATGTGAGAAATGCAATATAGGCAACCTTCACAGGACAAATAGCTTTACATGATCCAGCATGTGACCTTCATTAAGAAGTGTGTTTACACTAACCACTGTTTTATTTATGGAAATATAGAGCTTCCAAACATTTATTTTCTCACTTAAACTTCTTTCTCATACTTTCTTGAAGGAGAAAAAACTAGCACTTATAATGATTTATCATGAAGTCACTAAGAACTAAGAACTAGGCACCACTAGTTATTCTATATTTATTATCTATTTCAATTTTAGGTATATCTATCTATATATATATATACACTCGTTTCATTTATTGACTCTGAAATTCCCATATTCACATTTTCCTGTTAACTCTCATTTATGTTTTTCAATATAATCTTAGAAAACTTAGAGTAAATTATAAAGAGAATTACAATATGTGCATAATATAAGATATAGGAATTCATATGCAATAATGAATCTATAGCTATTAAAAGAAGTCGGTTTGATACAAGATAATTCTATTTCACTAGATTTAGGGATGCAGATTCAAAATGCATGCTGCCTGATGTATTATACAATTATAAATTTAAATTTCTGTTCTCTACTTTCCATGCAGTTCCTTTAAAGCACAGACAACTATTCTTAAGCAGTTCAGACAAAGACTAAATTGGAATTCTTGCCAACGCAAGCACTGTGCACATATATTTAATGACATTCCCCTTTCAACACTGGCTTAATACATTTTAGCTGCCTTATAAATCACTTCCCGGAATTTATATCAAATATAAATAACTCTACTTCCCACATAAGGATTACAGTGTTTAAACAAGTGTACTTTATCCATATAGCAAGGTTGAAAACAAATATGGAAAACAATCTATCAAACGTATAATAAAAGTTTAGGTAATCAAATGTGGAAATTCTATGAAAAAATATGTTATTGCGTATTTGCTGGGAGCCTGGGATTAAAGAACGCTTCCATTTTAGGTCCATGTCTTATTAAATAAGTATACTTGAGCCCATTTAACAATAAAATTTGTGACCTCCTTTGCAAGAGGTAAAATCCAATTTCCTTTTCAGTCAACAAAGTATTATACCAAATGTCTTTCTTCCCACTCTGCTGCTCTCCTTTATGACTTGGAGTTCATAAAGCAATTCCCTAGCCTGAGAAGAAAATAAACAAGCAAATGGCAGCACTTAAAGAGCCCTAGGCATAACACCTAGAATAATCTGCAATATAACATTTATCAAGCAATAGTAAGTTACAAAACATTTGAGAAATTTGTTTCTGGAGGGAGTTGAGAAAGCTCATTTGAATCCACTTTGTCTCATAAAGGAAACATTGTGTTCATAAAACCACAGGAACATTAGGAAAACAGCTGTTTCCTTTCAAAATAGAGTTGCCACATCAGGTGTAAATTTCACCAAGGGTATAACTTAATCAAGTATCCCATATAATGCAAAATACAATGTAGTGTGTAATTTATAAATAGAAAAAAAAATCACAACTTTATTTATATTTTCTTATCACGATAAAACCTGTTACATGCTCACAAAGAAATGTGTGCCATTTCTAATTACCGACTTTGAAAATGAAGTCTCATTTTATCTAATCTTGTAAAATCTAAAATAAAATTTCTTTATAGCACAAGAAATATTTATAAATGAAATTTACTTTTGGAAGCTGTAACCTCAGTTCTTTTCTTGTTGTTGTTAATGGTATGATTAATTGAGAGCAAATGAAAAGATGTCAATAAAATTAGGTGACTATAAATATACCCCCCCCCAAACTTACTCTCTCAGAAATGTAGGTAGAAATTTCTGCTATCTACCTATATAAAGTTTGGGATTAATCATAAGAAAAGTTGCTTATTTTGCTATATAGATCCAATATTAAAAATTAAAGCTATAAATCAATGTCTATGTTTTAATCAGAAACTTAATGTATAGCATTAAATATTAAAATTGATTTCATGTGCCATTTGTTATTATCACTTAGCAAATAACTAAGCACATAATGATTGGGAATGATTGGATTAACAAACAGCAGTTAACTTAATACTGTGCTAGGTTATTATTTGGAAAACCCACAGTACATTAATAATAGCTTAGTCATCAGTTATTGAAAAGTGAGGTGTGTTTGGTGACACGTTTCTCAGCCCTAATTTAGATAGAACAATAGGGTGCATATATAGGAAAACAGTTGCTTGCATAAAATTGTTTGGGTTAAAAAGAAAAATAAAAGGAGATAAAAGAAAGCAAAAAGAACATTCAATAGGTATAACGTTGTTACTAGGGCTTTGTCATTCTTCAACAATGCAGCAAAATATAGAGTGGACAAATATGTAAAAAAGAAGTCATTTATTATTTTTAATTTTTATTTAAATTCAATTTAGTTAACACATAGTGTATTATTAGTTTCAGAGGTAGAATTTAGTGATTCATCAGTTGCATGTAACACCCAGTGCTCATTACATCACGTGACCTCCTTAATGCCCATCACCCAATTATCCCATCTCTCCTCCACTTTCCTCCCCCAAAAAAGAAGTCATTTAAGATAGCTTTATTATTTAAATGATTCTCAAAACTTGTTATTTTTACTCCAAAATCATATTCTAAACGGGATAGAGTTTTACCAATTCACATTCGCGACAGATTTATGTAGCATCTAAACAGAGGATTTGCTCTAAAATTACCCACTATGATATTTAATATTACATAAGTAGTTTAAAATAAAGGAAAAATTTATTTCACTTTGGTTTTTAATTCTTTTATTTTATAAATTGTATAAGTGATATTAGTCACATTACCTGTGAATATATTTAATGAAAAGTTTTTGTAGAGTTGTCCATGAATAGTATCTGTTGTTACTGTTTACATCCGTAGTTGTATGATCTTGACTTTATCCCAGGCTTTTAGACACAAAATCTTGCTGTCTACCTTTAATGCGCTATGTCCTCAGAAGACAAAAAAAAAATGAGAACGATTAGTCATCATTCACTTACTAACTTATTAAATAATAGATTTCACGTTCAAAAATATTTATTAGGTACACACCATGTGCTGGACATTTTATAGGACTTGATGGATATGGGGAACTATTCTGAGTCTGGGAGCTCATAACAATGTAGAACTGTAAGACTCTTTGCATCTCCAACATCATAAATCCTTCCAGTTGCTAAAAGCAATCCAGCATTCTTCAACTACACGTTGAAGTTGAATGCATACTAAGCATTAGACTTTATGTTACATATGAAATCAGGCAGAAGAAAAAATAAAAATCAGGTTTCTGTCTACTGGTATCTGTCAGGGTACACCAGAGAAACAGAACCAGTAGGATGTATAGATCTATCCTTAAAGAGATTTATTTTAAGGAAGCGTCTCACACCCAGTTCCAGGGGTAGCAAATCTGAAATCTTGGAGCAGACCCTTAGGCTGGAATCCCAGACAGGATTTGAGGTAGCTTTGAGTCAGAAATATGGCAGGCTGGAAACTCTGGCAGACTTTCTATGCTGCGGTCTTAAGGCAAAATGTTTTCTTGGTCTGTGAAACCTCAGTGTTTGCTCAAGAGCATTCAACTAATTGGATGTGGTTCACCCACATTATCAAAGGTAATTTCCTTTCCTTAAAACCAACTGATTGTAGATGCTAATCACAACTACAAATACCTTCACACTGACATCTATACTAGTGATTGACCAAACAACTGAATGCCATAGTCTAGCCAGGTTGACACATAAAATGAATCATCACTCCATTCCAATAAAACATATGTATTATTTTCCTAGTAGGCAAAAACTAACAAAAAATACATTGACAAATATACATACACACAGGCGCATATTACATATTGTAGTCTAATATATATACCATATGTGATTCTATGAAATGTTCAGAGCCGAATCTTCCTTCAAAAAATAGGAAAAAAAATCCATTTATGGAAATCTATGTTTAATAAAATATATATCTCCTCTCCATATCTTATCTCTGAACTTCAAACTTTGTTTACCTGTGTACTTGATAACTCTACTTGAATATCTAACAGGCATCTTTTAATCTTGGCGACCTCAACACCAAATTCCTGGTCTTTGCCTCCAGTCCAGCTCCCTTCCACCATCTTCCTTATCCCAGTTTATGGCAACCACATGCTTCTAGTTACTCAAGCCATGCCTTAGATACATTCTTAACTCCTTTTCTTTAATTTTCTGGGTGAGCAGCGAATAACACCACCATTATTTTTCTGATCTCAACTCCTACACTTTGCCTGATTTACTCCATTTGCTGAACTCAAAACACCGGGTCGTTTGCCTCTGAGAGTTGGTGTTTCCTGGAATGCTCTGTCCCAGATCTAAATGGCTTATTACCTAACATCTTTCGATCTTTCTTTAAGCATAAGCTTCTCTCTGAGGATTTTTCTGGCTACCCATTTACATGTAATCCCATCTACCCGCTCCTAGAATTTTGGGTTTCTTTTTCTTTATAGCACTTATCACCTTGTGACATTTTATATATTTTACTATTGTTTTTTATTGTGTTCATTGTCTTCCTAGAATGTAGATGCATGTACATTGCATGTACATGCATTGCATGTACATCAGAATGTAAAATGCATGAGCCTATCGACCATGGGCTTTTCATTGCTTATGTGTTTTCCTTACCTAGAAAAGTACCCAGTTCAACTGAAGTTTTCTTTAAAATTGATATTCTACTTTTAATAACCCCCTTTCGTTAAAGTCCTTATAATCTTGCAATCCATTGTTTATTAAAAAAAAAACCCAACGACTGGGAAATTTGGTAACGTGTGCTACTTGTGAGGTATAATGTGAAGCACAGAAAGAGATCCTGAAATGATAAACCATCAATGGCATTTTTAGGAATAAGTTAGCTATAAATTGCAATCTGACAATGCTATTTTCATTTTGCATGTTGGCTATTAACTTTGCTTCCTCACTGAAGTTTTATTATTGAGTTCAATACTTACCAAACAGTATAAATTGAAACTTGCTCAAATTTTATCTCCGTGGGTAGATCTGTAAAAGGCTACAAGATAATAGGGGCTATTAATACTGGCTTCTACTGTGAATAAATCAGTGCACGGTGCTTATATTTTTGTTGAAGTATCATTAGATGTTCCTTTGTTTTTGAAGAGAAATTGAGCAAGTATAAAGTAGAATTTTAAAAACAAGTCTAACTCTAACTAGGTGATCTAGGGGTAATGTCCCTATTTTTGAGGTGTTCGAGATCCTGTTTTTGATGTGATCCAGTGATA
>CM052895.1:121527910-121551546 GCA_028534135.1 Potos flavus
TACAAAAGTTGTGTATTCATCCTTTCTGATGGAGGCATAATATTCCATTGTATATATGGATCATATTTTCTTTATCCATTCATCTGTTGAAGGGCATCTTGGCTCTTTCCACAGTTTGGCGATTGTGGCCATTGCTGCTATGAACACTGGGGTACATGTAGCCCTTCTTTGTACTGCATCTGCATCTTTGGGGTAAATACCCAGTAGTGCAATTGCAGGGTCATAGGGTAGCTCTATTTTTAATTTCTTGAGGAATCTCCACACTGTTTTCCAAAGTGGCTGTACCAACTTGCATTTCCACCAACAGTGTAAGAGGGTTCCCCTTCTCTACATCCTCTCCAACATTTGTTGTTTACTGTCTTGTTGATTTTGGCCATTCTAACTGGTGTGAGGTGATATATCAGTGTGGTTTTGATTCGACTCTCCGTGATGGCTAATGATGATGAACATTTTTTCATGTGTCTGTTAGCCATTTGTATGTCTTCTTTGGAGAAGTGTCTGTTCATTTCTGCCCAGTTTTTGACATGATTATATGTTTTTTGAGTGTTGAGTTTGAGGAGTTCTTTTTGAAGCCGGAATTGCAGCGGAAACTCAGAGAAGCCATTCCCAGTAGAATAGTGCCACCTGCCTGATGAAGCCCCCAAGTACACCACTTAAAAACAAACCAAAAAAGCAGTAATTAACCTGCTTTAGGAATCTGACCACCTGACTCATTGAGACCATTTAGTAGCGAGTCAATTCGATTCAATAACTAATGAGGGAAGGGACCAATTGACCTCGTGGAAAATGGTAATTCTACATTCAGGAGCATAGACAACCTGGATCTAGCATCATCTCAATTTTACATGAAAAAGTGACAGTTTGATCTTTGGGGAAGCTTGATCCCTTCATCAATTTTCTGAAGCAAAACCATTAGCTCCATGAAGTCCTTGACTTACAGGGGTTCTCCTAAATGTCTGCTCCTGGCTAAACTAATGGGGTGGTGGCAATAAAGGCTGCTATTGTCATGTGGGTGGTAGCAACTATCTAGCCTCAAGGAGAACTCTGGAATGCAACTGTGCCAAGAGCCAGTCAGCACAATGGGATAGATAAGTCATTTCCTTTCTCTTACAGAACCCTCCTCAAGACCCGACAGGTTGTATTACTAAACACTCAGCCTGTGGTCAATGTCATAGACATCTGGTCTCCCACATGTAAGTCTATGACCAACAGTTTCGAATACCCTCTTTGGGATTATAACCAGGACCGTAGACTGAGAAGTTGGGATCACTCGCATGGATGCTCATATATGCATACAGGTAATACCGACTGGAAGCAACCTGCTGATCGTGCCCGTGCTGCCCATTGTGCCACAATTGCTCACCAAAGCCGTCGTCACAACTGACATAACAATATGTCCCCCTCACAGACCAAGCACAAAGTAAAGGACTGTATGTTTCTGATGCAAGGCCACCACTGTATGCCAGGCTTGTGACTTCTGCAAAAAGTTGGCTCATTTTCCTTGTGCTGAAAGAGGCCACATCACATGGGGCATTGTTTCCACCTCCTCCTGTCAAATCGACTATATCAGATCAAATCAAGTTTAATGACAAATCCCAAAGCGTAATAACCTGTGCCCTTTTGGGTTCTGTGCTTGTATAACAGAGCGAGTGTGCCATGGACTGCTTCCACTGGGGATAAGAGTTGCTAGTTGGCCTATTTTTCATGATTACTGGCATTACCCCAAAGATCAGCAGGTCTCTAAACACTCTTCCTTGGGTCATAATGAATATAGACTGGCCTCAGACTTGATTGACTAAAGTCAAACCTAATGGTGCCCAGCAACTTATTACAGTGACGGAGACCCTGGAAGCCAGGAAGGGTTGTGTTTGAGATCCGTGTTTCTGCTTGCAGCCTGCTGATAGCGGCTTTAATTGACTTTAGTATGAGACCTCTTGGTCCCAACCTCTGTGGGTTCTTCAAAACTGAGAAGCTGACACATTATAGTTACTCTTCTTATATTGCTAATGTGTGTAAGTACAATTGTCTATGCGTGTGTGTGTTATCTTTTTATGTAGATGCTCGAAGGGTTTTCAGTCTCTGAATTTCAACAATTCACAGTATTTATCATACAGCTTTTGAGTATTTCCTCCTGTCTTAAATACTCCTTTCATCTCCAAATTCAGGTGCCTAAGTTTTCTTCTATAAAATGTGTGATTGTTTTTCAGTCCTCTGTCTGGCGTCTTCTTGTGGAATGTCTTATTCCATTCTGTCCACTTATAATTACTTGTTTTATTATTTCCTTCTTTGTCCTCCATTTCAGCTAAGGGGAGCAGAACTTAAAGCTTGAACTAAATACCACTAACGTTTCTGTAATATTAATTTGTCTCTAGTGATTTAGGCCCAGATTTAAATTCTACTATTGCATTCTGATTTTCCTAACATATAATGTACTTATAGGATTTTTTAGATGGTTAAATAATTAATATATCCAAAAGATTTTAGTGTAGCTATAATAATTTTCGTCACTAATAGGCACCCTTTAATGTCTACTTCATCTTAGAAATTCTTTCCATTTATATATTTTTCATCTCAGTAAATGAATTCATACTTCCAATTTTCTTCTCGTTTTTGCAATATACATTCACTTGATTCTTGTAATAAAGTGAAAGCAAAGGCTTTGAAAGTTCTAACCATCACTCTTTAGAGTCTTATTCTGTAATGAGAATCCTGGCTTTGCTTGACTTTATTCTAGTATTCAGTATTTTTTTTTTCATGGCTTGAAATTAGTGTATTTCTCATTCTAGAATGAAAGGGAAACACCTCAAGTGTGGCATTTGTTTATGAACAATATTTGTGGTATCATGTTCAATACCCACAGAGTACAGGTATTTCTCATTTAGGACTCGGATTGGACAAACTCTTTCTGGGAAAATCTCACTGGTCCACTTAAATTGAAGTGTGTGCTCTGAATGTCCTTCTGAATCTGTGCATTTGCACTACCTGAGCCTTCCTGAGAGTTGATTGCAATTGCTTGATTTGTATCATTCTATAATATAAATTATGCTATGATGGAAGCCACGGGGCTTCTTTTTCCAACATTCTATCTCTCATGCTTACTTCGTTGACTGGAGTCCTGTGATCACTCAGTACATACTGGAAACATGAGTGGAACTGACCTGAATTAAATGAGATTTGTTTGGGGGCACCTGGGCGGCTCAGTTGGTTAAGCGTCTGCCTTTGGCTCAGGTCATGAGCTCGGGGTCCTAGGATCGAGCCCTGCGTTGGGCTCCCTGCAAAGCTGGGAGTCTGCTTCTCCCTCTTCTTCTGCCCCTCCCCCCATGCTCGCACTCTCTCTCAAATGAATAAATAAAATATTTTCCAAAAAACGAGATTTGTTTGATGTGGCTGCTGAGAATATCTTGGATAAGGGGACTTTGAGAAGAGAAATTTTATTTCTGTTCATCATCTAAGTTTGTTTGGCTAAGAGTGGTTAAATGAGGACCAGATTCCTCTCAGAAGTTCTATTCAACCTGACATTTAGTCAGGGAAAATAAACTCCAAGGTGTATGTTCTTACCTGCCTTCGGAGTGGCCTTACTTTCAGGCACCTGCACTTTACTGTTGCACGTAATGGGTTACTTAGAACATTAGGATTTTGGTTGTTACCATTGTTTTTACTTAACTCCTCCCCCTCTGCCTCCATCAGAGTAGCTAGCACAACCCAAATCTTTCCATATCATGCATTTTTTCTCATTACTCACATATATCCAATGCAACTAAATTTCAGTGCCTGCAGATAAATAACGTGTATATCACTGGCCATGTGATTTGTTTGGTCAATAACATCTGAATGGAAAACTGCAAGTAAATGATTTAAATGTGGTCATTGCTCCTCCCTGGGCCATGAAAATGGCCCTCCCCACACAGTTACTGATATTTCAATCTGAGTCCTCAGTCATAGTCTAATAGCCTGGAGAAGAATCATCATTGCAGTTCTCATACAACATAAGCAAGAGAGAAATCTTTGATGCTGTAAGTCCTAAGATTTTAGGCTTATTTGTTATGCAGCAAAGCTAATTAACACAAGATGAGGATTTACCTCAATTATTTTCAGTCAATTTTGAATATAAAGGCATTTAAAACATTTTCACATGAGTGGTCCATCAGTTTTGTTATTAAGTATACTCTCTTTCACTGACTTTCTTGAAGATTGTAATTTCAGGAGTATTTCCTCAGGAGTTAAACATTACTTATGAACATGTTTCTTATATTGAAGCAGTTCCAATTCTTATATCATATTCTTGCAATTATTTCTAAGTTTATTGAATTTATGGCAATGGTTGTAGCCTTTGAAATATGTGCTTTAAAAAAAAAACTTAAGACTTCCTTTATAGCCAAGTACATGATGGATTTTGTAAATGTTCCTCAGATACCAATAAAATATATATATTCAATATTCACAGAATGCAAAATAAGATATTTATGTTTGAGTGGAGTTTATTACAGTATTCAGTTTCTATATGTTCTCACTTATTTATTTCTACTAGACCTTTCTAATTCTGAAAAAGATATATTACATGCCCTAAGTATAATTCTATTTTTATCAAGTTCTCCCTGCATTTCTAATAGATCAGGCTTTATGTTTGGAATGCTAAGTGCTTTGGTGCTTACAGTTATATGAGGAATGTGTCCTTCAAATGAATTGTCTTTTGTCATTACACAAAATGATCTTTTACCTTGTTTAAGAGCTTTTAACCTTAAGAGAAGATTCCATTTCCTCCTGCTTCACATCTAGTTTTCTTAAAGGATGTTGTATTACTTATATTTCATTTTTATTTTTTCCTTTACTATATAAATACGTCAATAAATGTAGCATAGCTTTAATAGTGCAAAATTCCAAACACATTATCACTGCATTAACTATATAATAAAATGTCATGAGTCACTACTTTTTCTTCTCCTTTCATTTTCTCTCTTAAAGTATCTATTTTGAGTCACTTATAGTTATTTAGAGCATTTTCTGAAACATTTTCCTAATATGAGATAACTAAACCTAGAGTCCCTAGTTTTTCTTTCAACTCAACAGGTAAATGATAATTTATCTGCCTGTAAGAGTCTATGATCCATTTTCCCCAGTAACTTACTGATATTTTTAAACTGCCAATTTTGATGTATTTCTGAAATATAAATTGTTCCATTGATTTGGAAGCTGCAAATTTAAAAAAATACCTTAAATTTAAAAAAATCATGAGAGATTGTCATTCTATTTCCTTCCTCCACCAAGACACACACACACACACACACACACACACACACACACACACACACACACAGAATACCCATTCTTTCTTTTTGCCTGGACATATTTCTGCTTAGCTAGGGTCTAGTTTTCTGGCTCTTCCAGTGACTAGGATGAGCCAAGTTTCTTCAGTGGAACATGGTTAAAAAGTTGTGTACACCCTCCATTTTACATGCTTACAAAGACAATAGTTTCCTGTGATTCTTTACTCTTCACACAAGCTGGAACAGGGAGAAGATGGCAGCCATGCTGGTGAAGACAAATTCTTTGAGGATGACGTTAACCACAATGTGGCAGAAACCAGTTTCCTGTTTTATTTCAGGAAACAGAATTCCCCTTACAGATTATACTACTAAGACTTATGTGTAGAAAATGAATAAAACTTCTATGTCATTTAACTTCTCTGCTTTGCTGCAGGGTGAGGAGTGATGTGAAGGGGCAGGATGTCTTCTTCCTGGTGATTCTGAGTTGGTCTGTGGACCTCTGAGGGTCTCAGAGACATGTTCAGGATGTTTGTGAGTACAAACTGCTTTTCCAAATAATATTAAGATGCCACTTGTCCTAAGCAATGGTGTTTAAGAGTGTTGGCATCAAACTGTACAAATTGTCATTGTACTGCTCACTGCTAAGCACTCATAAGAAGGAAAAAAATGTCAGGTTCAGTTAAGAATGCCCTTGAGGAAACAGTAATAATTACTAATGCTTTCAAACTTTGACCGTTGCTTATATGTCTTTTACTATTCTGTATGAAGACAGGAAATATGCATGAAGCATTTCTATTACATACTGATGAAATTGTTACCTCTAGCAAAAACGGACAACTGTGTTAGATGGCCATTGAACTAGACGCTTTTTCCATGGAACATTGTTTTGACTTGAAAGAATGAAAGACAAACTACAATTTTTCAGACATGAATATTTGGCAAAAGGAAACAAAGGACTTTATTTATTGATGATAATAAAACTTGAGTTTCAGGGAAAAATTACAATTTTGGAAAATGTGTGCCTCCTGTGAGAGCTGGCTACTTGTCAATAATCAAAGATATTTCAAAAATAAATGGATGTTCATGTGTGTATGTGTTTTGATAAAGCACAAGGAATTCTGTAACTATCTTGGTTAGGTTAGGCAGTATTTTCCAAATGATCAATGCGTGATGCGACAAATCTGTGCATGGGTAAAAGATCTATTCAGAGTGCAAGACAGTGCAATGGATTTTAAAATAAAAGAGTACAAAAAGTTCACTGATGCAGATCCAGATTCTACATAGCTACTAACCTTTAAGAAAAGACCACTGATCGAATTGTGTGGTGCAGTGACAAAAAAAGAGTATCAACAATGATTTGAAAAAGTTTAAAACACTGTCACCTTTCCAAATACAATCTATGTGAAGTAGATTTTTTTCATGCACTTAAACCAAAATAATGTATCACAACAGATTATATGCAGAAGCAGACATGAAATCAGCTGTCTCCTGATAAGCTAGAGATTAAAACAATTTGCAAAAATGTGATATAACAATACTCTTTTCTGCTCGCTGACTTGTTTTTGGAAAAAATATAGTTTTTTTTTTTTATTAAGGTATGTCTTTATGTCAACATGCACTGAATTTATTATTTTATTTTTAAATAAATTAATAAATATATTATTTTTAAATCTCCATTTTGTTTCCTAATATAGTAAGCATCAATAGGCATAAACACATAAATAAAAGCTCTTTCAGATCATTAACAGCATTTAAAGTTTATATAAAGGGTTCCTGAAACCTTAACCACTAGTTTGCCAAGATCAATTTTTTTTCCTACCTACTTTATTATTGCCACTCTATCATCTGTCTCCTTTTCTCCTTGTATAAATCATCTTATCGCTCATTAATTCTATCTTTTTTTTCTTTTAGTGCTTAATTTTTACATTTGTTTTAACTGTACTGCATTTTAATATTTTTTTATCCAGTTACCGCCTATTCTGTATATTTATTGATTTATTGTAAAATTAGAAATTGATTTGAGTTGCAGAGTGTATATTTATGTTCCGAGGAATGTCCTTCTGTGCTCTTTTGATTTAATGGACTCATTGGTTGATTATTCTAAGTTGTCAGCTTTCTGCTCAGGATTCTCATGTCATTTGGCTCTTCCTACTCTTTGCGTGATATTTTGTGTTCCCCTCCCTAGATCATAGATTTGACACTTGGTCTACTCTCAGCTCGGTACATCCTAGGAGTTTAGTGCAATGTGTTGGCATTTCATTGAGAGGCTGTATTTTCGTGTGTGTTAAAGTTCAGGTCCTGTGGGACAGGGATGTGCTAAACTAGCCAGTTGTTAATTTTCGTTTGGGAATACAGAAGATGTCTTCTTACTCCCAGCTGTTCTCATTTTTTTTAAAGATTTTATTTATTTATTTGACAGAGAGAGAGATCACAAGTAGGCAGAGAGGCAGGCAGAGAGACAGAGAGGGGGAAGCAGGCTCCCTGCTGAGCAGAGAGCCCGATGCGGGGCTCGATCCCAGGACCCTGAGATTATGACCTGAGCCGAAGGCAGAGGCTTTAACCCACTGAGCCACCCAGGTGCCCCAGTTCTCATTTTTTATTGAACTCACTTGAGTCCTCAGATATTGTGAAAAATTAAGCCCAGAGAATTTTAAGGGCCTAAAAGACACAACAGCATTTCCTAAGGCCATAAATTATGTCAAGGGAAGGTGCTGCACTTTTTGAGGTGCCCAGCTCTCTCTGGGAATCATGGAATTATGACCCTTACCTCAGGCATCTCTGCCTTGATATTCCTGGGCTCAGGCAAATGCTGTATTGGAAGACATCAAGTTCGTGTTTTACACCTGCATCTGACTGAGATACATATGAAAAATCTGGGGCTTTCCATTTTCATTACAGGCTCTTCCTCTGTCCAAGTCTTAGCCACTGCATTGCTTGGAAGAAGTCTATGTCTACCTCTTTTTCCATAATGCTGAAACTTCCAGAAGGCTGAAAACGATGTCTTTAACAACAAAACTTGACCTAGTGAAAAGACACGTAGGTCTAACTGCAGAACTACATACGTGTTTGAAGACAGGGTAATGTTCCAATCTCCTTCCCCATGGTTTTATGCAATGAAAATCATATGCACTGTACTGCTTTTGTAAAATTTGAAATTTTCTAAATTTTTAAACATGCTCGATCCCATTTGATGCTGTGCTTCTGTTCTTGAATCTCTCCAAATTCTGTTGTTCTTTGTGACGTTTGGCTCTATGCTATGGCTTCTCTTTTGTCATTACCCTCCTCATCCACACTTGATTGGAAAGTATATTGCCCTCCTTCCCACAAGGCTGAGTTTTAAGTGACCTTATTACTTAAATCATTCGCTTATAATTTTACTGCTTGCTTCTTAGAAGTAAGAAACAGTTTCCTTTTCAGGCTACAGTGGCCCTCAGTGCATGGGCTTCTCTATTATGTTTTATTTTTGTCTAAAAGCTAGCATGAATTGCCTTCTTCCCCACACCCCCACATCTGATAACATTGCTCTCACCACCTTCAATCTAACTCCTAGCCCAATGGAATGAGTTTGAGGTTTTTAGTTTTGGCAAGGCTCTTCTTTCCATACTAATTTTTGCAACAGTACAGAGAGGCTTGGCTACTTTTCATTTTCACTCACACAATGTCTCCATCACAGGCTGACAGGAAGCTTTTGCTCATTGTTGCTATTCAAGCACTCAGGCTGAAGTGGCAGCTATCATCTTGAACATTACTGATTGCCATGCCAGGAAAACCAGAGGATGCTGGAAAGGGCTCCCACTGAATGAGTGATTAAATACTCTGGTCAGTTCACAATGTATTGGCCTGAATTAGTCACATGGCTCCACCAAAGCCCAAGGAAGCATAAAAGTTCAATGCAACATTTGCCCAGAATGGGGTCAACCAGAAATATTAGGTGAAAAGCGTTAATGAGCACCTCAGAGTATAAGCCAAATATATCCTACAGATTCTGAAAGTCCGATAATTGATGAGGAAGAACTTTTACATATTAAGCCCATACGAGCATTTGTGAATTTGTAGACGTACACAACCAGCATAATTATTCGATTATGAACCATCTAAAACTCATATTGTGTAGTATTTATTAGATAATTAGTGTAAACTATGATGACAAAGACAATATGATAAATCATCATTATCATTTTGAATTATTAGATGAAAGTCTTTACTCACAACAAAGCTTGTTTAAGCACCAAGGTGAGATTTTTTTTTTAATTCATGTAATTTCTGCTAATGATATGGTTGGATGCTGTGCAACATCTGTTGTTTACAAGTTCCAACTACCCATTGGGTCACTTGTAAATTTTCTCACGGATTATAAGTGATGTTATTAAGATTTAAGAGAATAAACAATTTAACTGAATAAGTTAATATAATTTAAATTAGAAAATTATATTATTCATTATCTATATTAAAGCTTAAATAATTAGCCTTCTTAAAAAAACTTGCATTAAAGCAAACATTGTAGCTACTGCATTGGATCTCAAGTTGAATAATTAAACAAAGTCCCAAGCTTCAATTTGCAGCACATTAAATAAATCAATGACAGCATTTTTATTGTTTTTATGTTGTGAATTTCCTTATGAAAAGAAAAATCAACATCTTCATTATTTTATGAAAAATATTTTCCTTTGGTTCTTAACATTTTTTCAGTGCTTCTCACATCAGTTATTGTTGGCTTCCTTTTGAATGGTTTATTCATAATATGATCTCCCATATCGAAACCAGTTTCTAAAAATGGCATTACATGTGGATAGAAATTCTGTCCACAGACTCAATAATTTGGCAGAACATATATTATTTTCCTTAATCTAAGGATACATTTATAAGATACTTTTCTTAGAAATCTGGAAGAAAATGAATACAAGCTATGTAAACATATAATCAGATTCCATTGTCTCCAATGATATGGCAAAAACATTGTACTGATAAATACATTTAAAATTGCATACTAATTTAGAACTGTGATTAATAGGAATACTATTTTTCTGTCAATTCTTTTCTTTTTTTTTTTTAAAGATTTTATTTATTTATTTATTTGACAGAGAGAGAGAGGGAAGCAGGCTCCCCACTGAGCAGAGAGCCCGATGCGGGACTCGATCCCAGGACCCTGAGATCATGACCTGAGCCGAAGGCAGAGGCTTTAACCCACTGAGCCACCCAGGCGCCCTGTCAATTCTTTTCTAAAGACAAAACTGATTACTTATTTCCAGAAGTCAACCCATTTATTTTCTAAATATAGTCACATAATTAATTTATAAAATACGTCATTAACAAAATACCCAATATAAAAAATCTTTCAGTCGCTTCCCATGTCTCCCTCACATGAGCTAAACAAATCTTCACACAATTTGAGATCTACTTAATTATCCAGGTTACCTTGTACCTGTTATGTGCTCTCTCTCAAGGTCAATATTACCAGCCTTCATTCATTCCTTGGTATTTTGCATGCTCGTTTAGGTTACAAGAGCATCAGCATATGCTATTTTCTTGGTGTGAAACTTCCCCTACCCTGTTTGCCTAGTGAAATTTTAGTAGGCAATTTGCTGTTTTTGCATTTATTCATTTCCAGTTCTCTGGGTGACATTTCCCCTGGAATTCCAACAGGACACATCTGTCTACTTATCCTCAGTCTACGTGGTTTGAGCAGGCCTGCACCCCACTCCACTGAGAAGCACGTGTCC
Organism: Potos flavus; assembly: GCA_028534135.1. Lineage (NCBI taxonomy): Eukaryota > Metazoa > Chordata > Mammalia > Carnivora > Procyonidae > Potos > Potos flavus. The sequence goes on from CM052895.1 coordinate 121,538,895, forward strand.
CTGCAGTGACTAGTCCAAATAACGGCATCCCTCTAGTCTCTGCAACGATTATCGCAGGGATGGAAGCATGACCCAAGTCGGTCCAATTAGAATGATTTCCAGAAATTTTATGACTGCCTAGGACTCAGAACTCAGATAATTACACTTGAGCCGCCAGGGGGTCAGTGGAGCAGAAGGGTTGCCTGGGAAGGAAGCCAACATGAAGAAGAGCAGATGGAAGAAATGGAAATATTCAGACCTAATGGCCTTGTTTGGGCCCCAGATCCATGCAGCAGACCCTGTTGTCGTATTGTTCTCATCCTCTTATTTCTAGTGCCATTGGCACATGCTGAACAATTAATGCATCTGTACTGATTTAACAAATGAACATAAAAATTGTTAAAATGTTTAAATATATTTTAATACTTGTACTTTGTATCCATGTCTTCCACAGTCTGCATTATTCATTAAGTGATCGATTCACTCATTCATCAACAAAATTTCACTGCAGAACTACTATGCGTTCAGAAATTGGCATGTTAGTGGGAAACTCGGAGTGATGAAAATATTCTATTTCCTTATAGTTGCTCAGCTGTATTTTCAAATGATATACAATACTCATATTGTTTTTTAAAAAATAATATGCAGTTATTTTGAAAAGTTTCCTCAAAAACATAGGTATACCATCATCCATAGAATTCTGGTAGTAGTTATGGTTTTGAATGAGGGTTTTCTGGAATGGATTCTGTTCTGTAACTTTGATCTTTTCTTCAGGAAGTTTCAAACTGACCTTTGGAATCATCTAGCTTGACTGGCTCTCAAACCCATTCCAAACAGTTCTCATTCATTGGCCTGACGGGGTTAGTACTGTTAAATATCTTTTCTCAGACACTAACTGCCATTATAAGCAGCAACAAAAACTATACGGTTTTGTTTTTTTAATTTTTTTCCTAAACATAATGATTTCTAAAAAACTTTTATTCAATTTCAGTTAGTTAACCTACAGTGTATTAATTTCATGCGTACAATATAGTGATTCAATACTTCCACACATCATCACAAGTGCACTCCTTAATCCCCATAATCTATTTCACCCATACCCCCACCCAACTCCCCTGTGGTAACCATCAGTTAGTTCTCCTTAGTTAAGAGTCTGTTTCTTGGTTTGCCTCTCTCTCTTTTTCCTTTACTCATTTATTGTTTCTTGAATTCCACATATGAGTGAAATCATATGGTAATTGCCCTTCTGTGACTGATTTATTTCACTTATCATATTACCTTCTAGCACCATCCATGTCATTTCAAATGCCAAGATCCATGCTTTTTTATGGCTAATGTTCCATTGCGTATATATACCACATCTTTATTCATTCATCAGTCGATTGACACTTGGGCTGTTTCCATAATTTGGCTATTGTTGATAACACTGCTATAAACATTGGGATGATGTATCCCTTTGAATTAGTATTTTTGTATTCTTTGGATAAATACCTAGTAGTGTGATTGCTGGATGGTAAGGTAGTTCTATTTTTAACTTTTTGAGGAACCTCCATACTGTTTTCCAGACTGGCTGCACCAGTTTGCATTCCCACCAATAGCGCAAGAGGGTTCCCCTTTCTCCACATCTTCCCCAACACCTACTGTTTCTTGTGTTGTTGATTTTAGCTATTCTGACAGGTGTGAGGTGCTGTATCATTGTAATTTTGATTTATATTTCCCTGATGATGAGTGATGTTGACATCTTTCCATGTGTCTGTTGGCCACCTGTATGTCTTCTTAGGAAAAATGTCTATTCATGTCTTCAGCCCATTTTAAATTGGATTATTCATTTTTTGGTTGTTGAATTGTATAAGTTCTTTATATATTTTGGATACTAACCTTTTTATCAGATATGTCATTTGCAAATATCTTTTCTTATTCCAAAGGTTGCCTTTTAGTTTTGTTGATTGTCTCCTTCCCTGTGCAGAAACTTTTTATTTTGACGAAGTCTCAATAGTTTATTTTTGCTTTTGTTTCCCTTGCCTCAGGAAACATATCTAGAAAGAAATTGCTACGGCTGTTTTCAAAGAGGTTACTGACTGTGTTCTCCTCTAGCGTTTTTATGGTTTCCTGTCTCACAGGTAGATCTTTAATCCATTTTGAATTTATTTTTGTGTTTGGTGTTAGAAACTGGTCCAATTTCAATTTTTAAATTACATACTTTTTAAATTTATTTAGACTTAATGTAAATCTAAAGTAGCGTCCTCTAGGTTTGCTTAGCTGATCAACATGCAGAAGTTCCGGATGTTTACTGCAATGCTCAACACAATTCTTCACAGAACTCTTTTTATATTTTGCTTTATTGGGGGAAAATTACATAAAATTTATATTTCCACACTTTGTAGTGAAAACAAAATATTCATTTAGAATGAATATAGCCAAACCACAGCTTCACCACATTTGTTTCTATATTTGTTTTTGTTTTTTGTTTTCAAAATTATATACCCCAGAACATAAGGAACATAGAACACGAGTGGGCCTCTGCTATAATCTTTGAGTTTCCCTCAATCAGAATTATTGCACTTTGTACCATAGTGAATAAAATAAGTTCTCTTTGGTGTTTGGCTCCATATTCTTCTGCGTCTCTCATCCCCCAGCGACCCATGATGACCTTCTATGATCTCCATGCTCCTTTGCACCATCTCATTTTTTCACAGTGATGGTTGCTTACTTGCTCTAAGGCCTTACATTATAACAAAAATAAATATGAGAATTTTGCATTCCCAGTTTTTAAATGTTGGGCTTTTCAGTCAGAAACTTTATCAATTAGGGGTGTTCATCTGGCTCAGCTGGGAAAACCTCGAGGAAAATGATTAGCAATATTGTTGATATTAATGAAGTTAACACTTCTAATAAGTGAGTTAAACCCTTTCAATTTCAGATAACAGCACAAAGGCTCCCATTACCACCCTTACATATGGTTAAGAATCTGGTATCCTAAGTAGGAATATCATAATCTAAAATAAACGAATCCAGCCTTCATTTGATGGCAGAAAACATAGGAGACCTATACGATATATGCTGATTGGTCAGAGTAAAGGGGAAAGAAAATGAGGCAAAAAAGTTTGAAAAAGGCAATGTATTCATTGAGATTTTAGGTAATTAAGCCGTTTTCATGTATATAAGTGTTTTTCATTTTTACAGATTTTATTTTTCAAATGAAGGTGAAACATCTTCAGTAAACCTTTTGAAAATCATTGCAAAACAAATTAACTATCCTTGTGTCTGAGTATCATCTCACCTTCATCTCTTTAAACCAAATAAAGACAATTTTAGCAGGCTTGAACCAAGATTTCTCGTAGTAATTAAAAACAATTCAGTGGAAATATTCACCTAAACTTTATCCTTGAACAACCAAAAGAGACAAACCTTGAAGGAAAGAATTTTAAATTTATCTCCACTGTCACCCTGTTCTAAACTTTCCATTCTGGCTCTAAAACATAATTATATCAAAAAGTTATTATCAAACACAATAAATATTCAAGATAAGAATCCATTAAGCACAGAGATTTGATTAACTATATTGTTATCATTTAGGAATAAGGATTGGGAATAAATAATGACTGGTAGCATATACTATGGTTTTAATAGTCATAGTCTTATATGAGGTTCATGTTCACAAATAGGTCAGACTATCAAATTGGCCAAAGGGAGAAGAAGGAAGGAATGAAGGAAGGAGGGAAGGGAAGCTTGCTGTTTAGAACGAAACAGGGCCAGAGTAATATCTGCTGTATTTTGCACCCTGAAAGGGGGAGAGTGATGCCCATTACTTTTTTATTGCAATCACCCAATAATTAGAAAAATTAACTTTGTTTAGGACCATAGTCTAGCAGCAATATTGAGGTTTGACGTGTTCAGTCTTTATTTATTAAGATTCTTCACTAAACCATTAGATAAATATCTTTTTGATGAAAGGGAAAATATAAAACTTATTGACTTAAATGTATAGGCCATATTTTTTGTCATACACTAATTGCTGGGGAACATTTCTAAAAACTATCTACACATCTCACATTTTACTCTCCCAATTCTCTTCTTGAACAAGAAGGACATTGAATCAGAATATGACGAATACCGAAAGGACAAAAATTTTTTTAGAACTACTTGGAATAGCACTTGTTGAATATTTGATTAACATGTGTAAAGAAGTGTTTCAAATTAAGCTGTTCAGTTTAGCAGAAAAAACTAAAAGTGTAATTATACATGTTGAATCACTTGGTTCTCTCTTCCTTTCAATGATGTTATTACCTGGAAATAAATGATATTACTGAAAAAAACAAATCAGTGGAGATTATTTTTGGTTTTGGTTACCTGATCATTAAAAAAAGTCTTATTGAGTAACTCCTGATTTCTGTTGAGAAACCAAGATATATATATATATATATATACATATATATATATATATGTATATATATAATTTATTTTAATTACCATCTGTAAATATGATGCATTGAAATCAAAATTTATATGCAAAATTAGCTTTATTTAGTTTTATATTAATTGGTACTTTGTTATATAAACAGTAATATGGGGGTGCCTGGGTGACTCAGTGGGTTAAAGCCTCTGCCTTCAGCTTGGGTCATGATCTTGGGGTCCTGGGATCGAGCTGGACATCGGGCTTTCTGCTCGGTGGGGAGCCTGCTTCCCCCTTTCTCTCTGCCTGCCTCTCTGCCTGCTTGTGATCTCTCTCTGTCAAATAGATGAATGGAATCTTAAAAAACAAAAAACAAAAAACACAGTAATATCGATTGTAAGTAAACCATCAAGTTTCAGAAAACTCTATTTTTTGTAAGAACCTAAGGAAGTTTCATGACTTTATTTTTAGTTATGCAGTATTTTAGTTTAAGTTAGGACTAAGAATAATTTATATATTTCTCCATGACAGCATGACCCCACTGTACATGCCAATCTAAGAAAATATAATTCTATTTAGATTTATACTATATTACATCTCTGGTAAAATATGTGCCTAGTCTATTTTCCATTGGAAATTCTCCAATTACTAAAAATGGGTATGCTCAGGAGGATGGCACTTACTTAAAAATGTGCACTATTTCCAGTTAAAAATAACTCCCCAGAGATTCCTATACGCTCCATCTGACAATCTTTAAAAAATCGTGCTGATAAAAGTCCACTGCTGGAAATAATTTAAATGATGTTCTCTAAAATAAGTATGCCAGGGATCTAAGTGTGGGGATAGTCATTGCAGCATCCTTAGCAATCAAAAACAAATCCTGACAATACCCAGGTTGTCAAAAACATGGGTCTGATAAGTCGCCATTTGGATCTATAATGAAACACTCTACTTTCAGATGGAATCAAATATATCCATAGTGCTGACATATAAAACATTACAAAATGTATTAGATGGAAAAGTACAGAGTCCTGTATTTGATATCATCATTTTTGCTTAAACAAAGAATACATCTATGTCGTTTTTAGTTCATGTACCAGAATGTAGTATATTGAAAGTTTACAAAAGAAAATACAGTGATTATCTTTGGGATGATGGGCTGGGAGTCTTATAATAAGTCAGGCGGAGAGAGTCAATTATCATATGGTCTCACTTACGTGTGGAGCATAAGGGAAAATCATGGAAGACGCTGGGAGAGGGAAGGGAGGGATGAATTGGAGGAAATCGGAAGGGTGAAGAACCATGAGAGACTGTGAACTCAGAACAACACACTGAGGGTTTTGGAGGGGAGGGGGTGGGGGATGGGCGAGCCTGGTGGTGGGTATTGAGGAGGGCACGTATTACATGGAGCACTGGGTGTGGTACATAAACAATGAATCTCGTAACACTGAAAAAATAAAATAAAAGTATTTGGGGAAAAAAATAAAAAATAAAATAAAATAAAAAATAAAGTCAAGAGATATTTTCCTTATATATATGTAGTACATGTATTGCTTTTTCTTAAAAGCAGGAGTAATTGGGGTGCCCGGGTGGCTCAATCAATTACGCAGCTGCCTTGGGTTCGGGTCATGATCCTAGGGTCCTGGGATCGAGCCCCAAATCAAGCCCCAGATAAGGCTCCTTGCTCGGCAGGGAGCCTGCTTCTCCCTCTCCCTCTGCCTGCCTCACCCCCTGCTTGTGCTCTCTTTCTCTCTCACTCTCTCTCTCTCTGTGCCAAATACATAAATAAAATCTTTAAAATAAATAAATAAAAATAAAAATAAATAAAAGCAAGAGTAATTATTCTTAGAAAAATAAGAATACTTCCTGGGATAAGAAAGAAAGAAGATGATGTGGTTGAAAATGGAAAATGTGTACATAGGCTTAAATATTTATTAAAGATTCTGAAATTTCTGTTTCTTAACCTGAATGGTAATTATATAGCTATTGCTTTACAAGTTATTCTTAAAAATGTAAATACAGTTGAGGGTTGCCTGGGTGGCTCAGTTGATTAAGCGGCTGCCTTTGGCTCAGGTCATGATCCCAGGGTCCTGGGATCAAGCCCACATTGGGCTCCCTGCTCAGCGGGAGACCTACTTCTCCCTCCCCAACTCCCGCTGCTTGTGTTCCCTCTCTCGCTGTCTCTCTCTCTCTCTCTCCCAAAAAAAAAATTGTTTTAAATGTAAATACAGTTTAATACTTCCTTCTATATAAATATGACATTGCACAAAATAAAATTTTACATAACGTAAACTTTTATAAAGCGGGATAATATATTTCACCTGCATATCTGAGTCTATCTCTGACTGAATTTTCTGTTCTCCAAATGTTAGTAGTGGCATTCTTCTTGATTTTATTTTTTAAGCTAATTCATGACAAATTCTGCATCATACTAGAAAAGATATAATATCCTATACCTGAAATCTCATTACATTTTATCCTTTAAAATAAGGTTTACTTTGAACATAATTATTAAAGTTTGACAAAGCTCTAAGATAAAATCTGTACATATGTTTTTGCCTCTTCTCAAGTGTCGTATTTTCTGTTCTTTCAATCCTACTTAAATATATATATATGCATATATACACACATATATATAGCACATATGTCTTAAAATTTAAATTCTATTACTGGTGTGATGCTAAATATTTGGTTTGCCTCTGATTCTCACCACATTGAAAATTTGCAAATCTTATTCTGACCATTAGTTATTGCCTTCTCATTCAAGGTATCTAGAAATATCATTACATACTCCACCCTTTAAAAAAAAAGAATTATTCATTTTATATTTGAGAGAGAGAGAGAGAATGTATGTGTGTGTGTGTGTGTGTGTGTGTGTGTGTGTGCATGAGTGAGGAGAAGGACAGAGGGAGAGAATCCCAAGCAGACTTCCCCTTAGCACCTAGTCAGATGCAAGGTTCGACCTCACAGCCCTGAGATTATGACCCTAAAATCATGACCCTGAGATCATGACCTGAGCCAAAACCAAGAGTCAGACACTTACCCAACTGTGCCACCTGGGCACTCCACATACTCCACACTTTTAATTTCCTTCCATCATCCACTTTTCCAGGTCTCATCATGGTTTTCTGCATATACTGTATTCTTTTTTTTTTTTAAGATTTTATTTACTTATTGACAGAGAGAGAGAGTGCTCGAGCAGAGGGAGAGGCAGGCAAAAGGAGAAACAGAGTCCCCACTGAGCAGGGAGCCCGATGCAGGGCTCTATCCCAGGACCCTAGGATCATGACCTGAACCAAAGGCAGCTGTTTAACCAACTGAGCCACCCAGGAGCCCCCATATATTGTATTCTACCATGGCATCTAATCTTTTTTTAAAAAAAATTTAGCATTAAAGTAACTTTTGAGCTGACTTAGGAAAAATGTTTTATTTACTTTATTTTATTTTTTTAGGAAAAATGTTTTATTAAAATGACAATGAATAAGAGAATATTTCATGTATTTAGAATGACCTAAAAATATGAATTCACTACATTACGACTAAAGGTACTTATTACCTGTATATATATGTTGTGCGTTCAACATGCTCTAATACCTTCCTGAACATAGAGGAAAACTACACTGCCAAGCTTCCTTTACGATATAGTTTGGAACCAAGTGACTGAGATCTGGTCAGTGGAGTATGGTCATATGTGATATGTTACTTCCAAATCTGGTCCTTCTTAAAAAGATGCAGTCCTCTCTTCCCCTGCCTTGTCACCAAAGAAGCTATGTGTTATAGTAGGCACAGTATGTGTACAATGGAAGGAACTCAGAGCTTGGAGCCAGTGTCAAGAAGATTGGGCAAAAACTGGCTGTCTTCCATCACACAGTGAGGCAAGTGAAACATGTACCTTAATTTTATTAAGCCACTGATATTTCAAGGGAGACTTGTTTCTTCCTACTTTCCTCTGTCCAGAGCAGAAAGAGGCATCTTGAGCAGAGAAGCTCCTATTATTTTTTTTTTAAATAAAAAAAAGAAGTCTTAAATTGTGAGGGCTAATGAGGAAACTTATTTCACAGGCTTAAAACTTGGGGGTGATTCTTCTATGAAGGAGCAAATATTTTACAGCAACAACTCTTTCCTGCAGTAGCCTAGAAAGCAATAATTGCAAGAGTAGATGATTCCAGAAATAATTGACTGCTCGTCCAGTGTAAATAAAAGGAAAACAAGTATCCAGAAATGTGAGGGTTTTTAGGATAGGAAAAACTGGATGCTTTTAGACCCTAAACAGTAAGGAATTGGATTTCAGAAAACTTGGAAACAAAGGCTAGTGAAACTTTTTAGGTAAATAATGTGATTTAAGGTAATGTTCAGATTTAGAGTGAGTCTTTTCACCTATTGTTATCCAGCTGCTTCAAGGTGGCTTCTGTTACGTTGAGGTAAAGAAACATGAAAGTGAGAAAAAAAAATGGTGTTTTAAGTAATATCATGAAAAGGACTTTTGGACAGGACACTGGAATCAAAGACATATATGACTAGATCTCTGACATATTTATACCTATTTATATCTATATTTGTATTTATATCTATATCTATACATATACTACAAGGCACTTCCTCCTTATAAAACAAAAATCATTACATTGCTGAATATTTACTAAAATCTCTGGTGTGGATGGGGTCATGGGATGAGTGGATCGTTGAATGAGGACAAGATGGCCATGTCAACATAGTTTTTCAATCTCAACAAATTCCTCAAAACAACTAAGCAACTAAAACGACTAGGCAAAAAACTCCAAGATAATATCTTCAAGGAAAGAAAAGAAAAATCTTATAAACCTCAAAATCCAGGAAGCCAGGCCACACTTGGCAACCAGGCAGACATGATATAACAACCCTGTAGGATGAAACCACAGATCATCCTGGATCCAGGGGACCCAAAATTCCCTAACAAAAACAGAAGTCATCTTAGTGGATGACTTGAAGTCAAGAGCTGAAATCAGGAAGAATCTGATGAAGGAGGGCTGGTGTGGCCTACGTAGGAGGAAAGAGCTCAGAAAAGCAAACAGCTTATGCTCTGTTCCAGAGCAGAGATCAATAAGGAGGAGAAGGCTGGAGGAGGAGAATCAGAATTGTGGACAGAAAAACAAGGGGCAGATATAAGAGAAGATTCAAACACATGGTGAGAAGTGGAGCAGAAAGGAAGATCTCAGAAAATAGAAGTATATTTTATTAAAAACACTTTTTGGTGACAACAAAGAACCTTAGGATTGGGAAGTTAGAAAATTTAATCTAGTCTAGCCCACAGTCACCTACATAGAAACCTCCCTGGAAATGAGCAGAAAAGCCATTTTGTCCAAACAGGAGATATGAGTAAAGTGTAACTGGAGCTCACCCAAAGATCAAGAAGAAAGAGGAAGAATGATTAGCTTAATGACAGTCCAATGGGAATGAAGACACTAGAAAGACATGCTCACAAAACATGAAAACCAAAAATGTAATATTGCAAAACAAACTAAAAGTAATCAAGAGGACAATAGAAGATGTGAAGAACAGTATAATCACAATTAGGAAAACTTAGTTACAAATGATTACATGAAAATGAGAACACAAAAGGGAAACTGACAAAGGGAAAGAATTAGAACTCGTAGAAAAGATTTAGAAAGAGAAGAAAAAAATGATCATGAAAAAGAAAACTAAGTTGAATATAACATGACTGAGCCCAGTCTAAACAGATTTGAGAGAAAACAAAGGATGTAACAGACAGCCACGGAAAATCCGACACCACAGAAGAAAACCGGAACAATGGGAAATGACAAATGCTAATATCCACAATTAAAATAAATTTTCTTAAAAAATATATCTGAATTCATATATTCAAAATGAATACTGTATATTTAGAAAAATCATTTCAGGACCATAAACACTTAGATATGTTCTTGTAAAACTATTAAACTTAAAAAAAATAAAAGGAAAATAACACTGCGCATCCAGACAACAAAGCCAAAGTCTCTTATGAGCAAAAGACAATCAGGTTGGTAATGAAAAATTTCAAGTTGTCTGCAAGTACAGAAGGGGAAAGGGCACCAATGGTTATATAAACCATGAAACACTTCCTATGCACATGTGTGCAGAGAGAATATTCTTAGGAATTACACTTGATAGAGTCACAACTTTATAATATATTTTTCCTGTAAAATTAATGCTATAATTTTAACTTAGTTCCAAGTACACAATATCTGATATCTGATTTTTTTATAGATTAAGATTATTTTAATTATATATCTGAAACATCTGATGTATCTTCCAGCTATGAGATTCTGGCAAAATAAAATAAGAATCTGGCAAAATTAAGACATCTTTATTCCAGATTATCTATCTCTAAAATAATCAGAACATGTCATTATAGCACTGGGAGTTCCAATTATTAGCACTTCAGTGTCCCGAAAGCCACTCTAGAAATAATGTATATTATAAGACTCACTTCCTTATTTTTACAGTGCTAAAATTGTTTTATTGAGTATAGACATAGGACATCCGGCAAATTTACAAAGATCAGAATTATGATATCTAATTTCCATTATTCTGTGGTGTATATTTAAATTCTTTTTCTTGAGTATAATTGACATATACCACATGAATTTCAAGTGTAATCATGATATTAATTTATGTATAGTTTATAGGAAACTATTTTCTCTCTAAAAGACCCTAGGGAATAAAAGAAGAATTTGAGCTAAATAACCTTAATCCTGCTGGGGGGAAAAGAAGAAGATGTTTCCAATCTAATTAATGCACTAAGATTGTCAGCTGTGCCTGAGCCAAGTACAGTGTCCTAAGTCCCAAACACATGCAGTGGCAGCCTCCTCCCACCCACTACCATCCCCCTCCACTAACAATCACTATAATCTATATTTTTCTTTTAAAAAGTGAAAGATTAGGGCGCCTGGGTGGCTCAGTTGGTTAAGCGTCTGTCTTCAGCTCCAGTCATGATCTCAGGGTCCTGGGATCAAGTACCACATGGGGCTTCCTGCTCAGTGGGGAGTCTGCTTCTCCTTCTCCCTCTGTCCCTCCCCCCTGCTCGTGCTTGCTTATGCGTGCGCTCTCTCTCTCAAATAAATAAACAAAATCTTTAAAAAAATCAAATAAAAGGTTAAAAAAGAGACTATATGATTTTTAAAATATAAACAACTTTTATCAGAGAAATCTATAAACAAGATGGAGTATTGAATTTTTATTCTGAAAAAAGAAATCAGTCCTTGGATGATGAGTAGTCAATAAAAATATTTCCAAATGTAAATAGCCACTAAATGTTATATTTTTATAGGTCAAAGAGAAATTATTCTTTATTAAGCTGCTTTTGGTGAGTATTGCTGTAATGAGGAATAGCATAAAACCAGCAATATGTGAGATAATTGATATGGGGAAGTAAACTTTTCAATAACAATTTCTATAGCAAAAGAAAAATATGCCTGTTTCTATTCAATAAAACAAGAACATAAAGAAAGCTTTTATGGATGTCCATAGGGAAAATGATACCAAAGCTTTCAACTTAAGAAAATCCAACAGCAAATGAATGATATATGTAAAAATGATTTGTAGTCTTTTTTTTTAAAGATTTATTTATTTATTTGAGAGAAAGAGAGAGAGAGAGGGAGAGAGAGAGCACTAATAGGGGGAGGGGCAGAAGGAGAGGGAGAAGCAGACTCCTCCCTAAGTAGGGAGCCTGATGTGGGGCTCGATCCCAGGACCCTGAGATCATGATCTGAACTGAAGGCAGATGCTTCACCGACTGAGCCACCCAGGCACCCCAAAATGACTTGTAGTCTTAAGAAGAAAAAACAATGTATACCCGAAGTAGAGTTTTGGAGTAACAGGATGACATTGGTTCTCCTTTCAAATGATAGTTGTGCAACTAAAATGTACATTTTGCCAAAAGTACCAAAACTTTCTTCAGAAAATGAGATATTTTAAAATATTTCCCAGCTTGAAAATATAAATTTTAGATTCCTTACCAAGTAGAAATTAAGTAAACTAAATAAGAATATAGCAATTACTCAAAGTGGTTCAAGATCAGAATTTAAAATGCCCTATATTTTTAAAATACAAGTGTAGCTGCTTTTCTGCCCATCCTAAAACAACATGGAATGAAGAACGGTAACTATTATAATCATGTGAAAATTAAACACGAAAATACTTACCAACCAACCTCTACTATCACTCGGACCAAATGAAATACACTTGACATAGATAGATAGATGATAGATAGATAGATAGATAGATAGATAGATAGATAGATAG
>CM052895.1:121552046-121568893 GCA_028534135.1 Potos flavus
CCTCTCCCCGACTTTCACCTGTTTCCTGACTTTCCTGTACGCAGGTATTCATCCCCAGACAATTCTTTGACCACTGGTATCTATCTCAGATGCTGCTTCTCAGGGAACCTTACTCATGATAAACCCAGTTTATCTGTAGCAGTAGATGCTCCTGTAGACTAGTCCCCTCATCTATTTTGCCTCACCCCTTACCGTGTTTCCTTTGTTTCATATGTGCAAGACACATGGAACTGGGATAGTCCTGGCAGCTACCACAATTGAGTGTTTTTGAGTTTTCAAGCTGTGAACATCTTAACTGTTAATAAATTGGGACAATACCCTAGCCTCCCTGACTTTCGAAGCTCATCTCTCCAGTCATCAGCCCATTGAGAACATTTTCCACTCCAGCTTTCTGCCACACGGGGAAAATAAATCACACTTTTCTTCCTAAAGTCTGAGTACTGGAAATGGTTTTATTTTACATAAAATTTCATTTTATGCTTACTCTTAGGAATTTTTCTCACTTCATAGATTTATGCTTTTGGCAAACTCGCTGATCCATACTTCTTTTACCAACAGTTTACTCTGGCTTCTCAGCAGCATTCACCATAATTCCCCTATCTTTTGAAATTTTAAAGTAATTCTAAAGTATTTGAACCATCCTGCTGCATTATTTTTATTGTTGTTGTTGTAAGCATAACATAACCTTTGTCCTTGTGTGGATAAAATAAAATTAACTTTCAGATGGTTCACAACATTTCCATTCATAATGAGATTTTCAGCTATCAAATTAATAATAGGAGGTAGCAATGCCCAAGGCAGGCACCCGAAGTGACATAGACTAACATCTCTATTTTCTATTTTGCCTATTGTACAGAGTATGACGACTATACTCCTATAGCATACTTTGTAATAAAATCCAGGTTAAATAAGAATTTTATTAATAAAGTAAGCTATCTAGAATGTAAGTTGTAAATAGTAGTCAATATTTTGCAGAGAGGCTTTAAATACTCTGTCATAATAAATAAATGTAAGGAGGAGAAACTGTAAGAATGGTCAGGAGCATTGATGCAAGATTTCTGGTCTCAGTTCCAACACAAGAGCTTTGAATTCAGTATTCCTGCCTGAAACAATGACAACAAAAGCTGGAGGAATAGAAAAGCCATTATCTTTCTAGGGCCATCAGAGAACAGAGATTGCAGAGAAAACCACCACCCTGAAATCCAGAGAGAAGTTACTTCTAGGGAGACACAGGACATACACTTCGCTTACCTAAAGTAGAAGCTCCGAGCCAGTCAAACATTGGAGTGGAAATGTTCCTGAGCTGCTGCAGGAAACCAAACGTTGACAAGTAGGATAGTGCCCTGGGGCCACAGTCAGAGTCGTCCTTCTCCAAGGGCTTTCACAGGCTTTTACTCCAGACATTCTCTCAGGTTCATTGTGAAGATCAAAGTGAACCCCCATGATTCCAGCAGGGGGAGAGAAAGAGCAACCATTGTGAAGTCCACCTAGACCTTTTTCCATGGAACAAAGGTTTAATTTAATCTCAGGAAGTTCATCATCAGAGGCCACCAGGAAAATCCCATTCTGGCTGGCACATGGGGAGCACTGCCTCTCCAGCCCCACTCTAGCCCTGTTCCAGCCTTCTTGTCTCAATTAAAAGAAAAGAAAAAAAAAAAAGAGAGAGAGAACACAATTATAGAGGAGAAGGATTCAAGGACACAAACAGAGAAAATGGGAATATATGTGCTACAGTCAAGGAAGGAATATAGGTGGGTGTGAGGGGGAGAGCTCTATGGGAGGAGGGACAGAAACATTTGTGACGGTCACAACTCCAAGACATAAGTGCACCATGCACTCCAAAAACTGAGAACCAATCAGAAGATGAGAGAATAACTTCTGATCCCCACACCCTATGACTGTGCTAATACGGTTTCATAGCAGCAGTGAATCACAGCCAGGAGAGCTGTGAAAGACAGACTATCTTGGTGGAGAGGCACAAAGGGAAACCCTAAGGTCAAGAGTAGAGTCATAAACAAGGTCAGTATAAAAATTTGATGGCTTTGGAGACAATGGCCACAACAAATAATCCAGGGTAACCTATGTAGAGATTAACATAAATTCTCACACTAAAGGACTATTACCTTAGTATTTACTGCCCCGTAAAACATATTTGGCTCTGGACAACAACGACAACAAAATTACAAGGCATGTCGGAAAAGCATTTAATAAAATTCAACTTCCATCTATGATAAAAACACTAAAAATGTGGGAATAGAAGGTAGGTTTCTTAACACAAGAAAGGATATATACAACAATCTCTGCAGCTTACATTAAATTTAATGGTGAGACACTGAAGGCTTTAGCCTTAGCAGGAGAAGCAAGGCAAATATCTCCTTCTTCCCCCATTCCTGTTCACCAAAATACTGCAAGGCATTCACTGAGAATATCATGTTTGGTAGCAAATTGATCTGATTCTGTATGCCATGCAGTAGTGTACCACTCACTTGGGTGGGGGGGGGGGTTGCCTGGGTGGCTAAGTGGGTTAAGCCTCGGACTCTTGGTTTCAGCTCCTGTCATGATCTCAGGGTCTTGAGATCAAGCTCCAATCAGGTTCCACACTCTGCAGGGAGTCTGCTTGGGATTTTCTCTTTCCCTCTCCCTCTACCCCCCCAGCATTCATGTGCATGCTTCCTCTCTCTCTCTCAAATAAATGAATAAATAAATAAACAAATAAACAAATAATTTTTTTAAAGGCTCACTTGTTGATGACTTTTTAATGAATACTTGATTTGTTGTGTTTTTTTTTGAACAACTGATTTTTGTTCTATTCAACATTAATTCAAGACACACTTGGTGAATATCTACTAAATGATAAAGATTAAGATAAGAACAGGAAAGAGAAGAGTGAGAACAGGCAACATTCTTTCCATAGCCTGTGACCAGCAGTTATTGTGGTCAGTACTGTTTTCCTTTACCCCCTTCAATAAGGCCATATCACACATTTGTAACACAGTTGAGTACTTTGTCATGGTTTGCGTTTCATCCTGAGATTCCTCAGACCTCCTAGTTGATTTTTTTTTTTTTTTTTTTTTTTGATTTGCAGAGATTAAGCTTCACCTTTTGTGTTATGAGGTTTTGGGATTCAACAAAAGCATGGCATCATGAATCTACCACTACTATATCATACAGAATACTTAAAATAAAATTATAGGACACTAAGTATTTTCACATTCTAAATTCTCACCTTTCCAGCTTCACTGTTGATACTGATGTAGTTTTTTAGAGTGTATTTCACTACAGTTTCTTCAAAGAGAAGTCAAAGGCTATAATCCTTTGATAAACCTCAAAGCTAATGCTTTGAACTGAAAAGTCAGTGGCTTGGAAATGGAGTTGTATGTTTTCTTTCTAATCGCCTAACATTGTTTCATATAGATAATTTTTAAAATTTTATGTAATGAGATGCCAGGGGGCAAGATAAATGCACAAAATTTTGCTCTTCAATTCAGCCAAACACCAAAATGTAGTTGTTTGTTTCTGATATTGCTATTCTAATTTTAAAATTCTAATCAAAATAGGGACATGAAAACAAACAAATAAAATAAGTAACTGTAGGTTAGATTTTATGAAATCATAATAAATATGGTAAGTTAAATTTTAAAAATTAAAACTTCCACTCAATAACAATGGCTTCATTGACTATACAATATTTCATCCTCTTTGCCAGTGTTGATCACAAGTTTTGATTTGGTTTGTAGTGAAATTTGTATAACCATGGATACTGAATTTAATGAATTCAGAGGGATGGGTATATATATATGTGGTATATATATTTGGTGAGGAAGTTTCTGTCATGTAAATCTTGGGTTTTAGTCAGTAAAAAAATTCTGTTCTCATCAAGATAAATATAAAAAGCAGTTACATATAATATATTCATATCTATAATCTAATTTTAAATCTTATGTGAATATTTGGAGGAAAATATTATTTTTCTTTTGAACTTAAGAGTATGAAAATGGATCAAGAATACTTGGTGAAATTCAAGTTATGATTGCCAAAGGAGAACAGTTGATATCAAATGCAAATAAACTATCAGCACCTTAGAGTTTAGAAGCCTCTACCTGTCTTGTTGTGTTAGGACAAAGCTCAAAAGCAGTGTGACAATCACATCATCTCTTCTTATGTTTGTTGATCTAAAACTCAGACACCTGGATTTTTTTTCAATAATTCTATGAAAATTACTTCCAACAGGTTAAGATTTAAAACCTTGTGATTCAGTTAATAAAATTAATTTCAGAATTTAACTATTTTAGAGAACCCAAATTTGTAGAAGAGTTGGATTTTTTTTTTTTTTTTTTTTTACTCCTTAGAAAGGTCGTGAAAAGTAGGAGCAGCTTGATCATTTAGCTGCACCAAGTGCTTTTCCTGGAAAGAAAACAAAAACAGAAACAAAAACAACTTAGAAGCTAAAGAAAGTAGTGTGAAGCTCTATGTCCAGGTAATAATTGTCCAGACTTCCAGTTTTCTTTATGATTTCACATGTTCACAGACTAAAAGCAAAGAGAAATTTTTTTTACTCTATTTTCATTTAAATGGCACCTTTGAGATTAAACGTTATTAAAAAAATTCTCAAACAAAACTATGGAATATGGGACTCTTGGCTGGATTTTTTTCCTTAAAGTTATATAACTCATTGCAAATGGAACTTCATGGTTTCCTCAAATGCTGGGAAACTCATTTAACTGCATCGTATGTGAACTTGTCGACAGATTTGAGAAAAGCAATTTTAGATGTCAGAATGAGAAAGCACTGAGGGTAAAAAAAACACACAATCTTTTTAAAAGCAATCTCTATGTTAAGATGCATTATTATTCCCTGTAATGTTACCCTTTGATGTACATATAATTCCTAGGGTAGTCGATTAAAAGATTAAAAGACCCTGTAGCCACATTATGAATTATAATTATTTGAGCAATCTGGTGCTTAGGTAGATAAATGGCCTGAAAAATAGTTTGAAAATAATGATGCTGATACAGAAGGAAGTCAAAATACGTTTTCCTTTTTGAACTCAATACTGCGACATAATTTCTTAAGTACTGTCTTTCAATGTCGGCTCTTGGAGCCACAGGTTACTGACTTTTAAAATTTTTGGAGGAACCCTGCAGATAACTATACTCATTCCTATCTAAATTGCACCACAGATAAGAATCCCAGTCTATAAAAACAATCTGCCCAGTGCTTAACACGCACTCCTTTAGAAACGTTTCAAAGCATTTGCTCCTGCTGCCAAAATCAACTATAACCTTTTCCAATCTGACCCTTTTCAAATCTGATTGCATCCCTATATTTTCCCCAGTGGGCAGGCACCTGGATCCAATTCACGGTCAGTTTACAGTCCTGTCTTTAAGGTTTACAAGCATTACTTCAGTCAGAAAAGCCTTACAAGCAACAGCGGATATGTCATCCTTCTGATAAACCCAAGCCGTTTACCTAGAAATCACTTCATTTGGAAGTTAGAGACTTTCCTGGTTAAACATGAAGCCCTTTAAATCCAAACATTCAATAGAGGAAATTGAATATTCTCTAGCACAGATTCAGTGCACAACCTATACGAATTGACTATGAGATGTTAAACAATAGTCCTCCTAGCAAAAGCTCCAGTGATAGACCCTAGGAACAGCAAATAAATTTCCTGTAAAATAGAATGAAGCACCTACAATTAAACTGTATAGGAATGCATGGAAATATTTTAGGCTTAACATGTTACAATACAAAGTATAATGTCTAATTTTGCCCTATTTGTTCAACAAACATTTATTAAAACCTATGTCATAAGGATTAAATCAGTCCTTAAAATAGATACAAAGATAATTTACCAGATAATTCAAATTTGAAATAACTGTCTCTAAAATTTTCATTTAGCCTTACCTTGAGTTAACTTTATAGTAAGCATAATAATTTCTATGATTGTTATACGCAGACCTAAAACAACAGTTAATTTTTATGTATATTAATTCAATCATATTATTATGACCATTGATTAACAAACTGCATGTGCATAGATCTCACAGACATGCTATATATTATATATATACAAATATATATAATATTTAGACATGTAACATTTTCCCAACATCTCATGTGGTATTTTGTAATCATATAGGACAATAGGAACTATTCGTTCTCAAAGTTTAATGTTAGTAAGAATTATAGGGGGCATGTTCTTTTACATTCAGATTTCAAATCTCCATCCACAGAGTGTCAGATTCAACACGACTGGCTCATAGCTAGAAATCTACCTTTTGACAAATATGCCATGTAGTTTTCATGAATAACTCAAGTTAACATCACTTTAAGAAGCCAGTGAGTTGAGTGTCGTTATTCTGATTTCACTGCCCTTGATCAAGAGTCACCTAATGAACAAAACATCTTTTGTTTTGTTCATCTACATCTTTCTTCTCAAAAGCCCTTAGGCAACTATACCACTCAAACATGGAGTTGTTCTTTCCATGTCTTGTCAAAGTGAACTTTATAAACAATTTTCTAAAATTCTAAATATATTGTTGACAAAATTTATGGATTCTTCTTGGAGAGGACACGAATTATAGAAGTTCTGATACTTAAAGACTATGTACGTTTTACAATAATTTATAATAGAGCCAGGATATTATGTCAGAGTTAATGTCTTCGAATATTATGAAAATAGAAATAAGGGATGTATTCTAGTTTATGGGGCTTTAGTTCAGCTGGATACACCTACAAACAACTGGGTCACTTTGCTAAAGAGCTTCTGTTGGCAGAAGCATTTCTCCTGCTTACATCCCTGCCCCCTGCTCCCTGCAGAAGTTTCTTTCACTTCATAAGAGAGTATGACTCCTATTAAGGACTCCTTGGATTTCTGGCACGGTTGGGGCCTGAGGGCACTTCTAGAGATACATACCGAAATCAGATAACCTGACCCTGTATGCTTTTAAAACTACTAACATAATAAATTTCTTGGAGCTACAATTTATCTGGACAAGCAAATAAATACACGGTAGATAAATTCAAATCCCGTGAGAACAAGAAGCAAGAAAATGCTCCATAAACTTCCCTTTCCTCCTTTTGCCCTCCGGTCCAAAGTGCATGGACACATCAAGGATATGGATGTGCGAAGACCACAAGATTTGTTTCCTGAGTCTCTAGCCTTTGCAAAGGATCTGAGAACTCAAAACCAAGAGATGCTGCCCACATTTAATCTACTATACATTAATTTGTGTTGAAGAGTACTCATAATATAAATTCCGTCTTTATTGAAACACAACTGGAAACGTGAGAATATATGAACTAATAAAAAAGAAAAGAATGCCGTAAGAGATAAAAGATCACTGATTATACATTTGATTTTTGTCTTCTGATCTCTAAAATACTAATAAAATGGCTGAAAAAATATTTATTCATTCAATTCAATAAATATAATAGATACTTGTATATGTGAATATTTAAAACACAGGTTAGGGGCGCCTGGCTAGCTCAGTGGGTTAAAGCCTCTGCCTTCGGCTCAGGTCATGATCTCAGGGTCCTAGGATCAAGCCCCACATCGGGCTCTCTGCTCAGTGGGGAGCCTGCTTCCCCCTCTCTCTCTGCCTGCCTCTCTGCCTACTTGTGATCTCTCTCTCTCTCTTTCAAATAAATAAATAAATAAAATCTTTTAAAAATAAAAAAAAACAGGTTAAATAAGAAATACGGTAGTTGAGTTTTTCGGTTACATTTATTACAGCCATTTATTTTTAATTAAGCCCAAATTTTGGACATGATCATTTCAAATATAGATGAGATTTAGACCTACGAAGTCAAATGTTTGTACTAGCCTCCGAGATCTAAAACAATTCCCACTGGACAGCACGATCGTATTTTTGTACGTTTTGGATGTGTCGCCTCTGGAGGAGGTAATTTCACAAGCGACGCTGGAATGCTACAACTTTTAAAGTTTCTTCTTGTGTTTTGTTTTAGAGAAGAGGATGTAAAAATCAATGCTACCATCAAGTATCAACTTTGTCCCCCCAGAAGTGATGAGGCATGAATGGACAAGCCTCCAGAAATACAACACTTTTCCTAAGTGCACAGGGCTCCCTGGGGTTTCCCAATCTGTTCAAAGATTACAAAGTAGCACCACTGAATCCCCTTCAGCCTGAAAGCTACAGAAGTAGCTGACCCGGGTCTGAACCCTGTTTCTCTCACTTAGGAATTCCGTAATCTTGGGTATCTGAGTTTTGTTGTTATTATGATGCCAAACTGCCCAAATTGTTACGAAAAGTAAATATGAAAATATGTAAGGATCACGTCACTTTTTAAACAATTCCTCTGTTATCAAATATGTATGTGCGTTACATCTCCATCTATATCAGCATCTGTGCAGATACTATGGAGAGAGAAACTCCAAAAGTACTCTTTATTCATGTCCTTAGAGTTTGTGACTGTGGTCCAAAGAGCTCATTTCCTTTACTCTGGCTGCATCTGTTTCAGAAGGAAATTTATCTGTACCATGAACCAAAGGAAGGTGTCACTTTCTCGAAAAGACAACATAGCTTAGGATTGTCTTACCAGATGCGTGGCAAGAAGACCTCAGGAGAGCCGGGCTACTGCTCCTTCCTCGCCAGGAGCAGGTCAGTCAGTGCAGTCTCCTGGAGGCAGAGGAATCTTAGACAAGAGAGAAAACCACATGCTTTATTTTTTGTTTCCTTTACATTTCTCTTCTGCCTCCTGGAATAATCTTGGAAAATATTTGGATCCTTTTTTGGAGACTATCCAAGTGAGATCAGTTATAGAAAGTGTCCCCTGTTCAACATCGGCAATATAATATACACTTAAGCTACAATCAGCTCAAAGCTAGACAGAGCAAACACTTCATTTCATTTCTCATCACAGAGATAATAGTTTATAAATTGTTTTGTGTTCCTGAACTAGGGGTAAAAAACTTGAGAGCTTTTTGCCAATTTCTTTTATGGCACACAGAGTGCATTAAGCAATGTCTCGACACTTGCTGACTTCCTTCGACACACACACAGAGGAGCTAAAACAGTAATAATGGATTCTGTTACTTTATTATCTGGGAAACTAACTTAGGTTAGTTAGGGTTTTTTTGTTTGTTTGTTTTTTAGTTAGGCACATTGGCGCACACAGTCAAACTCATTTCAAATCGATGCATGGAACTGCTTATTCTAAAATATATTTAAAGCAAAATACTTTCCATGAAGGTACATTTTATCCTCAGCATTTTCAGTTCTATTGAAGTAATGAAGAATTTCAAAATTATGCAATTGACATAGCTACCAAATTAATAATTTACTTTAAATGATACTCAGCATCACTTTATATATTTTGGGTTCTGCTATAACAAATGTTGGCTATTTAACCTACTTTTTTAATGAAGTGCAATATTACAACCAAATTCTGGTACATTTACTAATAATCTACCAAAGGTCAAAGGGGTAGAAAATTTTAGATGTAAAAGTGAAGCAAAATTGGCTTCAGTATGAAGAAGCTGAATGATTTGGGGATATATATACAAGATAGAGATAGATAAGAATCTTTTACAGCAATGTATTTTAACATTAAATTTTCTGGAATATTGGCTTTTGATAATTACCATTATTTTGAGCATTCTTGAGCTATTAAGTCTTAAAATCTTATAGACACTAGTATAGAAATCTATGATTTTTGTACCAAATGTGGGTAGGACAAAGGATATTTTTTAAAGCGTGGTGAGGAAAGCTGAGTATTGCTTTTTCAATGCATATTTTATAACATGAAGATATAGAAGTCATGAAGAGGAAATCATAAGTTTAATTGCATTTCCTGACCCTCTTACCTCACTTGGAGATAGTTGATGTTTTCTGGCCAATGAAATGTGAGAGGTTGTCATCAGTAAGATGGTCAAGGTGATTCACTCTCTGGCCCAATTTTCCTCCAGTCCCTCTTTCCCTCCAACACCGGAGACTGGGGCCAGATGTTGAGAGCAGTCGTGTCAGGATAAAAGGAGCCTTGAATCCTGGAGTAAAGTTGCCCAGAAGAAACCAAAGAATATTTGCACTGGGCTTGGTGTGAGTGAATGAGTTTGTAACTATATATAAGTGTTGTTCTACCGAAATATTAGCGCAGTCGGCCTGCCGAGACTACTGCAGCGTTTAAAGCTGTATGAAGAATACCTAGGCTATGGAATGAGGCTGGCATACAGCAAGCATTCAGTTAACACCAACTGTGTTTATTATTATTAATGGACCAAATAAATCATTTCAATTTAAAGTCCCACTGTAGGAACGAGATAAAAGAGAG
The DNA here is from genome assembly GCA_028534135.1 of Potos flavus. NCBI lineage: Eukaryota > Metazoa > Chordata > Mammalia > Carnivora > Procyonidae > Potos > Potos flavus. The sequence goes on from CM052895.1 coordinate 121,562,340, forward strand.
ATAACTAGTAATAATAAAGGAAGAACTCGGGTAGTGAGCATATCTTGAGTGGGGAGGCATCCCGAGAAGCATTGTAAGGAGCATTCCCCAAAGTGAACATGCGTCTCCTATAGCTTAAAACGAGAGGACTGGGATCATACACTAGATACCTCTTGACTGAGAGATTTAGGGAAACCTAAAGCAATGATGAGTAAAGATTTAAAAAGAGATGTCTAAGTGGAGGTAGTGATACGAAAATTAAAGTGTAAAGAGAATTTTCTGAAGGAAAAAGACATAGAATCACCTTACTGTTTCTATAAACTTCCTGTTTTTAAACAAAACTTAATATACGAAGCATGTTTCTTTCTCATGACAGAGTGCAGAAATAGTAAATATAGCAATAGTTCTCTTTAATAGCAAACCTTTACATAGATAATGACAGAGAATAAGCCATCAAATCTCTTTGCACCATTCATTAAGCCCAATTGATCAACTTGAGTTTGTATGACAGTTTAATTGGAACTTGCCGTATGTTAATACATGTTTAATGCCATCTAAAAATATACCATAATGGAAATGTACAAATTGTATGTGTTTCATTATCTTAAATAATTATTTTTATTTAAGGGCAATCTGTTTTTCTCTTCTATGTTCAATTAAATTTGAGACAGTAAAATATTTTTAATATTAAAGCAATTGAAAATACCTGTATATCAGCTTTGTTCTTATAAGAACATAAAATGACAGTCCAACAGCCTTCTAGTGACATCTACTGAACAACCAAATTCTTCCTTTGGCAATAAATATAAAAGGAGAAAGTATCTGTTTGGAAAACAGGAAAAAAAGAAATTGTCCTGAGTTTCTGGACAGAAGATTTAAAGTCAGAAATTAGGTATTACTTAGTTAAACGTGACAGATTAACTAGTTTAACAAGAATATTGTTTGTGCTGATGCATCACAAAATATAAATTACTCCCAAAGCCTGCTGTCAATTTTGCTTCCTCATGATCTCCATCTCTACACAAGTTTAATTTAAGCAAATAGAGCTTTAAGAACAACAAAAAAAGATTTGTTCTGAAAGGAAGTGCTGACAAGTGAGCAATGAGTATATAACAGATTCAAGAAAGTTCGAGAGAGAATGAGACATAGAGGTCTTATTTATGAACTCAAGCAAGACTAGAAGACTTGTGATGGAAAAAATGAAAAACGGTTAAAGTTAAAAAAAGTTTATAAAGAAGTTAAAATACACAAATTATTTGAAAAGATTCTAAAAACTAAAAATTATTCATAAAATACACATATTAGCTAAATTAACACATAACAAATATATGGCATGGGTCAATGATTCATGGAAAAATATTAAATGTTTTTCATGCTAATAAAATGTGTAGATTAATAAGAACTTTTATTAATATTGTATTAAATAATTTCCCTAGTATATATTCTCATTTAATCAACCAACTAACCCTAAGAGGTGAGTATATTTTAGCTTAGCTGGCAAGGAAACCATGGTGACAATGAGCTTACATGGCTAGCTTCATGTCACAAGGGCAAGACAAGGTCATGAAACTTGGACTTCAAAGATTAACCCCAGTGTCCTTTACATTACAGAGCTCCCATTTAGAGGGGAAAAAAATGCATTCTTTAAAGGTGAACACACTTATAACATTTGACATGTGTCAAAAATACAGCTATTATAATTCATCACTTAAAATAGGATATCATGACCTTTGGACAATCATCTATATCCTTTAACTGAAAGACAAAGTTGTCAAATATTTTTTTTCCCAAATACTTTTATTTTATTTTTTCGGTGTTACCAGATTCATTGTTCATGTACCACACTCAGTGCTCCATGCAATACGTGCCCTCCTCAATACCCACCACCAGGCTCGCCCATCCCCTACCCCCCTCCCCTCCAAAACCCTCAGTCTGTTACTCTGAGTTCACAGTCTCTCATGGTTTTTAAATATTTCTTTTCTGCCTTACTTATTTTTTCTTTCTATAAGAAAGAAGTTTCTTTCTTATAGATTTATATAAATATTTAAATAGATAAATTTAAATAGATATTTAATAGATAAATTTAAATAGATAAATATAAGTATTTAAAGCTATCAGAGCACCTGGGTGGCTCAGTGGGTTAAAGCCTCTGCCTTCGGCTCAGGTCATGATCTCAGGGTCCTGGGATCGAGCCCCGAATTGGGCTCTCTGCTCAGCAGGGAGCCTGCTTCCCCCTCTCTCTTTGTCTGCCTCTCTGCCTACTTGTGATCTCTCTCTCTCTCTGTCAAATACATAAATAAAATCTTTAAAAAAATATTTAAAGTTATCTTAGAACATTCCATTGGTACATAATTAGTTTTTGGAGCATGTTTATTAAATTATGGAAGCAATTATGTAAGAATCCAGCCAAATTCTGTTGATGATATTTTATTGCTCTTATCAATACAAAAATGGATGATTCTAAGAAAAGCTTTGTATCAATAATATCATAATCTTAATGGCACAGAATGATTCTTTTAATTTCCTTAAAGGTAAGTAGAAAGATCATTGATCTTCACGTAGTGTTCTCAACCAACACAAAAACATCAACATAGTTGCTTACTCTGATCCTCAGGGATGCCGCTACATTCCACACTCATTGGTAAAATTTGAGCATGTTAGTACCATTCCGTGATGAAGTAAAAGCAAGATAATTAAGTGGAAAATTAGATCATAACTCAAGAGACATCACTTCCACTGTACCATAAGGAAGAAAGAACCAATGATGTAGATACAAGTATATTTGTAGGTTCAGAGGTGGGTAGGAAATTGTCAACTCAGTGGGTCCTTGTTGCTCAAACTTTGAACATTCAAAAGCAGCACTAGACTTTGGCTAGCTTCTAAGAGGTAATACTGAGCCCTTGGATTATTCTGTTTAATAAGCACGTTTCTATATGCTGGAGGGCCTGAAATAAGCTGTCTCTGTTTGGTCAAGTAAGTTTATTCTGGTGATGTAATTCCTGACAAAAGAGTTGTTTTTGGGGGGCACCTGGGTGGCTCAGTGGGTTAAAGCCTCTGCCTTCAGCTCAGGTCATGATCTCAGGGTCCTGGGATCGAGCCCCGCATCGGGCTCTCTGCTCAGTGGGGAACCTGCTTCCCCCTCTCTCTGCCTGCCTCTCTGCCTACTTGTGATCTCTCTCTCTCTGTCAAATAAATAAATAAAATCTTAAAAAAAAAAAAGAATACTTTAAAAAAAAAAAGGAAAGGAAAAGAGGCTGGAACCTGAGTGGCTGAAGTCAGTTACATGGGCCCCAGACTCCAGCAGGGATGCACGGATCATGACATTTCATCTTGTATTGACCAATCTGTTAGTCTCTGCTCTAAGGCTATAGACTGCTTTTGGCACCATTTTGTATGGATTTTGAGTTTTGTCACGACCTAAAGGATCAGATATTCTACCATCGCATGTTATATTAATTAAAATGAAATTTGTCATTTTCTTTCATCAGTAAGCAAGTTTCCAGACAAGGTCTCTGAACCAAATTTACTTGCGAAGATTACCCTGCCTTTTGGCCTGGATTCCCTCATATGTCTTCAGAAACAGATTAGAGGCAAAATAAATGTTTATGACGATGTTGATGGTGATGATGGTGATGATATATGGAGACTGTTGATGGCTATAAAGAAGGACGGCACATGCACCAAAACCCACAGAAAATTATATGAAAATGAGAATGGTAAAATCATGAAAAATTTCTTTCAAATTACCAAAGTTTAAACATTATTCTACGATGTCTCATTATATGCTCTTTCTGTCTGACATGCTTTATGTTATTCACATTAGGTTCACCATACAAACCAAAATATTGTGATTTTTAAATGCATTTTAAACTTTTAATCTAAATAGTATAAATAATGTGAAGATATCTGATTACCCCACTTGTTCATGGAATATCTTAAATGACCAATTCTAGGTGTTTTATGAGACTTCTGTCTGTCTCCATGTACCCAAAGAGATAAAAAAATTCCTTCTTAAAACATATTTAACTTCAAATAATTTTAACTTCTTTAATATATGAATGAATAAATGAAAGACAGAATAAATGAATAAATTAATAAATGTCTACCTCTCAATGAGTTTTAAAACTAAGAGAAATACATGGCTATATTATCAAAAAGAAATGAAGTAAAGTTAGGATTCCCAAGGGGCATAGGTACATTTCCTTACTCTCACCAGCTAAGGTAAGAGTTAGTGTTGCTGTGAGTTCAAGCTAGGAATACTAGGATACTTACTCATGTCGTATTTCCAAAATATTATTTATATGTTTCCCCCTAAAACACATAAAGGGTAGTAACTAGGTCTACTTTATGCCTTCGGGTAGTTGAGGTATTTTTGTACACGATATAAGGAGATAAAAGAGAGACAAAAATCTAAGTAACTAAGGCAAAATTGAGCAGCTGATAAAGGGGAAATTTGAAATCTGGGTAAACTATTAATGTAGCAAGTATGAATTTTCAGAACCCCAAACTTATTTAAATGACATAACTTACTTCTTTATAGATCAACTTCATCTCTCCAAGGAGAGACTATATGTCCAAATCAACTCCAGATGAACACAGTGTGCTTGGATTTTCCCATCTCCTGGCCTCTTCCTTCCCCCCAGAGATCACTGTCAGTTTCTGAGGACATATGAAATGTCATCGCATGAGCTGAGAAACATATGTCTGAGGACATATGAAATGTCATCGCATGACAAGACCTCTGGGGGTAAAGGTCATCATCTATCCTAAGTGGCCATGTCATGTTGGGTCATTAGTAATGGTTAGTATCTATACCTAAACTCTCTAGTCTATGCCAGACACTGTTCTGTACACTTTATTATGTATTAATTTACTTAATTTTCCATAGATTTTTTTACCTAAGGAATCTGAGGCACAAAAGATTACATTACTTGCCTAATGTCCTACAGCTAGAACGAGGACTCTGTTTCCTAATTCTGAACTCAGTCACTGCAATGTGCTGCCTCTGCATGTTCCCTAGGTGCATAGCTCTATCGGTCCTTGGATGTAGATGTATATCTACTCCTAATGGCATCACAGAAGCCACTCTGCCCATCTCACCCCCCACCCAGTCTCTAGCTCCATTATCTTTTGAACAGCTGCTGTCTATTGGGAAGATCACAAGAGTCCTTCAGGTCATCAGTCTTTCAGTGTCGTGTGTGTGTGTGTGTGTGTGTGTGTGTGTGTGTGTGTGTTCTGTCAAATCCATCGAATCTAGGCCGCTCCCTCTCACTGGGATCCATGTGCCTCTATCCATGCTCCATTCCCATGCCGTGGTAAAAAAGAAACATTCTATGGGAATTGCCTGCTAGGACAAGTCAGGAGTAAAGCACAGACCTCCTATAATCTCACAGCTCCAAACTGTGTGGAGACTCCATTATCCCTACCCTTTGGAGCTAGCACCAGGAGTGAACCCAAGTGCAAAAATCCTTTTCAAAGAACCACTGATCTTCCCACTTTTCTGTGGGATATTTCCTGTGTGTTGGGGTTGGGGCATAAAGAGAGGGATGATGGCTTATGCCTCAACAGGTATTCCTTCTAGATCTGTTCTACAAATGAGCTAACTTTTATTAAAGTTTAAAACCCAACGGTTTTATGTCTCTGTTCTCTAGTTGACTTGACAGTTTCCTGTGGAGAAGTGAGTTGTAACAGAGTTAAAGATTCACAGGGGTTGAGGGAACAACAGCAAATACTTCATAATGTCCTCTCACCACCACAAGGTAAAAATAACAAAATACTATCTCCCGTATCCACAGAATTCAGGGACCTCAGGTCCAAATCCTTGCCTTTTTATTAGTTGCGATTTCTAGAATATCTTGTAGATGTTCTTTAAAAGTATCCACATTCGGCCCCCTCCCCATCAGATATCAACACACATTTTTTTTTTTCACTGTAGTGATTGTCTCTGAAATGTCATGAGGCTTCTCTCTGGAGCTCCTTTCTAACATACTACAGAATCACATGGTGAATTGGAGAAAATACTCTCTACTCAACTTATGTTATTTTCTCTCCTCAGGACTCATGCTCCATTTTTTTAAAGATTTTAGTTATTTATTCGACAGAGAGTGAGACAGCAAAAGAGAGAATACAAGCAGGAGTGGGAGAGGGAGAAGCAAGCTTCCCTCTGAGCAGGGAGACCGATGTGGGACTTGATCCCAGGACCCTAGGATCATGACCTGTGCCAAAAGCAGAGGCTTAATGATTGAGCCACCCAGGCACCCCTCGTGCTCCACTTTTAATCCTTTATTTGATACTTTTCTTTTGTATTTTTCATTCTTTGTTATAACCTCCAATACATGAGACTCTTCCGTGAGTCTAGGAAAACTGGACTCAAATTGAGTCCATCGACATACCAAGGTCTACTCAAATTGCCTATTGTGCTTGGGCCGCATTTGCCTTCTTTGATTTTTTCCCTTTGGAGGTGAGTTTCACCATGTTAGATACTAGATATGTTTGCTTGCTGGCTGTTAAAATATAAACTGAAGCATATTAAAAATTTTAAGAGGTTATTCGAGCAAAAACTTATTCAAGTCAGG
>CM052895.1:121569393-121609590 GCA_028534135.1 Potos flavus
GTTTTTCTCAAGGTTATCTTTAAGCATGCTTGCATGACCAGCACAACTCCTCCTGGTTATATTTTCAGGAGTATATTATTTTGAGGGATGGTTACACTCTGTGATTGGTTGCCCTGAGCATTTTGATCTCATAACCCGGAGGCATTTACAGACTCAGACTGGGGTTTGCTTACGTAGGCAGCCATGGTGTTAGAGCCACATCAGCTCAATAACCTCTTGTAAAGCAAATTCTGTGGTGGCAAAAGAGCCCGATACACCCATACTTGTCCCACACCAAAGAAGAAAAGTTTACACTTGCCCATGCAGATGAATACATCTAAGAGAGTCTCAACTAATCTCTGAACTACAAAATCAGATGTGGCGAAAGAGCTAAACCCAAACTGAATGACCCCAACCCACAACTGTGTTTTCTCTTCTAGAACCGAGAGTACACGTGTCAGGCAAGCAATAGTTCTAACATCGGAAGGATGTTAGGTGTGGGGATCAGGTGGAAGCGGAAAAAGGAGTAAAAGCTACTCGGCACCATCATAGTGGGTTTTTTCCATCACAAAGAGAAATGGTTGGCTGGTTTTTACAAATAGAATCAACATATGTTTCACAACATACATGTAGTTTTAGTAGTACTCTACATATCAGTTAAATCAAAATCGCATACCCCTCTAAGAAGCTCTGACACTAGAGACAAGCACAGTTTTCTTCCCCTGGATCTACAGCTGTTTGGTTTCTGAATAGAAGACATTCCCGCTTGCTGGTAGCAAGACTTACATAGACATTTGACAATATCCTGTGCTTGATAAAGCTACCATGGGCAAGGATCTTTTGTCTACTATCGTCTTTAGCAAGGATTGCACACCATTGTTCATTAAGCTTTAAGATTTAAATAATCTTGAAAATTCTTTTGAAACAATAAACAATTCAGTTTAGTTTTGTTTTTTTATAATTGTGCATTTTACAGAATGGACGTGTGAGCTTCAGATAACCGCAGAAAGGCAGAAGGTAGAAACAATGCAGGCTTTTGGATTTCAAATCCTGCCTTTCTAGCCTTTAGAATATCCAGCGTAAGGAAACAATGTGTTTCTCATGGACTGAAGCCAGCGGGGAGCATGTTTTCCTTTCGTCGTCCAGGGTCAGGTGGCTCCCGGTTTTCACAGGCTGAATTCAGATGAGGCAGTTGGTGTGCATTCAGCTTTGTTTCTAAGTGCTGAGTGATTTCATGCACTTATCCTTTCTTTTCTGCCTGTCTGGTTTCCATGGAAATGCAGGCCTTTAGAAAAAGCAGAGCCTTGCACCTCATGCACAGGCAGTGTGTGTTATTTTTGGAGTCAACTGAGTAGTGAACACATCCCAAAATGTCAGTGTGAACAGGCCCTGGCAAGGGTGAGTGGGGAGGGAGAGTGAAGGTACAATAACCAATTGTCTTACTGGAGAAAGATCTTTGCATCCAGAGGACTTACAAGTGATTCGTTATTCTATAAGACAGAATTTATCTTGGTAAACATTAGTCTAAGTGGAGGGAGGATGTAAGATGAACAAAAAATCCAAACAGGTTTTTGTGGCTTCATTAAATGTTTATTTAGTATGTGTTCAGGAATGATAGAGATGTACCTTTTACTCAAGTCAGGGTTTAAATAAGATTATTATAAACTTCCATCAATTTCTCCACCGGAATATATAATTTCACAAAGAATTTTTCCTAATTAAGTTAAAAACGTACTTCTTCTCCTACGCACAACCACTTTCAAAATAAAACGAAGGGCGATACTAATTTAACAAAAAAATAAAGAAAAAGGGTACTTGGAAAAAAGCATTGCATTATGTAATGAGAAAATAATTTTGTATTTCTTTGAATTATATGCTGATTCTCTCTCTCTCTCTCTCTTTTAAATATTTCATTTATTTATTTGACAGAGAAAGAGCACAAGCAGAGGGAGAAGCAGGCTTGCCTCAGAATAGGGAGCCCGATGTGGGGCTTGATCCCAGGACCTGGGAATCATGACAAGTGCCCCATATGCTTATTCTTGATGAATTTTTTACTCACTATTTCTCAGTTTTCATTCTATAGTACAACTAATTTTACTCCTATCACTAACAGAACTTATTAAATCTCACATAAAGTCATGGGCTTTAATGAGATGCTTGGATGTAAAATGTTAATCATAAAAAGACTTGCTAATTGCACAGTTAAATTAATCCCCTCCTTGTGCAAGTCAAAATTCAAAGAATTGTGCAACTTTTTAAAAGTTTTCTCTCCTTTCAATTTGACCCTTATCAAATTTGTTTAACATAAACATAAGAAACAATAAATAACATACAAAGTAGTATGGGATAAATAAATGTGTATATGGGGGGAAATTTCTACTCTACTACAGCCTTGCCTTGTAAGAGGTTATGCCCATAGAGAAAGTGGAAAGCAAAAAGGTGCAGAGAAGAAAAACACCTAAAACTCCCAAACACAAAAGACAAAAATGGATATTTGTACAAATTACTTTAAAAACTTCATTTTGTATTTTGAGGAAATGGGAAGGCAGGAATAGAAAATTAAATAAGGAAGAAATGAAATAGCTCAGGTCTTAAGAGAAAGGAAAAATGAAATCTTTGGTTATGAACTGGAGGTCAAAGTTAAGTTTAACCATCATGGTAAAATGAGAAAATAAAATCGAAACAACAAACCAATTTTAATATTTTGTTGTTTTAATAAGGGAATAAAGGCAATGTGTCACTGGAGAATGAAATGTAAACCACAGTCAGATTCACATACAATGAGTACTACAAGTTGAAAGCTTCAGTAAATATACCTGTTTTTTCCAGCTTGATTGAGATATCATTGACATATAACATTGTATATGTTCCAATAAGCATATCCTAATGAAAGCTATAGATAGATAGTAATAAATTTCAACTAAGGATGGCTTTTTGAGATTAGTTGTAAATACTTTTATCCTTAATGAGAAAAGTACATGCTTTAGAGCTCATGCATTAGTCAAACATATGCTTGTTTCTTTAAAATATAATGCTTCATCTCAAGTATCTAGGAAAAGAAACAATTGCTATTATCCAGAAGTCAGCACTGCCCATCACTCATCCGGGCTCTTGTAACTCAATATTGTAGAGGTCATGTAGGACTGAGGATGAGTGACACATTATAAACACCGCTGGTGATTCAAATTCCATCTCAGAAACAAACATACATACATACAAATTATACAAGCATAATTTTCAATGATTTTTATGTCTTGATATCATTGTCTTTTAAGTCCTCCTGTCAGATTTAAACATATGTAAATAACAGGAAAACATTCCATTGAAAAAGTATTGCTACATTCAAAACACAGATAGCCAAGTCTACTACTACTCCTGTGAACTCCTCCCTATTTCCACTCTGACCTTGGGGAAAAGGTCCCCCATTACATTTTGTACCCCCATTACATTTCCCTCTACTTCACTATTCACAGTTTGTTTATCCCTTGAGGACTGACAACGAAGAGAGAAAGAAATGAGTCTCAGAAATCTCATCATTTCTGTAGATGTAAATCTTTCTGAATGGTATCATCGAGCTTAAATTTTGCCAGTGTTTGCTACCGAATAGAGAGAAACTTTGAAAATATGCTGTCACAAATGATATACAGGTATATCTTCAGCATCCATCTTATCTCACAGCATATAACTGGTGTTTGGTCTTAGACTTAGGGAACTTATGTTAGTTTCTAATGATCATCCCTTCCCTTTGTAAGTGCTCCAATCCCTCAAAAAAAAAATGTGTTTATTAATCTGCTTAGAAATTTTGCCTGAGAATGACTGCCATTTTTGCAGCTTGCTAACGTCGCTTTCAATCTGTACAAATCAAATATGACTGATACCAACTTAGTGATCACTTCCTGAACTCTAGGGAAGGGCACTGTACTTTATGATGTGCTCTAAGAAGCAAGTCTGAAGTCCAAGTCTGGAGAGTAAATGCAAAGATGTTATGTCAATCAACAGGTTTCCTAATCACAAACAATTTCCTGGAGTTAGCCCAAAGAATGTACTACAGTCTGTTTCATGAATTCTTAAAGGGACCTGCCTTGTGTGCAACTGGAGGCAGAGACGCTAATATCTTGACATTGTCAGGAAGACAAGCCAAGGACACATCACAGGCTCTACATTTATATAAATGAGATTGCCAGCACATCTTTGTGCACTGATAGCACTTTTGAAATTTTTGAAAGGTGGAGCATGGAGGACTTTTAGTGTAGTGCAACTGTGCTGTATGATATCATAAAGGTAGATTCATGCCATTATACATTTGTCAAAACCCATAGAATGAATGCACAACACCAAGAGTGAACCCTAACGAAAACTATAGACTTTGGGCGATAATGATGTGTCACTGTAGGCTCATTGATTGTAACAAATGTACCACTCTGGTGGGGGTATTGATAATGGGGGAGAATATGCATGTGTGGGGACAGGGAGTAGGTGAGAAGTATCTATGCTTTCTGCTCAATTTTGCTGTGAACCAAAAACTGCTCTAAAATATAAAGTTTGTTTTCATTTTATTTTGTTTAAAGACTTTATTTATTTTTTTTAGAGAGAGAGTGTGTGCATACAAGTGGAGGGAGGGGCAGAGGGAAAGGGGAGAGAGAGAATTTCAAGCAGAGTCCCCACTGAGTGTGGAGCCTGAAAGGGGGATCGATTCATTACCCTGAGATCATGACATGAGCCAAAATCAAGAGTCAGATGCTTTAACTGACTGAGCCACCCAGGCACCCTATAAAGTTTATTTTTAAAAAAGGTTTTATGTCACTTGTAAAATGCATGTCTTTCATCGGCTTTGTGTGACCCTGGGTACATGCACAAAGTTTTATTCATTTCTTTGACCACACCTACCATGTCTGCATAGGGCATCACTTAGAGAAAGTCCTTAGTAATTACTGTTTGAATGATAACCCCTTCAGACCAGTTTTGTGGCTTACAGTTGAATTATTGTTTATAAAACTCACAGTCAAAACCCTATTATGCTTAGTCGGGCTGTGGCTACACAAGATATTGTATTAAGCTGATTGATTCTTTGTCCTCCCATTATTTCATTAGGAATTCCAACATTATCCTATACTAATTCATCAGTAGAGATTATGTTTATTTACTCACATAAAAGCAGCCCACAGATAGGCAGCTCAAGAAAGATAGATTAAATACATTGTATTCATCAGAGACTCTGGAACCTGAGTTTCTGTTCACAATCGGTGTTTGACCTCTATTCTCAAGGTCAACTCCTGTTTCAAAATGGCTGAAATTCCTGCGGACAATTTTTCAGACCAAAAGAAGAAATTTCAAAAATGTCTTCCTAAAGAAATGAATTCATTTAAGAGCATTTCCAGAAGCCTCATAAAACTCATCCTCTTAGATTTCATTGTGGAGGATTTAGTGATGTGGCCATACTGAGCTGCATGCAAGAAGGATGAGAAATGAACTCTTTTATTCTGGATGGCAGTATGACTCCCAAAATCAGAGTTCTGTTACTAGGGAGGAAAATGAGACTCCGCGTTGGGTTAGCCCTAGTAGTCCGTGCCTCACCGACCCTCGACCATGTCAGAGAACCCCTCCCATGCCTGCCTCCCCTGCTTTAACAAACCACTGCACAAACATCCGCTTCTTGGCATCATCAGGCCCTACAATGTGCCTTCAGAGTGGGGACTTCAGTACAACACAAACACCAAGAGGGCTGTATCCAGATATTTCCGAAAGCCACTCATTCTCAAGTTTCCACAATGGATCTTAACTCTCAGCTGTACTGGCATGAGTGAACTCTGCCCTAACATAATGCAGCTGTTTGTAATCTAGACATAAAGCCAGACTTTTCATGCCCAGGGTCTTAGAAATTTCTGCTGAAACTCTCAGACGATGACTCCTTTCTCTTCAAAGGCTCCATTAGAGCTTAAGAAACAGGATGCTTTGCTGAGGTCAGGCCTCCTTTTCACTTTCCTCTTCAAGATGCCTTTGACCAAAACAGAGCTCATCTCAAGCATGTCAAGTCTGGGAGACGGACGTGGGTCGGAATCCTCTTGGATTCTGGTAGAATATCCCACTGGGAACACTTCCTGGTTATTTTCTCTGGAGTATAAATGAGTAGGTGATGCCTTCTACACTGTGTCTGTTTTTGTTGTTGATGTTATTTTACAAAATTTCTCTTCAGGTCATAATAGGAAACTCTGTAAGTAAATATATTCTACCATTATTAAAAGTTCAAATATCAAATCTTAAAGAAATCATCACATGATTGGATTCGATTTTAGAGGAAAATATAAACAAAAAGTGAATGCATTCTATTTGTAAACACAGGCAATCAGAGAAATAAAAATAATGTGAGAATTTGAAAATATGCTTATTTTTAAATGTCTTAATATTTTAAATGATCAAATTTAATCTCATAAAGTGCTTCTTAGACATATTAATGGGTCATGTATACGTGATAGCAAAGATAAAATAACCTGTTTATTAATTATTTGGGAGAAACAAACCAAGTGGCTTGCTTCCTCACAGTCATGTTTTCAATACTAAACTCATATCAGATAAGGAATTTTGAGGAGGAATACAGCAAGCAAGACAAATAGATCTAAAGCAAGAAACACATATACTTAGGGAGAGGCTCTCTGGAGCCAGACTGTCTGAGTTCTAATGGCAACTCAAATACTCATGTGCTCTGTGATTCTGGAAAAGGTAAGTAATCTCTCTGTGCCTCACTTCCTGAATCTAGGAAGCAGAAATAATAAATCACATAACTTTTGATTATTATACATAAATATCTTAAATGGCATTTTTAATAAAAATGGAACATAAAAAGCATAAAAATATGGATATAGCGTGCTGTATAAATGTTAGCTATTATTACGATTAACTTGAAATGGATTTCAGAACACAATACAAAATATTGCAAATTAACCCTTATTAGCAGAACGCTTGAGCCAACTTTTTGATCACATAGAAGGTATCAAATATTTCCCAGTTAGAATCTGCTTCCCCTAAAAGATAAAATATTAATAGGCACCTGCCCCCTCAAATAAGAGCCTAGGAAAATATGAAGAAACTAACAAGCATCAATATCAAGTATCTTTTCTGTGCCTGGTATTTAGGGCCATCACATGGCATAACTCCATAGTGCATCAGCACAACGGATTCCTATGTGAACTGAGTGCCAGGGGCTGCCATTAATATAGACTGCAGGGTAATGGGTACCCCCTGGAGTTGTGCAAAACAAGTCATCGGTATTATGCCAGGAACATACATGTTTTTTTCTTCCAAGATTTTATTTAAATTCAAGTTAGTTAACATAGTGTAATATTAGTTTCAGGAGTAGAATTTAGTGAGTCATCACTTACATATAACACCCAGTGCTCATCGCAAGTGCCTTCCTGAATGCCCATCACCCATCTAGCCCATCCCCCACCCACCTCCCCTCAAGCAATCCTGTTTGTTCTCTATAGTCAAGAGTCTCCTATGGTTGGTCTCCCTCTCTGTTTTTATCTTATTTTATTTTCCCTTCCTTTTCCTATGTTCATCTGTTTTGTTACTTAAATTCCACACATGAGTGAAGTCATATGGTATTTTCTTTCTCGGACTAATTTATTTTGCTTAACATAATACACTCTAGTTTCAATCACATCAGTGCAAATGGCAAGATTTCATTCTTTTTGATGGCTGAGTAATATTTCATTGATGGCTGAGTAGTATAGATATAGCTATATCTATATATATACCACATTTTCCTTTTTTAAAAGATGTTATTTACATATTTATTTAAGAGAGAGAGAGAGAGAGAGAAAGAGAGAGAGAGAGAGAAAGCACAAGCCAGGGGAGAGGCAGAGGGAGATAGAGACTCCTTGTTGAGCAGGGAGCCCAACATGGGGCTCAATCCCAGGACTCTGGGATCATGACCTGAGCCAAAGACAGATGCTTAGCTGACTGAGCCACCCAGGTACCCCTATCCCACATCTCGTTTATCCATTCATCAGTCATTGGACATCTGGCTCTTTCCATAATTTGGCTATTGTGGACATTGCTGCTATAAACATTGGAGTGCAACCAGCAACATGTCTTATATTGCAAGTTTTCTAGCAAGCAAACATCCTCACTGAGGCTCAGTTAAATTGCTCAATTTAGTGTCAATATTGAGCAGGAACAACTCTTCCATATCAGCTTTAATAAGTCCCTGCTCAACCAACAGTGCCCTAACGGTGTGCCAGAATTTAATAACATCTTAAACACAAGAGCTTGTAATTGGTATTTTATATTCAGAGTTCCTGACTGGGCCAGATTAGGTCCTGTGAACCTCTGGGTGTGTCCCAGAGACCAAAATAGGCCAACTATCCTTGTTGATAAGGAAAAGCTCTTTCAGGAGCAACTGAGACCTACTGAAAGAGATAAAGAGTGATTGTGAGTAATCCCAGGACCTAAGCTACTCATCTCTGGTCCTGGGCATTGGAGACACTGCAGGATCTCAGGTGAGACAATCTTCTTTACATTTGAATGAGGTGAGGAAATAGAGGGGAAGCCTACGGCTTCTGTTTTTTGTTTTTTCCTCCTATTATTCTTCTGTCTAGACCTTTCATGAGTGCCCCTTTATTCTTTCAAAGTCTGAACCTTTTCTTTTCTGATGTTCCCTGTTGTCACTGTGTTTAATGAGCAAGTCACATGATTACTGAGTCGGAAGGCCTTAATAAATCATACTTTGTGCTAAATTCCCAGTGGAGAGAGGAGAACACAATCATTTTATCTTAATGTTAGTTTGTGTCAAATTGTGGAAAGAATGGTTAAGAAATAAGTGGCCAAATAGGTACAAATATATGAATTTTCAGTCTTTTGTGAAAGTCACGGCAGGCTACCTTATAATAAAAAAATACTCCCCAAATCTTAGTGGCTTGACCTAAAAAGGTTTATTTTTGGCTGATTCAAAGTTCTCTTTAGTTCAGGTGATACATCACAGCCTCAGATTTCCCTTACCTTAACACAGTAATCCAAGCAAATTGAGACCCCAACGTGTTGAAGATCCAATATCCGGAATAAGACTCATCCTTGATTGATACAGACGAGAAAACAAGGGCTGGACCGTCCTCATACAGGACTTAAATGTTTCAAACCAGAAATGTGAGAAGCCACCTACTTATAATCCATTGGTCATTGCTAGTGGTATGGTCTTGCCTAATCATTACGTAATTGGGAATAGTAACCTCACTTGCTGCTTTCCCAGAGCAAGAAACAAGATATGAGTATCAGAAGTACCTACCTACACCTTTTCACGATCAGAGATTGATTCAACATTTTCTATGTTACACACTTCCTCAGGCTGAGCTTGAATTGCACAAATTAGAAAAAAGCTGCTTTCAGAACAATGTTTATTCTCTAACGAAAGATTATTGTAATTCTACTAAGGAAGAGCTAAAGCTTAAACACAGTTCTGTAAACTCATCTGTGCTTTGTTTGTTTGTTTTAATTCAAGACAATATATCCTTTTACCTATGGATAAGTTTCACTGAAACATTTTTCGATGTGATCCTAATGCTCCTCAGTTCACTATTTTTTAAGTATGCTCTTATCCATTTTTCAGAAAAAATATTTGCATCATAATGAGCCCCAATACATATATATGTATATGTATGCATATCTACAACCAGATCTCGATTTAGTAATTTCTTTCTAATTTGTTTTATTGGCTCTCAAAAAGCTATAAGTAACTGTACCAATGCTTACCCAGTAAAGCATAATCCTCTACAGTACTGTTGACTGTAATTAACTATGTGTTATGTTGTGTTTTTAAAATACATATTGTTGGGTTTCGATGCATACTTGAGTGAAATAAAAGCAGAAGGATCTATAAACATTTGGAACAATGTGATAAAATTATCACTATGTATTTCCCACTATTCCTATGCTTCCTCTTGGGAGAGCCAGGGTGCAATAAAGACCAAACCAAAACTGAAGCTGCATCTCGCACAAAGTGCCCCTTCACCGGAGGAGAAAGATGGGAAGCTTCAACCGAGGACTGAGCTGGAATGCAAGTGAACAGCCATCCCAATGGGAAGCAGGTCCTGGGTAGCCAGAAGCTGGTTAGGTGAACAAAACCTTACTCTGTAGCAGCATCAGGCATCTTAGAAGAGCCACGTCTGGGCTCCAAGCTGCCGTCTGCTCCATGCCCTATCTCAGGCATGAAGTGATAAGAGAACGTTTTACTAACAATGGGTCGTATAGAATATTTGGCTTTTAATATGAAAGAAAAATGAGAAAAGGCAAAACTGTGGAGACAGCAAAAAAGATCATTAGTTACTAGGAGTTGGGATGAAGAAAAGAATGAAGAGGTAGAGGACAGAGACTTTTTAGGGTAGTGAAATATTCTGTGTGATACCATAATGATGCATGTGTGTTGTTATATCTCTGTCCAGACCCATAGAATGGACAACACCAAGAGCGAACCTAATGTAAATTATGAACTTTGGGTGATAATGTGTCAGTGTGGATCCATCCATCATAACAAATGTCCCACTCTGCTCGGAGAGGTTGATAGTGGGGAGGAGGGGGGTTGTGCATGTTGGGGATGGGGTTAATGTGTATATGGGATATCTCTGTACCTTCCTCTCTCTTTCCCTATGAACCTAAAACTGCTCTGAAAAATTAAGTCTTTCCAAATTAGGAAAGTTCAACGAACATACAGAAGGCCTAATCTAGGAAAAAATATGATTAAACTCTTTCCTAACTATAAGTGCTGTAGACGATCATGAAATTTAACCAAACACTGTAATCCCTCCATAACCTAGAGCACATAATAATGACAGACACCACATATCTCTAGCTCCAGATATAATTTTTCTTTAACTTATATGTCCATTCTAAGAATGTGTATTTGTTTAACTCATTAATATAAATGATTTTATTTTGCGGAGGCACAGGATAAAATATACACCATAAAATCTATTTGTGTGAAGACAGTACTTAAAAGTGTAAAGACGACATTTGAAGTGTTTCCTTGGGGTGCCTGGTGGCTCAGTGGGTTAGAGCCTCTGCCTTTGGCTCAGGTCATGATCCCAGAGTCCTGGGATCCAGCCCCGCATCGGGCTCTCTGCTTGGCAGGGAGACTGCTTTCCCCTTTCTCTGCCTGCCTCTCTGCCTACTTGTGATTTCTCTCTCTCTGTCAAATAAATAAATAAAATCTTAAAAAAATAAAAAATAAAAGTGTTTTCTTCTTTTTCTAGGCAGATGTTAATATCAATTTACATAAGAACTTAATATTGAAGTAAGGAAATTTTCAGGGAAATTATATAAAGCTTTCAAATGCCAAAAAATAGCTATCATGACCTATTTACTGAGAAATAGTTAAGAGGGAATTATTTATAAGAATAAGTATTTTCTACGATGCTGGAAAATATACTATGTAATGCTTTAGGAGTCCGCCTGGTACACTAGCCAGGAATGGAATGTTTGAAAATTGACCAAGTGGCCACAAGATGGCAGCATTGCATAACAAAACAATGAAAATTAAAAAACTGTTGTATAAGTAATGCTAATGTATATCACATGCTTTAACTTTATCTGACCAAAAGAAAAAAATAACAAAAGAGATGAATTCTCTAGAAAATTCTTGATGGAAACAGATCAATAGGGCATAGACCTTTGCACACCGTGCATTTTTAAGTATAAATACCATATTACTTTAAAATTCAGGAACCTGGCCTCAGACAAAGGAAATTTTGCAAAGAGGCCTGAAGAGTTCCCCTTCCTTAAATAAATGAGACATGCAAAGTGAAAGCAACGTAGATAGATTACACATAGTCAGTCACGGCCTTCATGTCCGCCCATACATACAAACATAATAGGCATGAAGTCTGATCATTTCTACATTGCCATACTCAAAGGATATCACTACTATTCACTGAAGCACTCAGCCACTTTGAAATTTACAAATGGATTTACTTGAATCCATTGAAAATACTACCTAACAAAGTCTAGAACAATGTCAGTGCTGTGATGAGTTCTGAATGGTTTTATAAATAGGAAGTATTTTGCCTTAAATATTTTTAATCCCAAATTTTAGTAGAAAAATAATTTTTCCTATGGAGATATTCTAATATATGTGGAGGTAGAAATAGCTTACTGTGTGAAGAAATACTTGAAAATTTTAGATGTCAGATTCTCATTTCATTAAATGTGAAATTGTGCATGTGTCTTCCTCTTTATACTTCAGCAATGCAAATCCAAACATCAGCCCATTTCAGCACCTGAGTTCATTTATTTTTATAGCTGAGGATTAATCTGGAATGCTTTCATTTCAACCCTTATGGCTCAAAGTCTGCTTAAATGCGCCAGGCTATTTTCCTAATTTTGCAATTAGGATCCTGACTAGAACAAATAATTTGGGTTATCTGATTAACATTTTGTGTGCATTGAAATTATTCAGTGGTTCCTAAATAGAACTATCCACAATGTCTGAATTTGATTTAAATATGCATTGACCCTAGGTTGCAAATTTAAAACTTTAAAGAAAATATGCATAATATTTATTATAATAGGTCATCGATTTTTTTTCCTTTTTAAGAAACACCTTAAAATAAATGCACATAATATTGTCTTATAAGTTCACAATGTGGCCTTCTAATAAATTTCCTACTTTGGTTTCTCTTAGTCCAACATTTTATATACAAGAAGAATTTTTATGATGGTCAAGCTAATTGATTTCATATTATGTTGAGTTACGCTGTGGTATGTTATGTTATGTTGCCGTATTCCAGTATATTTTACTTTATATCAAATATGTATCTTCATTATCATATTATCATAGCATAGCACATCTTTCTGCCCATTATCCTGCTTTGTTGGGTATTTCACTCTTTCCACTGACCACTCTGGAAACTTTAAAACCAACTTTGCCATTTTTTTAAGTTCTGATAATTGGGGGGATCTTTCTAATAAGATTTCAGTGCTATACTTTGTTCGTTAGGCAAATATTTAACTAGGATCTATGCTCCATCCTCTCATGTTAGTGTTGTAGAAAGCACTAGCAAGATTTGGCCCTTCTTAATCTTTTGATTGGCAGGAATCGAGACCCTCCCGCACCTATGTCACTGAACACCTTTTAGGATAAGACAGGATGCTCTGGGGTCACGTGGTCCACCACACCCTGCCCCCCAAAATAAGGCGGAGGGTTGGGGAATACTTTGTTTTGTGCAAGAAATTACATCTCATCTGAAACCTCAAGATCATGGTGGATGTTAGCCCGGTGAAGTGGAGAAGTGAGGAGGAAGGAGAAGAAAGAAGAAAGGGAGAATATTCCATGAATACTCCAAGAACACGAAACAGCGCCTACAGCTGCCGGTTGAGTGAATTTGCAGTGATCCGGGACTATTGCACAAAAGCAGAGAGGCCAGCTCGGAGGGATAAGGAATGAGCCTAATGAGGGCAGTGCCAGGAACGACCTCAAAAGCCATTTTAAGAATGATTTCTTTGCTCCTGAGGTTACCAGCCACAATCACTGGCCGGTTCTGGCTGAGAAGTAAGGTGGGCGTCGGCCAGAGCGCAGTCCTTCTTCCTCCTAAATATCTCCCCTGCCTCTTCCAAGTGCCTCTCGGTTCTTCCCATAGAGGGATGTTCCTAGTTCACAGCTGAGCAAGGTAATTCCTGGCTTCGAAGTGGGCCCACTGTCTTTCAGGAAAATGGCACAACCCTCTCATCCTGTTGCTTACTTTTTCAAACATATCATCTTTCAGCTCTTCTCCCCCTGCTCCCCAGGCAGGATGCATCCTGTTTTCCAGCTGCTTTATCAGTCCTTTCCAGCATGCTCTTACCCCCTCAGCCACCCCTGCCTTTGGGTGTAAATTGGCTCACTCAGCCTGAAATTCTCCCCAAGTCTTTGGCTTTCGACTCTAGGACAATTCCCTGCGCCCGAACACTAATCACTCTTGACATTTCCTGCTCTACTACTTTGCAAATAAATACCCTGCATAACACTAACCAGCATTATAATCATTTCTCCTCTTATCTGCTGCTACCCTCAATAAAACTCTGTGCTCCTGGAGGAGATGGGTGTGTTTTGTATTTAGTAACCGTCTTAGCATGATAGACTGAGGAGGGAGTTGGATGATAAAAGACCTGACAAGAAGTTAAGAGTGGCCTCCCTAGCTTGCAGCCTGTGCTCTATGAACCGGCATTTGGGGCACTGGATAGCACTTCAACGTCCTCTGGCAGCCAAGAATTTAATCTAGGCACTTTGGGGGTCTGCGTGTATTTCCATAATTATTGCACTATTTTGTCGTATCTTGTTTTTATTTTGGAAAAATAGAAAAGGAAAAAGGAGATAAGATGATTGGGTGTAGCAATTTTATGCTTTTCTTTGCAATTCAATGCCTCTCAGATAAGCCTCAACTCCAATTGCCTGTGGACATTGCAGAGAGCTCAGTTACCAAGGAGGAAAAGAAAGCGATCTTTACAAAGTGCTGATAAAGGCAAAATAAAACTTGCTGGTAACCTCTCAAGGCTGTCCTTTTACTCCTTGTTACCCTGTGGAGTGAGCCCTCTTAGAGATGGCTGGGAAGAGGGGTGGATGGCAACTTTTGCATAAGCCCTTGAGTTTTGAGACTTTCAGGTACGGGAATGAAGCTGGGCCGATCTACTGAATTTCAAACCCAAAAGGCGTTTGTCGAACAACTTCCATCCACCTGTAGCGCAAACAACCCATTTCTGGGGAAAGCCACATGAAATGCCACTGAGATTTGCCCAAGTCAGACAGACAGAGGAGACAGTGAAAGAGATGCTTGAACGCCTGTGTCCAAACGATGACGCAATAATGTGGAAAGGGTCTATGTGGACCGTCAAAGTCCTCTCTCTCGTCTACGTGGCCTTTGGAGACATGTACTCCTTCTCTTGTTTTGTCTTGTTATGACGCAGAGTGTGCCCTGTATGCGGTTTGCTGTTTGTGGAGACGTGCATCTGCTGTCGGGAACAGTTCCCCCGGGCCCGGAGCTGGGAGCGTGGAGGCCACAGGAATGACGCGCGGGTGGGATGAACTCGCCCCTGAAGGAAGAACGACCAGGAGAACTAAAGCTTCCCGGGGCCCCTCGGGCTAGACCAGATTTACTCCACCTGCTGATGCTTCGTTCTGAACAATTCAGACTTTGAGAGATTTCTAAAAATTAAAATGGCACATTGCAAAGTAGCAGACTATCTTTCACAATCACGTTACGTCTTTGAGTTCTGAAGAGACTGCCCTTTTTTAGTCAAAGGGTAGGAGCCTTGCTCGGTAAGGAGGGGTTGCCCTCTTGACCTGCTGGAAGGGGGAGAGGTTTTCCCTGAAGAGTGGCTCTCAGATATTTTGCAAAGAGGCAGATCACGGGAAAGGAAACTCCAGAGTGAGGACTACGATGGAAGCATCATCCTAAGCTGGGGTGGAATAGAAGGAGACAAAGTTTTTGTGTTTTCTCTTCAGGCCTTTCTCTCTTAAACCTGGACTCAGGACTCCAGGAATGTGAAATGCTTGCCCGTGTGGTGGATTGAAGGGTCTTCTGCCACAAACCGTGGCCTCAGAAGTGGGCAAGGAGACTGGTTAGTACCAAGGGCATATGTGAGGGTTCTGCAAAGCAGACATAAACTAAAGGCAGACCAGAGTTTCTCTATGTTACCATTCTTTCTCTAAACCATCGACCCCGTTTTGTAAACAGTATAGTGGATTTCCACGCTGTAGGGCAGGAGGAGGGGTGGACTAAGGATTATTTCCACCTTGGACCACAGCAGCCGTGCTTTCTCAGGCCAGACTGAGAGTGGCAGCGACAACCTCAGGGTGTAATTGTGATCCCATCCCCACAGGGGGAACAAGGAAATCACGGCTACTCCAGAGCCGAGTGCTGGCAGGGCCCAGACAGCCCCTTGACTTGACTTGAAATTCATGAGAGATTTAAACATCTGCTAAAGTCTTCATATCTACCTTTTGATTTTTCTGGATTTAGTACTGAGGTCTTTTAATTCAGTCGATAATTAAAGAAAAAAGTAACAGCGGAAAAAACATTTTGCGCATATAAGTGAATGTCAATGACGTGTAACTTGCAGAAAGTGTAACAAAAGAATAACCATAGAACTATCATTGGGTCTGGGAAACAGAATACCTCCACACACTTCAAGGTGTCTTGTGGTCCTATCCTCCATGCATTTGTTTTCTTTCACAAGGAAAATATTTTTCATTGTCCTTTTACGGCCCAAATCATCTCTGATTTAGGAAGAATATATGAATTCTCAGATCCTTCCCTTTAAACACCAGTCATAAGAAAAAAAGTTTGATTTTACTTTTTTCACTATATATATATACATATACATATGTATATATATATATTTTTGGTCACACATCAATTGCAATTCCTTCTAAAACCTTGACAGAAATCCAATTCAAAGGAAGAAAAAGAGACTATCTTCCATCCATGAAAGAGTACATTCTTCTCTACTGTGTCTTGTACTCCTATGCTTTCAAAATCCTAAAGTGAAATTTAATTTCAAAAGTCAGTTTGCTGGTTGCACATCCACAGTACTTATATCACTTAATTAAAAAAAAAACAAAAAACCAGAAATATATTTGTGTTTACTTTTCAATTATTTTTTTTCATTAGCTCCTTAAGCCCCCAGCCTTTTTCAAAGATTCTCTATTGGATTCAGAAAAATACAACGAAATTAGCTGCTGAAGCAAATGACAGTAAAGGGACATATCAATGACAGTAAGGAACCAGCTAGGTAAGTTTAAATCATCTCATCTCTTGGTATTCATTCTTTTATTGAAAAAAATTATTGAGGCTTCACTATATGCCTATAACTGAGATTGGAGGAGACTTACAAAGTATAGAACAATCCTTCTGAGTTGCCTAAAAAGAAATGGCTGATGGAAAAATTGTATTGCCTCACAACAATTATTTATACTGATCTTTATGCACTCACCCTAAAACTAGAATCAAATACTATCATGGGCTGAGTTGTGTCCCCCTAAAATTCATATCTTAAAATCCCATCCATGGTTGGAGATAAGGTCTTAAAAGAGGTGATTCAGTGAAAATGAGGTCCCAAGGGTGGGCTCTAATCCATTACGACTAGTGTCCTTGTAAGAAGAAAAGACTCCAGGAATATATACAAACCGAGGAAAGGCTCTGCAACGTCCCAGCGAGCAGGCAGTGGTCTACAAGCTAGGGAGAGGACTCAGGAGAACCCGAGCCTGCTGACATCTTGATCTTGGAGTTCCAACATCCAAAACTGTAAGAAAATAAATCTCCGTTGTTTAAGCCACCATCTCTGGTATTTTGTTATGGCGACCTTAGCGAACTGAGGCGAATACCGCAGAGGACGATCATTTTAGAAAATGCTTTATATAATTCAGGTGATTACCAACTAATTTAAAAGATGTGCTTTCATTATTCTTTTTCTTAATTCTTGCATCACTTTTGATAAATTTCTATTTTACTTCTTTGAATATAGTTGTAATTCAGCCAAATGCACACCAGGGGGCAAACGTGTTCTGAGTCTCTACTCTTTTCTAAAGGATGGACTCTGGTCTAAAACCAAATGACCATAATGTGCTTATGTTTGTATATTCTATCAAAGATTGGCAGAAGCTTAGATTGCTGGGACAATAATCTGGACATGCACATCAAGAATGAAGTGGTCTCTCAAATGAATCTTTTTATTCCTGTCAATGTCAGACATACTAGTATCGTTGTTCTCTTTGTTCTTTAAAGGATCCATTTATTCTATGCAATTTTAAGTCAGTTTTTAAAAATGATTTTGTAGCCACAATACCATCTAGTATTCTTTAATCTTGCTATTTTCACACTTACCACTGAAAAGCATAAAATATTGTATTTTTATATATTTAAATAAAAAGCCAGCATATTCATTAATATAATATGCAGTTAATATCCCAAGGGTATTTTTTGGGTGTAGTAGTTAGAAATGACAGCAGAACACCAAAAATTTCCTGCATCTTCTTGCTTTTGACCCATATTCCAGGATATTTTTTAAAAAATCCCCCGATTATAGCATTTACACAACCAGCGCTATAAAGGACATATACTGAATCTGCTTTCTACTTTTTTTTTATCAATACACTGAAATGTACTGATATCTACAAAATCAGCATTGTTCATTAACCAAGTTTTCCACAGAAATTGTATCTTTAGAAACAAGTCTGTTGACACAGGTTTCAAGGTGTGTGCATGATTTTCCAAGGCACAAATTCTCAGAGTTTTATACAAATGTGCCCAGAGTTATTCTGTATAGTCAGCCTGGGGATGTGGATACGTGCATACAAGATTAGGGGTGTTGATATAGTGTGTGGGCAATGGAATGTTTGTGGAAATAATAGAAAATATTGTATTAGAAAGGAAAACTAAGTAACACACTAACAACTATTAGCCATTCGTAATAAAGAAAGAGAGCTTATTAAGGCTAATTACAGGAATCCAAAAAGTGAAGCTATAGTTTGAAATCATTAGTTCATTGCTTATTCATCCTTAAGACACCGCAGGTAATCTCCTTAGAGGG
Source organism: Potos flavus (assembly GCA_028534135.1). Lineage (NCBI taxonomy): Eukaryota > Metazoa > Chordata > Mammalia > Carnivora > Procyonidae > Potos > Potos flavus. The sequence continues at coordinate 121,587,922 of CM052895.1, forward strand.
GATGGTTTCCTTGGGATTTACTATAGTCACCCACTGAAGGGGGAGGTAGGGTATGTAAGTTTCAGGTAGACTTGCTCATGAGTGGGTGCAAGACTGAGCTCCATTTATCAAGAGAGAGAATTAGCTCTAGTCCAGGGCCTAGAGGAGAAATGATCGGATGCTGAGGGAGGCTGAGTGTCCTTGCTGTCTCTGAATACAAACTCCAAGTCCAGAAGTCACCTGTTTGGCAAGAGGGACCAGGGAAGAAAGCCTGAACTTGGACACTCAGTGATGCCAGGGACAGTGGCTACTCCAACACCAGATGCTGGAAGCTAACGCAGAATGACATTCATTCTCTGGTTGATTCCTTGACTATTTCTATAATTCAGATGAGCAATGGCTAATACTCCAGTTAAATAATGTACAGTCCTTCAGAGGAGCTCACTATAATTCACCCTCAGATGTGTGTGAATCATTCCGTGGCAGTGGAACTGTGCTGAACCAAGAGCTTTGTGTGAGTCTTGCTACTCAGTCTTTAGACCTGAGTATCTCTCAGCATTATGGTGGATTTTCTTTTTTTTTTTTTTTCTTTTTGAAGATTTTATTTATTTATTTGAGAGAGAGAGAGTGCAGGAGCAGGAACAAGGGAGGAGGGAGGAGGGGCAGAGGGAGAGGGAAAAGCAGACTCCCCACTGAGCAGGAATCCAGCCATGAGACTCAATCCTAGGACCCCGAGATCATGACCTGAGCTGAAGGCAAATGCTCAACAGATTGAGCCACCCAGGAGACCCTGTAGTGAATTTTCAAAGGTGAAACTTTACAAAGTGAACTTTACAAAGTTTTGTATCCATTTAGACTTAGTAAGAAAAAGTAAAAAGTACATCCTCCACTCTTTTATTTACTTGATGCCTAGTAAGGATTGTTGAGTGCAAATACCTCAGCTAATATTTCGCCCCCAAATTACTGAAGTGTTTCTCATTCTCTCTCATTCCCTCTTTCTCTCTTCCTCCTTTTACCTCTCCCCCATCTTTTATTTGTATACTTGTTGGATTATTTGATACATTAGTGGTTTTTTTGTTTTATTCCTGGGAATTGTTATACTGAAGGGGGAAATTATAGATACACTGTAAATGAACTGTTTAAAAGAAAAGAGCACACATAAGCATCTGTTCATATTTTTCTTCTCTACCTTTACTGCCAAAAGAATACAATGTTACATTCTCAATAAGAAAAGCTACTGATAAAGAAAATGAAAAAAAAAATTATTAGCATCTAGAATTATCCCATACTGGAATGTTTTATTGGACAACAGAATTGAGATTATATTACTAGCTAAGAAACTACTTTGATTTTCAGGGTGTCCTGAGAATCTTTTCTTTCTTTCTTTCTCTCTTTCTTTCTCTCTATCTTTCTCTTTCTCTTTCTCTCTCTTTCTTTCTTTTTTCTTTCTTTCTCCCTTCCTTCCTTTCTCCCTTCCTTTCTTTCTTTCTTTCTTTCTTTCTTTCTTTCTTTCTTTCTTTCTTTCTTTCTTTCTTTCTTTCTTCTTTCTTTCTCTTTCTTTCTCCCTGAAAATTTCTAAACATTATCAAATTCCTTACCACAAGCTTATGAGGTAGGTATTGTCATCCTATTTTAAAATAAAATGAAAAGGTTGAATAAATCCAAGGTCATGGGGTTAGAGAGTTATAGAGCCCGGGTTCAATAAACCCATGCTCTTTCTCTGGTTAAACCAAGTGTCTTTTCAAGGCCATAGACAATACTTGCAAACCAAATGTAGCATTTTTGTCCCACAGATTATCGTGACTATGTATTATTTCAAAAGTATGTGAGCGGCAGATATTAAAAATTTATATTACCATAACTACTGTAGGACTTTGTATTTGTATGGTGATGTACTTATTGACAGCACTAGTTTTCAAACACAATCTCTTCTTAAAAATACTAGTGAGAGCCTGGGTGTCTCAGTCAGTTAAGCCTCCAACTCTTGATTTCAGCTCAAGTCATGATCTCAGTGCCCTGGGATGGAGACCCACATTGGGCTGCCTGCTCAGCAAGGAGTCTGCTCTTCCCTCTTCCTTCTGTTCCTCCCCCCTGCTCATGATCGCTCTCTCTCAAATAAAAAATCTTAAAAAAAAAAAAAACTAGTGAAGAAGGTGTTAGAATTCCTTATGTTAACTGTTAACAATTTTATTAATCATAAAATCAAATATTTCCCTTTTGAAATTTTAGTCAAGTATTTATTAATCTGCAATGCTTTAGGAAGAGGCCAGAAAATTAAAATAGCTTTATAATTTAATAATAACAAAGCCCTTACAAATCATATGCACAAACCATTTTACCAATAAAATAAAATTATCATTTTATTCAAATGGTAATATCACTTGTGATTTTCAAATAAATGTTTCTTGGTGATATTACCATTTGAATCAAGATGTTTATTCAAGTAATTCTCAGTTTCATTTCATGCCCGCTTTTTGCTTTTGGATATAAAACTGCTCCAGATTTTTCCTAGGCAGAGGAATCAGTGTTAATTCAGGTCATTAATAATAATCTTCATTGTAGGTGTTACTTCATTGTTTTGCCTAATGGAATATTTAAAAATGAATGTCTAGTGTGAACACAAAGTAGTATATGCTTCTACCTTCAACTATGCCATATGTTCATAACAAGACACAAAAATAGAAATCTAGCCCAAATATCCAACTTATAAGACCTCAGAAAATAAAAGAAAATATAGATAAGCGTAATGCACAAATTTCAAGAAAATGTTTCCTCTCTACAATTCCCTTTCACTTATTTGGATGCCCCTTTTTTTAGAAACCTCAATGTGGGGACATTAAGTTTTATTTGTTTGTGTGATACCAGGGTTCCAAAGATGTAATAAAAAGAAAAACGAACTCTGCTATGACCCCTGCGAGAAGAAAAGAGTAACATTAAAAAAATATACTTGTTACAGCGATGCATATTTTAGTGGCAATAATAGAACTTCTTTTAGGGAAATTTTTATTGTGTCTTGTAAATTCCCCTTTGGTGAGCCCTTAAGTATTTTAAACCATTAAGAAACTGCCCTATTTATATTTTGATAAGAACACATTGATTTACCTATACTTGGGTCAACCTTCTATGCAGTGTGCCACCACTTTTGAGAAGTAATATATAGCAATAAGTCCTAACTGAGGAGCAGTAATTTCAAATTCGCAGCAGATTAAAAAAAAAAAAAGAAAAAAGCAATTGGCATCTCTGAGTGTCAAGATTAAAGTTTCACCCTAGACAGCACCTGAGTTCCACAGATCTTCTTCCTTTCCTACCATACAAGCTGTAAGGAGCATTTTATGAGTTAGAAAAATAGATACACTTCCCATACCAACCAACCTGATCAAATAAGACTGGATTAAACCAGTCTACACCTGGGCAGACACAAGAGCCTCCAGTTGGTGTTTAAAATACTGATTTAAGGATGCATATTCATAAGGGCACAAGGATTTTTTAAGGGAATCCAGAGTTAAATAATCCATATTAAAATTAGTAAATGATTGCATAGATGTAAACTCTTTTGAAATTGAAACTAAATAAGGAACAAAGATCAAAAAGGCTATAGTGTCCTTTCACGGAGGTAATACCAACTTCTTTACCAGCCACGCTTCGTCTTAGAAGGAACTTTCTGAGGGATAAAGTCTGGGGGGGGGGTGTCATTTAAGGACCCAATGTCACCAACAGAGGTGATATTAAGTGATGCAAATTTCTTACAGGTTGAAGGTGGGGTATGTGAAATGGGGGCTTAAGAATAATATACTTACAAATTTATTACCCCCAGAGCTTCCTAAAAGAAAACTGGAATCTTCAATTCCATCATGTCCTTCTCTTCTGCCGGGGATACGGACATGGATGTGGGGACTGCTAATGGCAATGTGTTTGTCAAGAGGGAGAGAATGATGACAATAAAATTGGATATGGAAGGTATGGAGCAGATATAGGTAATATTCTCCAGGGATAACTGTTGTAATTGAGAGATGAGCTATGTAATATATCTAATTCCCTGGTCCTCAGTCATGAGTTCACATTAAAATCACCAGGAATAATATATTTAAAAGATGTCTATATATGAGTCCTTGTCCTGGACATTCTGATTCATTTAGTCTTGGGTGGAGCCTGAGATGCGGTATGTAAACTGTCTTGCCAGGTGTTTCTAATGTGCTGCCAGAAATGAGAATCACCTGCTCTAACTTCTTGATAAATTGTTGAATTCATGATATCACCACACTTTGCTGGAGAGCTCTGCAAAGTTTTTTTTTTTTTAATCTTCCTGATTGTTTTAATACATTTTTGCCTTTTCTGGATCAAATATATATCACTCTGGCTTTTCCTAAAAGTGTTGAAACTGTTATCAACCCAACACGAAGGAAGGATTAGGAATGTAAATGATGACTTGCAGATGGGGTAGTTGGCAGTCGATGGGCTCACTTACCTTTTCACAGTGTTGAAGTGATGGAAGCATTATTCCAACTTAATAGAGACACATTATGTCTACTTATGAATTAAGGGTCTTCTGGAGGGAATAATTGGACTTGTAATTGGAAGGTCAAAGGGTTTTTGCCAAAACTGAAATCAATCGAAGAGGTAGCTATGAGGTGACATGGCCAAAGGATTCAGGAAAATTGGAAAGTTCTTTGGAAAAATGTCAAAATGTCCTCAACTACTATGAATGCCCTTTGACCCGGTAAGAGAATGTGCTGACCATCATGAAGTTGCCATTGTGACTTTATTAATAAAGTCACAATTGTGACTTAAGTGATATTAAGGGTTAAGTAATAAAAACCCTTGACATCATTCCCACATTGTTTTGGTGATTTATTGAGAGATTACAGAAATTTTTACTCCATAATAGCATTTAATCTTATACATATATCTTGTACAGGAAAAGATAGTATCTTTCATTCTCTAAGAATTCACAGCTACCATTTATTTTGGTCGTTTTCTGCAAAGTTTTGAAACGCCTAAAGAAGTCAGAGAAAAGGAATACTAGAAATGTAGAACTTCAATGAAGCTATCCTTGGTGAAAAGGGAGCATTGCACAAATAGATGTAATGTGTGTGACTATTTTTTTTTTAGAAAACAAATCCTTTCCCCACTGATGGTGGGAATTCCCATGGTGCAGTGAATAGGATTTGAATTTAACATCAGATTGCTATTTTCTCTGATGAGAATCTAGATCTAGTCAACTTAAATCCCAGAAATAAAAGAGTTTTTGTATGTGCTTATCATACACCTTGCAAATAATTTTTACACAATCCTTTTAGTTTGAAGTTTTTATTTGTGAAGTGCACACAGGGATGAGAATAATTGCTCTAATTATGGGTAAACTATTGAAATGACATTTTTGCTCCAATAAACTTTAAGTTTGCTTAAGTATTTTTTACTATATACAAGTGTTTAGGTTGTCAAAATCAGTAGTGTGTGTGTGTGTGCGCGTGTGTGTAGTTTCTAGACTTAGTTGAAAAAAGCTGTCCACACTCCTTGTCATCCACATTGTCTTCAACTATTTTGATTAATTAATTTTTAAATATTTATTTTGTATAAAGAAGCAAATAGAAATTTAACCTATATTTTCCCACTAATGGGAGATGACAATATTTCACAGAATAAATCTATGTCAATTTATTGCTAGCTTCCATATGACCCACTGAGATAATAGATTTATTTCTTTTTTAGTAGCAAAGGGTTTTAATCATGATGATTTTACATTAACATTTTCTATGAATCTCACACTTCACTACTCTTTCTTATGTTTATGCGATTATTTTAGTATTCAGATTTTAAAATTAAATTTAGATTGACATGGAAGATAAAGATTCAGTGAGGAAAACTGTCAACACAATCATTAATTTCCTTATCTAAATGTAAACTATTCTCTATTTATTTCCTTAACTATTCAAACATGTTAGATTTCATTTAAATTTTGCCCATATCTTGTTCAACTTTTTAATCCGTTGTTGTATTTCCGTCCTTATTGCATATAGTAATACTGCTTCTATCATACTTTTTGTTTGTTATTTCTAGAAATAGCAGTGAACTTTATATTTGTATTTATTTGTCTCCTTTTAAGTTTTTGGCTTTTTTTTCTTGGTTCTAATTATATTTTGTTTTTCTGAGAGTTTCCTGCTCCTCTGCAGTACTTTTTAAGGAGTTTAGAGGTAGACAGTAGAATCAGATGCAATCAATAATGTGGCTGGGTTTTTTCCCAATATTTAGCTTCTGATTTTAATTCTGTCACCTTACAATGATGTTTATGTCCAGTAAATATTAAATAATAGTGGCACTGGTGAGCACCGTATTGTTGATCCTGATTTTATATGTAATTGTGTGTGTAATAGAGAGAGAGAGACAAAAAAAAAAAGAGGACCTATGTTGAATATTATCAAATGCAGTTTCCAGTTTCCTTTTCTTTATTGATCTTTCAACAAGATAAACACCTGTTAAGGAAACATATCCTTCTTTGTGCCATTTTCTTCTTCCATTGGTTAGAAGATCCTTCGGTTCAAGAATGATCATCTAAGGGGTGCCTGGGTGGCTCAACTGGTTAAGCCTCTGCTTTTTGGCTCAGGTCTTGATCTCAGGGTCCTGGGATTGAGCTCCGCATCTGGCTCTCTGCTCAGCGGGGAGTCTGCTTCCCCCTCTCTCTCTGCCTGCCTCTCTGCCTACTTGTGATCTCTCTCTCTGTCAAATAAATAAATGGAATCTTTAAAAAAAAAAAAAGGAAAAAAAAAGAGTTATCATCTAATTTTCCAAAGTACAGGGAAGTGCCTTGAGGAAAATAGATATCATTATTTGAGGGTATTATTTAATTCCCATTATGTCGTAAGTAGAAAATACTCCTTTGGAGGTAGCCTTGAATAGGCAGCTCTTGCAAAAAAAATGAAGATCCCGTTAGAAGAGATTTGCAGATTCCAGAGGCTTAAGGGATCTGCAGGGATGACTATGCAATCCGGAAGAATAAAACACTATTATAATGCCAGCAAGACCTTAAGCTTCAGTTTTGAAATTAGATATATATGTTTTTCACATTCTCTTCAAGCATTTCGAGTTGCCACAGGCCATCAGGAATTACCTCACTCCAAGCTCTGCATAAACCACGATGCCATTCAGAAGTTTAGAACAGGGCCCTGAAAGTAGGCATTGTTAAATTACATCTACATGAGAATTAAGGTCGAATAGTGTATAATCATACAAACTGAAAATTGACCCATGGTTAGAATACACTGGCCATTTATAACAGCAACATAGTAATCATTAGAGTGAATATTCTTTGCTCACGTTCACAATAATAACCACAGATGCGGCCCCGGAGAATTAATTCAAAAAGACAGCGCCCTGGTGCCCGTGTGTTTTCTCAACTTCCTCAGATGTTCTCTCGAGCCTTCTGTAATCTATTAATGCCATGGCCTTAATGTGGAGTTTTCCAAATCGACCCATAGCTCTCGCCAATAGTAACAAACGCCTGCATACCTTGTTACGGGGCTGCCAGTGTAACATAAGAATTCCTGAACATGAACAGAGTTGTTTGAAATGTATAAATTGCTGCGTACAAAAATAACTCACTTTAAATTCCCTTTCGCTGAATTTTTAGAGTGTATGTGATTAACTCTTACTGAAACAACTCTTCGGAGAGGCGAAATAAAGGAGAGTGAAAACGGGAAGGCACAACCCACAGGAACGAGAAAAAAACTGAACTTTTCCTATGACTTTTCAATCCAAGTGACTTTGTTTTAACTCAAGTGCATTGTCATAAAGGTACCCAGGGAGATACCCGAGTGGCATGGGATACGGCCACGACCTTCTTGTGAATGTGTAAGGGTACCTATGGTATTTTAGCCACACGTGACTAAGACTGTTGTCCCCTTCCATTTGAACACCCCCACTTGCTTCCATACTTTCCCACTGGCCACGGCTATTGGAGTGACCGTAAATATGACTGAAAACAACAAAGGAGAGGCCGATGGGAGGATACACTTGGTTGGCGTTTAGTAGATTATATGTACAGAGTTCACAGTCACTTTAAGCAGAGATAATTTATCGCTTGCCTTCCTGGTGTGTAAGGGCATCCATGAACATGTCTAGAGTCCCTGTGCCAACTCACTTTGCATAGGGACACGCAGGCTCTGGCCCCGAGGATCCACTGGGAAATGAAACGTGCCCCATGCCCCTGGCACTAGAGGTGTGAGGGCAGTGAGGGAGCAACAAGACTTGGAATGCATGAAGTCAGAAGACAGCCTGGAAAAAATTCTCCAGGATCAGCAGTGTAAAAATGTAATGATGGATTCGGTGCTCAACAAAGCCAGTCAAAATGGAAATTCTCTCCTCCTAGAAATGTATTTTAAGATAAGGTGCATAAAAGAATGTGCTAGACATTTTTAAAAATCTTTTTTGATAGGAATATTGCAAAACAGAATTAATTGGAATTCCTGTCAAGAACCAAAACCTCCGACATGGGAGAAAATAGCTCACAGGTGGAAAAACCCTAACAGAGAGCCTTTCAAATAGCAATCCTAAAATTATACATGACATTTCAAAAAAAAAAAAAGATGTGAAAGAAAATTTTCTAAACTAGCAATAATAAAAATTAAATCATGATCAGGTATGATAACATATGCTAATTATTATATGGAAAGTTATAAAAGAGTATCGAGCCCGAGAATTGGAGGAAAAAAGAATGGAGAGGTCAGCAGTCAATAACAGAAATATTTTTGTGATTTAGTGATGTTTTGAATCTATCAGCTTTTTAAAAATTATAATTCTTGTTCTTTTTCTCATTATAAATAAATATGTTCATTTTTAATCTAACTTTGTGATTGTCATTTTGTATTGTTTTCCTTGAGGAGAACACCTAAAATTGGATATGTTTAGGCTTCCATGAATTGGATCTATCCCATTGTCCTAGTAGTCCAGTATTGTTCTTTTAGAATCAGAAAATCCACTTCTGACAAGGAGAACTGTAAATATGGGGCTCTGGCTCTAGAAGCCATCTTCTACTTAAACAGCAAGTGACTTTTATGAGGAAATTAAAAATTCCAAATTAAGATGCTAACTTAAATAATTTCTCCGTATCTAGAAAGATTTTATTTAGACCGTTCAGCTGGTGCCAACAGAGATAAAGGGGAAGGCGACAATCACCCCAAGCTAATGTTATCAGAGATGTGTTTTTCAGCACTGCAAGTTACAGGAAATAGTGTAACTATGTTATTTTAAGTTACTTTCAAGTCTAGTCTTGAAACGAGGAGCTCTGCATCCTCTGCACTGAGGGAGGAATAAGCTCTACTAGGTATGAGCTTCCCGGGCTCCAGCGTTCCACATCTTTAGTTAGACTCAGGGAAACTGGAAGAAGTTATCAGAAAGGAGAAGAGAGTGAGCCGAGCCCCAGTGAAAAATATGGACACAGTTGTCTTAAATTCCCTGTGTGTGGGAAAGGAGTGCCGGGTGAGACAGGACTTTCTCCAGAGTGGAAATGTGTAATGATAGCAAATAACCATTTCAGAAAATAAGACGGTGGGTAATATATAATGGCAGCACCCATTTTCACTACCTCATAACCGAGGTTAAGATATGCAAGCCATACCCACAATTCATGCTATAAGGAAGGGATGATTAATAAATTATCACATAGAACCATATGAGATTGCTAACCTTCAGTTGCTTTTGAGCTATAAAAAAATGGCAATTTCTTATGATTTGACTCAAGAAAAGCAGTATTTGTTTCAAGATGATAAGCTGAACATATTCTGTAAATTCTCCATTCCCAGAAGATCTGTGACAATAGTAACTTATAAAAACACCTAAATACATTCACTCATGCCTACATTCATGGAGAGCCAAAGTAGCAAATAAGAAGTGGAATTTTGGGGCCCGTGGGTGGCTCAATCGGTTTAGTGCTGGACTCTTGATATCGGCTCAGGTCATGATCTTAGAGTCACTGAGATTGAGCCCAGTGTGGGGCTCCATGATGAACATGGAGTATGCTTGTCCCTCTTGCTCTGCTCCTCAGCTCCCACAGCCCTTCCCCCACTCTCTCTCTCTCATAAAAAGATAATAATAGTAATTTAAAAAGTGGAATTTGGCAGGAAAGGGAACTAACAGCTTAGGATTGACAGCTGAGTACAACCATTAAGGGTGAGGCACAGCCAGCATCTCCTCTACTAAGTGCAAAGAGGAGATGGACATGGAAAACCAGAGAAACCCAGGGGTCACGCAGCAAGGTGATTGGTAGCTTTTGTACTTATCCACGAAGAAGCGGTTAGGGTTCTGCTTGCAACAGAAACAAGGGGAAAAGACACCACTGTTCAAAGGATACTATATGCTGGCTAACTGAACATAATAAAAAACATAAAAACAAAAAAATAAACTTAGAAACACACACACACAAATAATAAAATATAAATAAAAGGCTAAGACATTACTCCTGATGGGTAGTGAACCCTGGAAATATCAAAAACACTTACATGCAGAAACATAGCTACTTAGGTATTTCATGTGGCATACACTCTCACTATGATCTCTCAGGTGGGATGTTAAAAATAACAGTGGCCCGCCAGCATTCCCCCAGGTCGTACACAGGAGATAGCAGAGACAATCTCGCTATAAACCTAAGGGTGTGGCCAAGAACCAAGAGCTGTTTAGTCAAAGCCAGGAGTGACAAATAAGGACAAGAAGCTCAACAAGCAGGAGGACCCTATCCCTAAAAAAAGTCAATAGAACCAACAAAATAAACATTAGGTTAAGAACAATTAATATCTTCAGAAAAATAAGTAAGGATGTCACCTTCAAGAAACAAGATAAAGCTGCCAACTAAAAATAGCAGAGGTATTGTATATCAATATGTAGATATGCAATGTGTTGCTGATGACTTTTGAAAGCTTCATAGATGTTATAAGAGGATAAAATTAAAAGAATTATCTCCTGGAAGATGAAACTGAGGAATTTTCCTAGAATGCAGTACAAAAATGACAGAGAAGGAAAGGTAAAAAGAAAAAAGAATGAGAGTCAGATAAAGCATGCTCTTAAGACCTACAACCTGCCTCCTGACAAAATTAAAGAAGAGAAATGGAAAGTGGGAGATACTAAAAACTTTTAAAAAATCATAAACAAGAATCCAAAGAATTAATATTTGAGTATTTAGACTGAAAGAGTCCACACTGAAAGTCAAACAAGTATAAATATTAAAAATAAGTAGTATCTTGACAAATATCAGAACCTCAAGGTTAAAGGATAAGGGAGGGGAAAGAAAAAAATCTAGGAGTTCCCAAGGTGAAAAAAAAAAAAATCCCCAGAGTGGATCAAGAGCCAAACTAACATCCAACTTAGTAACACTGTCTAGAAGAAAACTATAGCATAATAATGTACAGACATGAAGATAAAATATATTCTTAAAAATATTATCCAAAATTCTATACCCAGCCAATTTTTGCCAACTGAATTCTAGAAAAAAATTCAAGAAGTTGTAAGAATGATGGAACTCTACATGTACAACACAAAGTGATCTCAAACTATGAAAGACAGAAATTAACCAAACTAGAATTAGAAATTGACAAATCAATAATCATTGTGAATGTCTCTAAATACAACTCTAGGGAAAGAAAAGTCAAGTACAAAACTATAGACAATTTAACACAATTAAAAAGCATTATATATGTATTAACAGATACAAAGAAAATATCATGTAATTGGTGAAAAAGAAAAATATTTTTTTAAAGATTGTATTTATTTATTTCACAGAGAGAGCACAGGTAGGCAGAGCGGCAGACAGAGGGAGAAGAAGCAGGCTCTCCACTGAGCAGGGAGTTCGACGGGGGGCTCGATCCCAGGACCCTGAGCCGAAGGCAGTCATTTAACCAACTGAGCCACCCAGGCACCCCTCCCTCTCTGTTTTTATCTTATTTTCTTTTCCATTCCCTTCTCTATGTTCATCTGTTTTGTTTCTTAAATTCCACACATGAGTGAAGTCAAATGGTATTTGTCTTTCTTGGACTGATTTATTTTGCTTAGCATAATTTACTCTAGTTTCAACCACATCAGTGCAAATGGCAAGATTTCATTCTTTTTGATGGCTGAGTAATATTTCATTATAGATAGATAGATATAGATAGATATCACATTTTCCTTTTTTAAAAGATGTTATTTATGTATTTATTTAAGAGAAAGAGACAGAAAGAGAGAGAGCACAAGCTAGGGGAGAGGCAGAGGGAAAGGGAGATTCCCTGCTGAGCAGGGGGCCAGATGTGGGGCTTGAACCCAGGACTCTGGGCCAAATGCAGACACTTAACCAACTGAGCCACCCAGGAGCCCCAAGAAAAATCTTAATATATTCCTTAAGATAACATTTAAGCCATGTTTACTAACCACAGTAACATAAATTAGAAATCGAATATGAAACTTAGAAAATAAAACAAAGTCCAGATACTTGGGAATTTCAACAATATACCTCTAAATTATGCCTGATTTAAAAATGAACTAAAAATAAAATTATAAACTAGAACAGAACAATATGATAACACTACATTCATCAAAAACTCTGGATTAAAATAAATGATTTGCAGGAATATATATAGTTTTAACTTTTGAAAAGATTTCATTTTAAAGGGAACCAGAGGATATGAAATGAGGAATCCCATACATGTGCCCTCTGAAGAACTGAACCTAAAACTTGAGAGACTGATTACCCATAAATGCCTGATTTACCGAAGACAGAGCCTTATCTTCTGACCAGTGAGCATCCACCAAGAATCTCTCCCCATCCTCAAGCCAGTGAACTTACTGCTTGAACTCTGGCTGGACTTACCCTTCTTTGTGTTCCTTGCCCATAAATATAGGCCACCTCCAAACCTCAGGGAACTTGCCTGTAACTTGCTACAGCAGGCATTTCCCAAATTGCAATTGCTCTTCTATCCCCCCCCAAAACTCAGTTTCTAGTAATTTGGACTTGCCTTGGTTTACCGCTTGATTTAGGTTGACATATTTAAAAAGGTAAAAATAAAAAATAAAAGATAGTGGTATATAGTAAACCATTAATACATAAAAATATGCTAAGGAGATGGAAAACAAAACCAATTCATCGATAAAAGGGAAAACTAGTTCCAGAAAGCTGCTATATCAGATGGACATTTGCAAAAGATCAAGAAGAATCAAAAGAAGTTAAAAATTAATATCTTAAATGTAAAAGAAAATATGACAAATAAAAAATTTAAATAAAAAATGAATATTGCAATATAGAAGTATGAAAATTGAGTTAAAATGGCCCAAAACATACACACTTCTAATTTTTTTTTTAAGATTTTATTTATTTATTTGACACAGAGAGAGAGAGAGAGATCAGAAGTAGGTAGAGAGACAGGCAGAGAGAGAGAGGGGGAAGCAGGCTCTCTGCTTGCTGAGCAGAAAGCCCGATGCAGGGCTCGATCCCAGGACCCTGAGATCATGACCTGAGCCGAAGGCAGAGGCTTAGCCCACTGAGCCACCCAGGCGCCCCCACACTTCTAATTTGAAATGAACACACATACATACACGCACCACACACATATCCTGGTAGTTAAATATTGATAAGACAGCTACCTTAAAAGTAGGAGTTTACACTATTTTTATTTTATTTCATTTTTTATTTTTACATTTTTGAGTTTACACTATTTTTAAATTTTATTTTTAAATAATCAGGAATTTCAGAAAAACATAAAATTAGTATAGAAATTCCCATATGCCTTACATCAAATCTCCTCTAATATCAACATCTTGTATAACATAACTTTACTAAAACTAAGTTATTAACATGAATATAATATCAAAGCAAACTGAAGACTTACTGGGATTTTCACTAGTTTTTTCACTTTTTTCTCCTTTGGTTCCAGGATCCAGTATATTGCATTCACTTGTCATGTCTTCTTAGTCTCCTCTAATTTATCAAAGTGCTCTGTCTTCCCTTGTTGTTCATGGCCTTAACACATTTGGAGAGACCTAAAACATTATTCTGTAGAATGTCCCTGAGGTGAAGATTATGCATTTTTGACGAGAATACCATAGAAATATTTGTCCTTCTCAGGGCATCAATTTGAAAGTGCCTGATTTTCGTATTGATGGAATTAATCTTGATCACTTAAGGTGCCGCCTGCTGGGTTTCTCTATGGTGATTACTATTTTTACCCTAGTAATGAATAAATATCCTGATTCTTCTCACAATCTTACCCATCAGTTTTAGCATCCTTTGGTAGAATTGGCCTGCAACAATTCCATGCTGTGTTAATGGTGATTTTCTATTTTCTTTATAGAAAATTTATCAATTCCAGTTTTTCTGGAAGGAGGAACTGTCCCTTCTTCCTCATTTAGTTATGGAAATATACACTTTTATCAATGTGAACTTACAAATGCTGAGTTTATTCTGTGAATTTTATCCAATATTATCATGATTTTGTTGCTTAAATTATTCCAGCTTTGGCTACTGGGAGCCCTTACAGGTTGGCTCCTATAGCCTTTCCACATTTCCTGTGCCTCTTTTCTTCTCTTATTCTATTGATGATAACTGACAAATATAACCGTATATGTTTAAAGTGTACAATGTGATAATTTGATATACATTTATGTTGTGAAATGATTACCAAGATCAATATAATTAACATATCCATCACCTCCTGTAGTTAACACTATTTATTTATTTGTTTGTTTGTTTGTTTGTTTGCTTGTTTGTTTAAGTAATTCCTTACTTTCCAGAGCTGCATTTTATTCCAGGCATTTATTCTGTACCAGCCTTGGAATCAACCACTTCTTCAAGCAATCCTGGTTCCTTTATTATTTTTTTTTTAGGATTTTATTTATTTATGCTGAGCAAAGAGCCCGATGCGGGGCTTGATCCCAGGACCCTGAGATCATGACCTGAGCAGAAGGCAAAGGCTTTAACCCACTGAGCCACGCAGGCGCCCCAATCCTGGTTCCTTTAATTGGAGAACATTTATAAACAAACACCTGGGCTCTAAGTATGCTCATTGCTAATATAGTGTCATTGAATATAGACCTCAGCCGATAAAGCAAGAAAATATATGTGTCTATAACAAAGAGTGCATACACAGACATTATCTATTTATCTATCTATCGATCTATCTTTAAGAATCATAAGCTTATAACAATACCTGATTCCATTCCTACACAGGGTTAATTATAGCTTTTCCCTTTCTTTATCTGTATCTGCTCTAATGGTAAGAAATCTGACCTTCAATACATACAATATATCCACTTATTTATTAGATCCTAGTACATGCAAAAAGCATTTTCAGGATTCTTATACCTATACTCTTGAGAAAAACAGATTTATGAACCCAAATATAGATTTCATGTACAGTGCATTTTTTTCTTTAGTCCTAGAGTATTCAATCAAAATTCTGATTTCCAAAGTATTTAGGTTAGTTATTTTCTTCACTACCCTCAATGTTCTCATGTTTTTGTTTTTTTTTCAATGTCATATATTTGTATTCCATTTTACATTCCTCCCATATCCTGGCTGATTTTTTTAGAACTTCGCATATAGTAAAATTACTCTTTGTGATGTTCTGTTGGTTTTAATATTCTCCTCTACTCCTCATATTTAATCAAGCCCCATTCCCACCCCCACCAACCACTGATCTCTTTTCTGTTCCTTTAGTTTTCCTTTTCCAAAAGGTTATATAAATTTAATCAAACAATATGTAGCTCTTGGGCCTGCTTCTTTCACATAACAAAATGAATTTATGATGAATTCTTTGGCGAATCAATATTTCATTTCTTTTTATTGCTGACTCAGATTTCATTGTATGGATGTACTTTACAAAGTTTGTTTATCCATATACCATAACAACATCTTGACTTTTATCCAGTTTTTATTGACTATGAATAATGTTGCTATAAACATGTGCTTGTAATTTTTTGTGTGAACACAAATTTTCATTACCCTTGTGTAAATACCCATGTGTGGAATTGCTAAGTAATATGAGAATGTATGTTTAACTACATGATGAATTACCATATTGTTCTCCACAATATGGCTGTGCCATTTTGTATTCCCAGCATCAATATGAGAGAGGTCCAGGTGCTCTGAATCTTCACCATCACTTCATTACTGTCAGTGCTTTTTTTTATTTAGACATTCTACTGAGAGTGTATTGGAAAATCACTGTAGTTTTCATTTGCATTCACATTGTGACTGATGATTTTGAGCATTCTTTATATGCCTTTTAACCATCAGTACGCCTTCTTTGACAAAGTCTCTATTTAGATAGTTTGTTTATTTTGGGGCGGATTGTTCATTTCCTTGTTGAGTTTTGATGTTCTTTATTCTGGATACAAGTCCTCTGTGAGAAAGGTGATTTCAAAGCTCAGCTATGGATTGTCTTTTCCTTCTATCGGCAACGCCTTTCACATAGTAAAGACCTTAAAATACATATAATATGTATTAGAGTACAACATATAATATTTATATCAGATCCATACTGCCTTTATTTAAAACAAAAGTACATGAGGTCTAGAATATCTGGACTAAACTTTAAAAAACAGAAAGACCTAGAAAAAGACCTTTTTTTCCCCTCATTTGATGGAAAGGAATTTTTATTTGTTTTTGTTGTTGTTGCTGTTTGCTTGTTTGTTTACAAAGACTGATGAAAAGATACATATTAGAATGGAAATCTGCAAGCTAGGAGACCATAATTGATGTTTATACAGCCATAAAGATCAGGTATATAGAGAGTCAGATTTAAAAGCAGAGGAAGTAACATTTTATTTAATCAAAGTTAACATGTTGACTTCTTTGTATCAAAAGGTAATGTAAGGTATAAGATACATGACTTCATGGGGAGCCATTTTAACATTGACAAAAAGCGAGTGACACCTGAGATAATTTAGATATATCCCCGTTTTTGAAAATTATATAATGATGGCGCTCCGCCAGCTCATAACATCTAGTCGCTCTGCCACAAAGAACGCAGAGCTCTACATCCACAATGTGAGAGTGATGGGATATTTCTCAAATTTTCAGAGAAGTTCAAGGGGTCTGAGTACTCTGAGTAGAAATCAAAATAGCCTACATTTCCGAATTTGTAAAAGAAGAGAACTTCTGGTACTTGAAAAAGCATTTTTAGAAAAACTCCAGTAGATGGCATAAATACCCCTATTTTCAGGTGTTGACTAGCATTTTTAATCACGAGAAGGTTGCTGTGGCTCTCCAGACAGAGGGAGGAGGCTCGGGAATGTTCCCAGATGCTGTTGAAAAAGCTGCCATCGGTCTTGATTTAGAAATAGGCCTCCGCTTTTGTAAACATAGTGACTGATGTGGTGTGCTTGTCATTGGTGGCATCAGAGATTTTATAGGAGTGGAATTTAGAGTTACTGGTGTTCCTTCTGTATGCATGTTTCCTAAACAAAATTATTTTTAAACACACATATTTTAAAGAAATAAAATCATGAATATGGCATAGTCCCACTAAATTCATGGACATTAATTGCTGAAGCCTTGCAAATAACCACTAATTAAGTAATCTACCTAATATGGGAAAAGAGTCCCTATTTGACCTGAAGAGACTGACCAGATTCCTAATGCTTTCTTACATAAGATATTATAAACCAGATCACATAATTTTAGCTAACATCATCTCTGATGTTTTCCTTAGTCATGTAGCTCCAATCACTTCGCATCGTCTGGAATATTCTAATTCTATTTCAGTACTTCTCTACTGCTAGCTCTCATACCATGCTGTCTATCTATCCTAAGAAATGTTTATAGTCGGTAGATAATAGAGTAATGACTGGCCTCCATAAAGGACATTTCTTTCCATGTGTTCACAAAAATGCACATACACACTCGTACCATTGCATCCTTTCTGTGTCAGTTAGGGTGTTTTAATGACAAAGATTTGAGCAAGGAGAGGTTTATTTCTTCTGTGGCGAGAAAGCCAGACATAGACTCTTCTTGGATTGGTTTAGTGCTTAATGGTATCATCAGGGCTGTTGTTTTTTTTCTAACTGCCCACTGTTTCATCTAATCTGTAAGCAGCCCCCTCATGTTCACAGGTGGATGGAACTTCTCCAGATGTGGCCTGCTGACACAGCTGAGTGTCAGAGCATGCCTCCCCTTCCGGCAATGGGGAAAACGTTCTGGAAAAGCCCTCAGGAGATGCCCCTTTACATCTCATTGTCGAAGGCTCTGTGTGGTATGTGAGAATTCATTTGCTTCAACTAAGCCATATGTATTCATTGACGATGGGTTGAACCCCTGTAGCACACGATCTCCTAGCACACAAACACAGCCAGGGCATGGAAGAAGAGAGGCCAGCATGTGGCGCTGGCATCCAGAGGTGGTCTTAAGTCACATAGTTCCACATTAATGAGGTCTCCCCTCACCACCCAAATGCATTCCATTTCCATTGCCCTTGCTCTCATCATCATGTTCTTTTCCCACATCCTGACCTCTTCATTCCAAGAATATATTCTCTTTCAAAAATCTTTTTATTGTTTCTCTACCATCTCCTTTCCCCTGCTATAAAGTGAGCCCCTGTAGAGCAGAAACCCGTTCATCACCATTTCTCCAGTGCCTGGAACAGTTTTTCATGAGCACTAGATACAATTATTTAAGAAGTAATGAATGGATGTAAATATTAATAGAGGCATCCTGATCTTTACTGCTCCTTTTTCTTTTAACAGTATAGAGAAGGTTAATTAGGAAGGTTATTTTTCTCTTGGGACATGGTTCTGGCATAGAATAAAGATTCTTCAGAAACTTAACGAAACAGGAGAAAATTAGAGATGGAAGGAGGAACCTGGGAGGTCATGGTTAGTTATAGAAAATAATATTCCTTAGGAAGATAGGGTTGGCTGGACCACAGCTGAAGAAATAGGAAGACTGGACCCTTGATGAACCTGCAAATGATGGGGGTTTGGTTTTAGCAGAAAAGGCACTTTTCCTATGTAGTTGCTTCTGGCTTTTTTGCTTATTAGCTGTGCTATATTGGGCAACATACAAGTTTTCTGAGAACTTTAGTAGCATCATCTCTAAACTATGGCTGCTGGATCTGTAGGATCTATTGAAAAGAACGTGAGAGTTGAGGCCAAAGATCTGAGTTGAAATGTTGAGTCCAGCAACAAGTGGCTTTTTCCCTTCTTTAACCTTCTTAACCTTTAATCTTGACTTCTTTGAACTTTGGTTTTCTTAAGGGCGAAATAGATATTTAGAATACCAAATACTACAATGGGTCTGTTGCAGCCAACTGTTAATGTTTGACGATGTGGATCCCATTCCCAAATTTTAAAGATTGATAACTTATTCATGAAACACACACACAGGCACATGACCCAGTAGTGTGCTAAAAAACCATGCCATCTAGGTAAATTTTTCTGAAACTAGGTAAAATGCCACCACTGTATTCCCTATTAATACTTTTTATTTCTCCTATTATATTAACTAGATACTCTTAAATATTTGTCACTGTAAGATATTGAAAGCTACAGAAAGTCAGGGGCATTGTCATTCTTGCATTCTCTCTCTCTCTCTCTCGCATCTGCCACAAGCCATGGCAATAGGTACTCAACACCTATATGCTGAAAGAATGAATAAACAACATGTCTGCCATGAGAATAAGAAAATTTCTGAAAACCACTGCCTTATGATTCTATCCTACATGAAAATCATACAAATTCCACAAAAATGGATAAATCCATGACAAAGACAAGAGTCCCAAGACAAGGGATACAACACCCATTGAGAAGCAATGGATTTCTCCAAAAAGGAATACAGAAAGCCAGCAGCAAATGTCAACTGGAGGAGTGAATTACTTGGACATTTTATTCTCAAAAGTTGTGATATTTGCTGAAAGAGGCTGGAACTGCTACCAGGTAGATACTAACTATTGGTAACAACTGACACTCTTAAGAAATGAGTAGAGGATGAGGTGAAGTACTGATGATATGATGATTTACTATGGACAGCTCTCTCAGGAATCCCCTCTGCCCAGTTTCCAGAAAGATCTGTCGAGCCACTACAATATTTCACCTTGGTAGGCAAGTCCAGAGTTACTGCAGTTTTTCTCTGGATTGAAGAAGTATATACTGTGAGAAAATTTTCCTGTTTGTAATGATATTTGCTATTGTTCTTGTTGTTGTTATTGTTTTACCTAAACTAGCCAGGAATTTTGAGTGGTTCTAAGATAAGAAGATTTTATGGTCAGCCCTTCATCCTCTGTGAATTAGAAAGTAGAATGTTTCTAGACATTTTGTCCAGACATTCTAGATAAAAATGTTTAAATTTTTTAGTGATTTTATTTATTTATTTATTTGAAAGAGAGAGAGAGAACATGAGTGGGAGAAGAGGGACAAGTAGACTCTTGCTGAGCACAAGCCCAATGAGGGGCTCAATCCCACAACACTGAAATCATGACCTGAGCTGAACTCAAGAGTTGGAGGCTTAACTGACTGAGCCACCCAGGTGCTCCTCTTGACTGTTTTAACAAAATAATCCATAAAGCACTACTTAATAATTAAAGAATAGTGAGCCCTGAGTCAGCACCAGGGCTGAGCTCTCCTCCAATTTCCATTAATTAGCTGGGTTACTTTGGGCAAGTCATTTCACCTTCCTACCCTTCCATTTCTTCAAAATGAAGAGGTTTGGGTGGTTTCTAGGTTTCCTTTCAGTTTTAAATTCTTAATTAAGAGAAGAAAGGAAGAAAAAAGAGATGGAGATGGAGATGTAGGTAGGCAAAATCATTTTAAGAATGGTGTTGTTTATAAGAAGGAAAATGGAATAGAAATAAAGTCAAAAGAGCAGAGTCTGTGTACATTTGAAACCATAGAAATCACACAAAAATCTTTCCCAAGATGGTAGGTTTTGTGTAGAGATACAACTCTTGGTTCAGCAAATAGTCTAGAGGGGGAAGCCTCATGTCTAGAGAACATTCTTATAAAAAAAAATCTCCGCTCCAAGGGCATCTGGATGGCTCAGTCGGTTAAGGGTGAAACTCTAGATTTCGGCTGAGGTCATGATCTTAGGGTCATGAGATTGAACCCCGTAGGCTGCATGTTTAGTGTGGAGTCTGCCTGAGATTCTCTCTTCCTCTCCATCTGCCCCTCCCCCGCTCATGCCCATTCTCTCTAAATAAATAAATAAGTAAGTAAATAAATAAAATCTTAAAGAAAAATCTCAAAAAAAAAAATGTGCACTTCAAAACTACACAAGCAACAGAAGGAAAGAAAGTCAGGCTCTCCAGGGGGTGGGTAGAACATGGAATGAAATGGGGATGGACTGGGAAGTTTCCAGGTGAAAAGTGACCTCTTTGTTTGCCTTTTCCATGAATCACAGGGGTTGACCAGTAATGCTTCATTCACATAAATGAAAAGGCACTTCTTCCAAAATCTTCCCTGAATGTCTCATCACTCGTAACAACCATTTTGTCCAGATACCTCCAGTAGTCTGTGGAAGGCTGCAACTTCTGGAAAACAGTACAACTGCACTTCTTTTTGCTACTTCTCTGCCCCCAAGCTTGTGAGAGCAGGTTTAATGACACCCTCTGAGGAACATGGATACAAGACTCTGCTGATTAGACAGGAGTAACAGGAAAACTTTCCTCAGCACACATGACCCATCATGAGGGTTTTAGCTGAGTCAGGAAAGTTACCAGTTAATAGATGTTTGATTCCCCTGGATGGATG
>CM052895.1:121610090-121712834 GCA_028534135.1 Potos flavus
GATAATAATATATCAATATTTGCTCATCAATTGTAGCAAATGTAGTAGTACATTAATGCAAGATATTAATAATATGGGAAATAGGGACCAAGATGAAAGGGTATATGGAAACTCTCTCTACTTTCCTTTGAATTTTTCTGCAAACCTAAAACTGCTACAAAGATAATCTATTAATTGGAAAACAATAAATATAAAACTTAACCTTTCCAGAAAATAAAAATCAACTGGGTATCCAGGCAAAAATGACTAATGCAGATTTTCATCAGGCTCTAACAGCAACTCTCCATTCCAGAAAGCAATGACCTGGCACATTTAAGATAACATAGAGAAGAAAATGTTGACTAAAATATTCTGCTTGTAGCCAGAGTTATCTTATTTATGAAGGTCATGAAAACAAATGTGTTTGAAAGTGCAAGAACTCAGAAAATACTATTCCTAGGAGCTTTCTTGATGAAGCTACCTCAAGTTTGAAATAGCCAAAATTACTGAAGTGATATCCACATAAAGACTGGTGAATTACATCTCTGGTGGATGGGTGTGCAAATGGCGAGAGCTTTTCCATTCTGGCACAGAGGTGTATTTTATCTTGTAATTGTTTCAATACTGCCAGTTCATGGTGTTAGAGTCAGTTTCATTATTGCTTACATTCTCTATAAATATTGGACCAACTTCTTACAGTTTACCCAGGGCCAATCACTACCATCAGCCCAATTTGATAAATCTCATAAATCAGACAGTCTTTTGTGGAGTTTAAAAAGAGAGAGAAAAATATAGAACATGCTCATTATCCTGTAAAATGCTCCTTACTTTATGGGCTCTGCTCCCAAAAATCCAGTTCTCTATTTTGAGTAGTTTACAGGAAATCCTTAAAAAAAGGAAGCAGAAGCATATACACTTTATTTTCCAAAGCTGTTACCTTCAGGACCAATTGTCTTTTTAGTAGAAGGAAGCCTGTGAAAAACCAAACTTAACTAACCACTTTCGTTGGTGGGAAGTAAGATCCTTATTCAAAATACAAAGGCCATAAAGAAATTGCATGAGAAGAGCAAATTGGGGAGGGGGGGCTTTTTTTTTTTTTTGCCTTTAGATTTCAAGAAATGCTGTTATATCTTCTAAGGAGCACTCCTCCAATGAAGTAGGCACTATTTCATTCACTGTCTTCCCAGCCCTGTTTTTCCACTACCCAGGATGCGCACGCATTCACATACACACACATATACAATATTGTAGACATTACTGAACAAGATACCAGGCCACACCTGTGTTTCTCTTCAAATTAATGACTCTGTATCCTTAGGCTAACAATCACGCTAGAGTTCAGTTTTATCATTTGTAACAAAATGAGGTTTGGAATAGATGATTATCAGCGTCTCTGTGTAAGCTAAGCAGAAGTAATTGTGTGGGGGAGCATGGTAACAAGATCAGGTGAGGCAGTAAGATGCAATAGTAAGGAATTGCATATCAGTCGCAGGATCAGAGTTTAAGGTATAAAATCTGGAACTACCCACTTCGGATCTTTGAGCCTAGTTATAAAACAGGAACAACTTACTTTACAGAGTTATGCAACAGATTTGATATTTTCCTATAAAATGCTAGATATATATTAATGTCATTAAACCAGATATATAAAAAAATTTTTTTAAATCTCTGAGCTACATTGGGGAATGTGCTGAACTCGGAGCTGTAAAATGCAGAAGTATGCAGAATTCCAACTTGGGAGTCTGGTTAGAGAAAAAGTGAAAAAAAAAAAAAACCCTCACCAGTACTGTTAAAAAATACTAATTACCTTTTTGCTTTCTCTCCTTATTTCACCACCCAAAATTGGAAAATTATTATTTTTTCCTCCAAACCAAAGCTGGCTTCTTGAGGAATTGGTTTCTTCTGGGGATCAAGGTCTCATCTACTTGATAGTTTGTTCAAAGCCACTCCTGCAACTTCAGCAACTAAAACCAGAAGTTATTTTATTGCGGTGAACTTAAATGGACCATGCACAAATTGTAAGCAATCTTTTGCCCAATTTTTCCCTATGTACAAAAATACAGGCATTTAATCATTTCCTGTGAACCAAAACTTGCAAATAGAAAACACAACTACCTCGATGTTTTGCCTCTAAGAAAACACAGAAAAATTGGTAGACAAGGAATATCAGGTAGGTGAACATAGACATGAAAATCATGACCAACTCATTTATCTGGGCTATCAATCTTTGATCCTTGCTGTATATCAAGTTTCATATCCCCACTGAAGAGGTTGATGTACACAGTGAGAAGATGATGTGAAAAATATGAAAAAGTAAAAAAAAAAAGTAAGAAAATGTAAGAAAAATTATGATTGTTATGTGTTTCAGTAAACCAAGTCTTACGAGGGACCGCCATACAGAAGTTCTTTCTGGCCAAGAACTACAGTTAATTAAAATCTGGCTCCAGTTCTAGTAGCCGAATTTAAGTTATATTTCATAGGCTGGCAACTAGGTGCTGTGTTAATTACCATGGAAACAAGATACAATCAATCACCAGACAAAATTAATGCCTAGTCATTGCTTTATCTTTCAAATCTCATGCACAAAGACAGATGCAAGTTCGAAATATGCCTCCAATGGGATAGAAGTTTTCAGAGGACATATATGAATATGCATATATGAAGAACAGCACACAAAGTGAAAAGTTATTATAAGACAAACTACGTTAGTGTAGATATTTTTTTTTAGTGTAGATATTTTTAAGTATCTTCAAATTACATTGATTTTGTTTATGACAATTTGAATTTACATTAGTTAATCAACTAACCTCATAAAAGGTTTCTGAAGCAAGAACTCTAAATAGATTTATCCTAGCCAGTCTCTTTTATGAAGTCCTGTCTCCACGTTCCCTACCTTATTATGTATCCCACAGCCCCATCTTCAAATATTTTTTAAATAAAAACAAGACTTCTGAAATATTTGGTATTTGGTGGTCATTCTGTAATATGATGACTCAAATGGTTGTAAATTTACTGTGGGGATTAAAAAAAAAACCTAAAAGTGAATATTTTCTTTAGATTTAGAGTAACACTTTATATCCCATCCTTAAATATGCCTGAGAAAAACAATGCAATAGAAGAAGACAATGTGCAATGTTCATGATCGAAACTTTAAATCCAAAGTCCAAAGTCTGTAAATTGCTGAGATTTTATTGCCACTTAATTCAGCGGTTGGAGACCTTTTCCAAAAAGTATATGATGAAAGGTCAAGGGTGAAAAAATCAGTGAAAATACAGTAAGGAGTTTCAGTGTTTTTGAGATTATTATTTTTTATTCATTTATTTTGCAGTAAAATAATTAAATAAATTCACATGGTAACAAAAATTTTAAAAGAGGTAATTCTAATATGAACATGAATGTTTAAAGTCAGCGTCTCGGGGCGCCTGGGTGGCTCAGTGCGTTAAGGCCTCTGCCTTCGGCTCAGGTCATGATCCCAGGGTCCTGGGATCGAGCCCCGCATCGGGCTTTCTGCTTAGCAGGGAGCCTGCTTCCCCCTCTCTCACTGCCTGCCTCTCTGCCTACTTGTGATCTCTCTCTCTCTGTCAAATAAATAAATAAAATCTTAAAAAAAATAAAAATAAAAATAAAAAAAATAAAATAAAATAAAGTCAGCGTCTCCCTCTCCCCTCCCCTACCCCAGGCTCTTGGAAAGTTAGGAAAGAGGAAAAGGAAAACAAACAAACAAACAAACAAACAAATTTAATCACTGACTTTTACTCCAGAAACCAATATTGTACTGTATGTTAACTAACTAAAATCTAAATTAAAAATATACAAATTTAAATGTTGATAAAATTAGAGATAGATTCCAAACTAATTGCAAGACTGCAAAAGCCAGTTGGAACTATAAGAGATAAATGGCAAGAAGTGTAGAGAAGCTGAGGAGAAAGGCCAGTGCCTAAAGTTCTCTAAAGATTTAACAAAAATGTATTTCCTGAAACAACACAGTGAAACATTTCCAGTGAAACAACACAGTGCAAAAGCATGTGTTGTGTCTAGGATGCAGGTATGAAAGTGGGTAAATAACAAAAGTACCCTTACAGACAGTATATTTTACAAATGTAGAAGAGATGTTGCAGAAGCCATATTTACTTACATATAAGTTATATCTAATATATATTTATTTAAATACATTTGTTATTTTAAATATATATTAATATTTAATTAAGTTATTTCTAACATACATTTAATATATTATTCAGTAAAATACTTTTGGAAATACCCTGTCTTTGAAACATTGGGAGGGAGAGATCCTTAATACTTTCATGCTCCTTACTGTATCACAAGAAATTCCAACAAACAGCTATTCTAGGAAATCCAGTCCATTCAATAATAAACAATTAAAAAGAGTTGATAAAATATCTATGTAAAAATGTTTTATGAGGGATAGAGAAGGGTGTGGCTTAATAACAGATAATGAACTTAACGGATAAAGTAGTACATACTAGATAAATATTGCCATGCAGGAAAGGACAACTGAAATCACATTTTTCTCCCATGAAATATAAAGCAATCAATTCTAAAAAGTAAGAATACAAAGCAGAAATGCAAGGATGCGTGGAAGCATTGGAAATAGCAGAAGCAGTTGAACTGGAGCGGGCAGAACTCAAGAAAGAAGTAGTAGAAAAAGTAAAGTTATCACAGAAATAAAGTAAAATTGAAGGAATCATGGATGAAGGAGGCATTAAGGAAAGTGTAAAAGACACAGAAGCTAGAAACAAGAAAAGTAAATAAAATGTGCTGGAAATAAAATATTTTTTAAAAAATTGGAGAGGAAATTAGAGATATAAAATATTAAGTTGATTCAATATATGTTTAATTGGAATTCCAAAAATATATTCAAGCTATTATAATAAAAGTATTTATAATTCAGTGCCAGTTTCTAAAATAAAAGATGTCTTCAAACTCCACAAAAGGGCATCTAGTATGTCATAAAAAAAATAACCCACACTAACTTGTTAACACTGGGATATGTATTATTACTAATCTTCAAAATTAAAGAAAGAATTGTATGGGCAGCCAGGCAAAAATATCAAGGGGATAAAAAAATCTGGCTCTGCCAACTTCACAGCAAAATCAAAGAACAGATGACAATGGTGCAATAGTTATTAGATATTTAAGAAAAGAAAGTGTGAGCCAAGGACAAATTAAATAGTCCTCAAAAACAAATGCTATAGTTGAATAATTTTGAACATGCAAGCTTTTCTTTGGAGAAAACTACTACAGAACAACCTTAGCCAATCCAAACATTTTTGGTGAAACTATAAGAAAATTTAGTGCCAACAGATCTGCACTATGGAAAATGTTAAAGGAAGTTCTTCATACAGAAGAAAAATAAGACCAGATGGAATCTTGGAAAAAAAAAAAAAAAAAGTTCCAGAAATAGCAAGTTTGTGGGGAAGGATTAAAAAAGATTTTTCTTATTTTTAAATTTGTTTAAAAGACAAAGGATGGTTTAAAGCAAAATTATAACAATATATTCTTATATTTATATCATGTGTAGAAATAAAATGTAAGATGAAAATACAAGAATGGGAGGAGATAAATGGAAGTATAATGTTGTATGGTTTTTACATTATATGTCAAGAGCCCACATTATTATTTGAAAGCAGATTATGTGATAAAATGTGTATTATTAACTTAAGAGCAACAGCTAAAATTTAAACAGAAAGGTCTTTAAGAGTCAATATTGAGGATAAAATAGAATGTTAAAACATACTGAAGTATAAATCTAAAGAAGAATGGAAAGAGACTAAAGGTAAATTAAGCAGATAGAAAACAAATAACAAAATGTTATATTGAAATCCAACCATATGATAATTTACATTAAGTATAAATGGACTAAACACTCCAACTATAAGACTGACTTTTTCTTTTCTTTTTTAAAAGATTTTATTTATTTATTTGAGAGAGAAAGAAAGAGAGAGAAAATGAGCAAGGGGGAGGACCAGAGGGAGAGGGAGAAGCAGACTCCCCACCAAGCAGAGAGCCTGATTTGGGACTCGATCCCAGGACCCTGAGATCATGACCTGAGCTGAAGGCAGACACTTAAGTCACCCGGGCGCCCCTAGACTGACTTTTTCAAACTGGATTAAAAAGAAAAATCCAACCACATGCTGTTTAAAAAAATCCCAATTTAATGTGAGGACTAATACAGGCTAAAATAAAAAGAAAATTATATAAAACATGTAACAGTAAAAAGTAATCACAATAAATCTGGATACCTGTATTAATATGCCAGAAAAAAAAACCAGACTCAGAACAAAATGTTATCATAGACATTGAGGACAATTTTATGAGTAGGAGGTTAATTATTAATGAAGGAGATAGAAATCCTAAATGTTTATTTATGAACTTAATAACACAGATCCAAATACATGAAGTAAAGAATGACACAACTGAAAACAACACAAACAAATCCACAATTTTAGGTGGAGATTTCAATACTTCTCAGCTACTGTAGAATACATAGACAACAAGGATATAGGAGACTTAGCACCATCAACCAACTTGTCTTAATGAATATTTATATAATATTCTTCTCAACAACTGCAGAATAAATATTCTTTTCAAGTGCACATGGTAGGTACACCAAGATAGACAATAATCAGCCCCTAAATAAATCTCAATTAATTTAAAAGTTTGATATTGCACAGAACATGTTCTTTGACAACAATAAAAAGAAATTAATTAAATTGAGATATTTGGAAAATCCCCAAATATTTGGATACTACATAACACTTCTATATTATCGTGATGTGCACCTCAAACATATACAATGCCTGTATGTCGACGGTATCTCAAAAAATCTGTGAAAAAATAATGTTTCCAAATGAAACAGAGAGAAGAAGAAATAGCATTAGAAATTTTGAAATACTGTAAACCAAATGAAAATTAAAATGTAACTCATTAAAAAAATTACAATTTGTTGCAGTACTTTATTTTTAGCTATAAATGCTTATATTAGGGGAAAAAAGGGTATAAAATCAATTGAATAAGATGCCATCCTAAAAAACTAGAAATAGAAGACCAAATTATATCTAATGTAAGGAGATAAGAGGAAACAAATAAAAATATGATTAAAATTAATGAAAGAGAAAATTCTAAAAGGTAGAAAAATCAATACTAACCCAAAGCTGATTCTTTGGAATAAATAAGAAAATCGATAAATCTCTGTACATTGATCAAGGTAAAAAGAGAGAAGACATACATTACTGACATCAAGAATGATGGAGGGACCATGACTACAAAACAGTAAATGGATTATAAAGATTTACCATGAAACACTTTATTCCAATACATTAAATGCACATGTCTGCTGCTGCGCAACTTATAAGAGGTTAAGGTGTGGGGCTTCCTGGGTTGCTCAGTTGGTCTAGAATCCAACTCTCAGTTTTTGGCTCAGGTCATGATGTGAGGGTCCTGAGACCCTCACGAACCCACGTCAGGCTCACACTCAACATGGAGTCTGCTTGAGATTCTCTCCATCCCCCTCAACCTCCTCCTCTGTCCCTCCTCCTGCTCTTTATCTAAAACAAATAGATAAATAAAATCTTTAAAAAAATAAAAATAAAAAGAGATTAAGATGTGATGTAACAGTAGATACTTAATTTCCTGGCTCATGCTCCTAATTATTATACTAATTACTATCAAGTTCATTGCTTTCTTTTAAACATTTTTGAAATTATATATAATTTGTAGAATTACCAATATGGTAGAAAACATAGATACTACCTTTTCTGATGCTTTATTTTATTTATATAGAAACATAGCTTTTATCGAATTATATTACTGTTAAATAATAATACTGTTAGGCAATTATACAGGTATCATAACATTCACTGATCATCTCATGCTTAGATCTTTCTGCCAAAATGCAAAGGACATGAAGAAAGTGGGATAAGGGTAGGGCCAAAGAGAACAGAAAGAGCAAAATATGGGCATTGTCTATTATTAGAAATAAGTCCTTTTTTATCACAACCCTGAGATCATGACCTGAGCCAAAATCAAGAGTCAGTCACTTAACCAACTGAGCCACAAAGGTGCCCCTATCTGAAAAATTTATTATTAATATTTATAACTTTCCAATTCAGAAAGGATACTGCAGATACTCTGCATATCCCACAACAGTATCTAAAATGTGGTGACAAATTCAACTTAGTACAGACCATCTGACTCATTTCAATGGCACCGTTAAAAATCATTGATTTTTAAGACACATAAAACAATGGATAGCTTGTGCTCATTTAATCATGACCTAAATTGGTTAATTTATTGACTACCTTTCTCCTCTGGGCAGAAAAATTTTCTCTCTCCTAGCTGTCCCTCAATAAAGTAACTAGAACTAATAAGCACTTCTCACATCAGAAGATTTAATTAGAGCAAGAGTAAGTAACTGAGAGAAGTACTAATACACAGAGAAAAGTGAAGGCATTTGTATTATCTATCCTCCTCACACTGCAGAATGTGTTAGTTCCAAATCCAACTGAGCAACTACCAAATGCTGTTACTGGTACCATAATTAAATACTGCTTAAAATGAGCTAGGAAGGGAGGCCCTTTGCCAACAAATAGCCATACCATAAGATTAGATACCATTAGCGTTCTAAAATGTCACAGGTTGAAAGTGAGATTGCTTTTCAAGAGAGAAAACTGAGTGTCTTTGAGTAGGGATTGTTGTTTACACGGAATCTCTGAAGAAGTTCATCTACTCAACAAGGAGCCATAGAGAAATGGGGCCACCAGGTAAACACGTACAATATAAGTAAAGGCCTCAAAGCAAATAAGGGCAGATATGTTTATGATTAGCGTGTTAATGTATTGGCAACTTAGAGGGGGGTATAAAAGGAGAGGTATTTTGAGGCCAAAACCATAGCACCTTTACCATTATGCTAATGAGGTTTCTCTTCAGACGAAGCTTTCTTAAAATGTTTTGTATTAGTTATTTATGGATGTAATAAGAAAACAATTATAGTTTTATAAAAATGCATAGTTATATAAATTGGAATATGCTTGATGAACTCATTTTCTACTGCTAGACTTCTCAGAGCTCTCAATGTTATTTGTGATTGTCCCAGGGAATAACAGATATACAATACTTCCTCAACATATTTGACTACAGAACACATTTATTTTCTTCACTTAGTTCTTTTGAGATGCCTTACTGGCATTTTTGGAAAAAATAAATAAAAGCACATGGAAAAATTCTGCTAAAGGAATTGCTAAGATATTCCATGAACATGAATACATAAATTATATGAAAATGTGAAAAATCCACCAAAATAATAATATATAGAACACTTACCCTAAAAATGATGAGTTCAAAATGATGGCTGGGTCTACAGCGATGGTTCAGTTTAGTGAAGACCTTAAAAGTCGTTATCATTGTTGGTAGAAAGGGATGACAGATAAAGGGTGACCATTTTATTCTGAAATGTAAGAAAATCAATATTTTATGTCATAACTTTTAATTCCCCAGATTAAGTCCTTAAAAATTGAAATATTTATTTATATATAAATTCAGAACATCTGTACAAAGCATCATAAAAACTGAAATGATAAATAAAATACTGATAAAATATTTTAATACAAATAGTAACCTGAAGTGTTAATATTATATATAGGCACGTGTGTATACACAAGTGTGTGCACATATATCTAAGTTAAGGGAAGTAAACAACCGTATATAAAAATAAACAGTGACTTTGCAGAGGCAATTTACAGAAAAAATGCAAGTAACTGGTGTATATATAAAACATGTTCAACCTCACTGATAATTGCAAAAGGAAAAGAGCATAACCTGTTATTTTTGCTTTTTAACTCTTATAACTTAAAATGTCTGAAATAATTTAATGCTGGTGAGAAAATGGGAAGCCAGACAAGTTCCACTGTGGAAGCAAGTCTAAAATAGGACTGGTTAGGGACCAATTTAGAATCTGGTATTGATCAACATCTGCTATCAGGTACTTGATATGCTATGTGATAATTTGTTAAAATGAACACTTTTTGAGTGAGATTAATGGAGAGTATCCAGGAGGGAAAAAAAATCTTTCACTTCTTACAACCTCTATATTTTATATAGAAAATATAATAGTATGGTGACTGTGATATTAAGATTCATAAGAAAAATACATTTTGGTCATCTTGATGAATATTTTTCTTACATATTTGCTCTTATTTGCTCTTCCTATGTGGTTCCCATCATGTTCTCACCAATCCCAAAACCCTTGGAATTTCCTAAGTATTAAAAGTGATAAAGGTATCTTTTATGTTAATGAGGTGACTTTTGGAAAGCACCTAAAGATGGAAACTGGTTGCCAGTGGAGCCAACTAGAGAGGGGAGAGGGACCGGAGATTGAATTCAATCACCAATGGCCAATGATTTAACCAAGCATGCCTATGTAATGAAGCCTCCATAAAAACTCCAAAGGACAGGATTTGGAGAGCTGGCAGGTCAGTGAACACGTGGAGGAATCGGGGTGAGTGCTACACCAGGAGAGAGCATGGAAGCTCTGAGCCCCTTCCCACATACCTTGCCCTAACTCATCTCTTCCATCAGGCTGTTTCTGAGTTACATCCTTTTCTAATAAACCAGTGTCCTAGTAAGTACAATTTTTCTCTGAGTTCATGAGCTACTCTAGCAAATTATACCAACCCAAGAAGTGGGAAGTTGGACACTCTGATCTAACAACCTGGACTTGCGATTGGTGTCTGAAGTTGGGAGTAGGGGGGAGGCAGGCTTGTAGGACGGGATCCTTGCTTGTGAGATCTGATGCCGACTCCAGGTAGAAAGTGTCAGAATCGGGTTGAAGTATAGCATATGCAATTGATGCCAGAGCATTGCTTGTTGGAGGTGTGGGAACCCCCCCACACCACGCCACACAACGCACACACATGCATATTGAAATTGAGTCCAGGAACCCAAACTAGTCACCAGAAAATTAAGATAAATGCACTAAAGGAGTAAATGTTTTCTGAAAATTAAAATTTTTTTAAAAAATGTTATTTGTTTATTTGAGAGAGAGAGAGCATGAGCAGGAGCAAGGGCAGAGGGAGAGGGAGAAGCAGACTCCCCACTGAGCAGGGAGCCCAACTGGGGCTCAATCCCAGGACCCTGGGATCATGAACTGAGCCAAGGGTGATGCTTAACTGACTGAGCCACCCAGGTGTCCCTGAAAATTATAATTTAAAAATGTGATTGCAATTTTAATAATCAAATACTGGAATTTCTTAGAGTAGAATGTAGCTGTAGTGTACAAATGCATAGAAACACAAAATTATCATTTTAATCCATTTCCAAACAGAATGCTCATTATTAGAAGCACAAACTTAAAAACAATAATAAGAATATAACTAAACATACATTCTATCACATATATTATAGCAAATCATACATTATAACATGCTTCATAAAATACAGTGCCTTAGTTCATGTCTCTGAAAAGGTGCTAACTTTCCAGAAAGTGCTATTCTGTAGCTGGTAAGATCACAGGCTTTGAAGTCCTTATAGAGAAGATTTAAATCTTGGTCCTATCATTCACCAGCACAATCACCTGGGTAATTTGCCCACAGGGGCTTTGCCTTCGGAATTTCTTCTATCTGAAATGTTCTTACTTAATCATCACCAGGTTCTCTACTTCCTTTGACTCAGATCTCTATTTGGATACTAGCATATTAAAGCTGTCAACCTCAGTCACCTGTTTAAAATAGCAACACCAAATTTTATGTTATTACCCAGTATTCCTTGCTCTGCCTAAATTTTCTTCTTAATCCTTACTGAGACCTAGAAACTGTATCTATTTTTATTGACTATCTCCTGTGCTCATTGTAAACTCCATGGCCCTAGGAATTATGCACATCTATGTTCACTGAACAAGGTAGTAAGCATAGCAGATAGTCAATAACTATTTGCTGAATAAATGAATGAATGATCAATAAACAGCTCTGAGCCTCATTCTTTCCCACTTATAAAATCAGGATAATAATAAGTTCTTCCTGTGGTTATTTTGAAGATGTTTAATTATGATTATATAGCACAGTTTCTGGCACATAGTCATGATCCAACATGTAGTTGAAATTTTTGTTTCTCTTCTTGGTTTCTTACAATTTCATTGATTTTCCTTTTTGAAGAATCTGATATGTGAAAATGACGTTAATGCTTCCGTAAGATTGGTCTCCTCTCCCTAACTATTTATGTCATTTGATTTTATATATCATTGTTTTCGAAATTTCTTTTGTTTTGTTTGTTTTCAAATTTTTAATTGCAGTAGGTCCTCAGTAGGAAATTATATAAAAAGTACTTAGGGAAGTATAGTTTAAAATTCTGTAAGATAAAGCTCTTGACTCACTGTTGTCCTAAAAATTAAAGATTGCCATGACACAAGGATACAGTCTGTTTATATGAACAATAATACGTCTCTTTGATATAATCATTTTCTATCAAATTACAGGAAATTATTCCAAAGTACATAGAATAGTGGGTTGACTTATTCCAAAGTACATAGAAGAGTAGGTTTTACAGAATGTAGAGTTTGGCAAAAGTTGCTATATCTGATCTTGATACATTATTGGATATCTTTAATGTTCCTGGTAATATTTTTTTTTCGTTCTCAAAGAATTGCCTTTATGGTTAAAATAATCAAAATATAAATATTTGTTGCTGCATTCAAGATGTTGGGAAGTGTCCAAGGACAGCTGCGAACTCATGTAATTTGTTTCAGTAAAAATCAGATAACAGTAAAGGGAACTTAAGAAGTGTAATCTCAGACCTAGAGGATATTTGACTTTACAACATTCTGTATTCCAGTAATGAACCCTGAGAATTGGGTCACCCTAGAGAGGCTTTATCAACTCCAACTGACCTTGACTTTGGAGAGCAGCTTTTTCCTTTCCTTGCTAGTCTCCTCATCTCTGAAATGTGGGTCAGTTATCTAATCATTACTTCTTATCTAGATCTATGATCCATTTGTTTATAATTTGCTTTTCTAGCTCCATGAAGAGAACACACAGTTCTACAAACCACCAGCAAACCCTCACTAAAACTTGAGGAATTTTTCCTTGAGTGATTGATGAACATACATAATCAAGGAAAAAATATCTTGTAAAAGCAGCTGCTCTATTCTTGAAAATTTTAAGTGGCATTTCAGAAAACATATATATATTTCTCCTCTAAGAAATACTGGAAAATGTACTTCCTGTTTAATGCATGTTATAGTTATGGCTAGTTATATCACATTAGTTATGTAGTTATAATTAGTTATATCACATTAGTCAGAATGCTCTCTCCTTCTGTTAATTCTCATAGTATTTATTTTAAAAATTTATTTATTTATTTTTAGAGAGAAGGGCGGGGAAGAGGCAGAGGGAGAGAGAGAGAGAGAGAGAGAATCCTCAAGCAGACTCCCCACCAAGCACAGAGCCAGACTTGGGGCTCAATCCTAGGACCCTGAGACAGATGACCAGAGCTGAAATCAAGAGCTGGATGATTAACTAATCGAGCCACCCAAATGTCCCAATTTCCATAGTATTTAAATGCATGCATCAGTCATATGGAGCAGGAGTGACACTGCATTTTTGTCTGTTTAATCTTGATTATATTAGCTCAATAAATCTTTGTTTATAAGCTGATTTTATGAGAATATGAAATATCCATTCAAAGTCAAGCATTGAAATCATGGGGTTTCTTGAAGCTAATATTGACGCAATTTATAAATCATCACAATCTTAAAGATAATCAGATCTCTTAAAGCTTGAAATTAAATGTTTGCCTCTTTCAAAATTAAGTCTTTATTCCAAAAAAGTTTTTTTATGAATCCAACAGGAAACATTTGCCTGAACGTATTAATTATCGTATTAACTCTTAGTAAAATTTTATGGCGAAAAGCAGTGTAGGAAAATATTATGAGTGAAATTCCTCCAGTTGCAATAGTTTGCAAAATATTTTTAGCCCAGAGATTTTGGCACTCTAGAGCATTTTTTCCCCATTACCATGAAGAGGAGTGAATAGCAGCGAACTTTAGCTCATTAGGGAGGACTATGGCCTACTAGACAAGAGGCTTTTCAGAAATACTATATATACGACGGGCAGAGTTTGAATAAATGAAGAGGAAAAAAAAAGTCTTGTAGTTTAGGGGAGAAATAGGTCTTTCAGACTGAGCAGGCAAATTGACTGAGGTGCTGGTGAAGGAGCTCTCCACTGGTGGATTCCAGATTCAGAATAGCAGAGTTCCCGAAGATGTCCTTGGGGGAGGGGGAGGGGCATGACCAGAGCCTCGGCCCACGCGGCTTCTCCTACCTCTTCTGCATGTTCTTTCTCTTTTCCAGCAGGCAAACTCTTTTTTTTTAAGTATAATTTTATTTTATTTTTTCAGTGTTCCAAGATTCATTGTTTATGTGGAAGATGCACTTTTGCGGCAAAGAATGTAGATAGGATTTTCTGATTCGTGTAAGAGCTGAAGTTTTGCGTTTCAGGAGATTCTTACAGACTTATTAGACTCTCTGATGTTTTGCCATGAACAATTAGTTTCCCTGCACATCTTAAAAAATACTCTGGTTTTCCCTTTCACTAAAGAGGATCACCCATACTGTTTTTCAAACCTTGATTCTGACTACAGGTACGTACATAAGAAGAGAAAGTAATTTGGGGAAAAGCTTTCTTTGCTCTTTCTAGGTAATAGGACCGCAGTGATGTGAGCAGCTTTGGGCCCCATTTCTGGCCTCCCTCTCCTATACTCCAAATTACTGGTTGTCTTACTACACTGACTACATTTTCCATGATAAGCGGGAGCCAACTTCTTCCCTTGCCAGAAGGCACAAGTGAAGATCATAAAATACTAGAAACCAGCATTTTCATTGCTTTGTCTGTCTTGGTATTCCTTCCTACTTCTCACAAACACCAAGCAGCCAACCTTCTACCACATATCTCTCTCTTCTCCTTGTTGTTTTACATTAATGTGACATTTGCATCTGGTTTGTGTTTTCGGAGTATTTCATGGGATAGTGAGGGTCAGGATTAATCATTACCACATAGCAATCATCGTAACGGAAAGGCCTTGTGTGTGTATATCTCTTTTCTTTTTTTTTCCATCTTAAATATTCGGTTACTTATATGATTGAAAGAAGTATCTTCCAAAATCTGAGACTTCCTAATAGCCATCAGAATCAAATCTTTCCAAAGCCTTAATGCACACAGGCAAGATTTTTAACTTTAAGGATTCTAACAGATGTACTTGTATTCACATAATATGATATGCATTACAATTTCATTTTATAAGTCCTAAATTATTTTTCCAGCTGAGTGAGAGCATGATCAACATGCTCGAGGGATGGATTAAAGGGATCATTTTCAAGTCCAATCCATTTGTCTTCTTATAATGATATTCATGTTTCTCCCAACAAAGCTCTTCCTTTTTGTATTTGTAAACTGTTCTATTTTTCACAGTCTCTAAGATTCTCAGTTGCTCTTTGGGTATTTAACATTATGTTTTAAGGAATTATTATAGATATATTATCTCTCGATTAGAGTCACCTTAACAAGTGAAAATCTCCTGAACACATACATTTGAAAGGAATATAAGGATTTATTTCTCTCTGTTATAGAAGCTCTTGTACTTCTATATTGAAATTAATGTGCTATAATACTTTTCATCTCTTGTTCATTCAGTCATAACACCTTAATTCATAGCCACAGCGATTTGAATACTTCACACCCCAAATCAGGAATATCAGGGACTCTCAGCATTGTTATAGCTATAACCACTGTAGAATATAATTTTAAAAATCATATCGAGACAAGGAAATTAGATGTTTTTCATCTTTAGGAGGATACACGCAGGATTATTTTACTTTTATTTTTTTCCAAAATAAACGAAATAGGTATTGATGTACAGGTGTATTCTATAAAATAGTACTAGTACTCCTGAAAATTGCCAAGTTCATCAAAAAACAGGGAAGTCTGAGAAACTCTCACAGTCAAGTAAAGCCTAAGGAAATTTGATGACTACATGTAATGTGGGTTCCTGGATGGAATCCTAGAACAGAAAAAGTTAAAAAAAAAAAATAAGGAAATTTGAATAATCTGTGTTTGGTCACTAATAATGTATTAACATCGGTTCATTAATTTTGGCAAATATAGCATATTAATGTACAATGTTCATAGTAGGGGCAACTGGGTGCGGGGTATATGGGAATTCTCTGTATTATCTTCTCAATTTTTCTATAAACCTAAAACTACTCTAAACATTTTTTTTAAGTTGAGTTTTTACAAGAGTCATTACTAACTTGTGAACTTTATTATGAAAAGACATTACCATCAAAGAGCCTGGAGAGGACCCCAAGCAGAGGAGACAAGTAGAAGTAATGTCCCTGCAATATTGAATCTGGTGTAGAAAGCTTCTCTCCTGTCTCCTGTATTTGACAATAGGCATTACCAGTGCCTTGCTCTACCTGGCTTCGGTCGCTGCTTTATTATTGCTGCTGTTTGTATCAGAACCCCTTCATGATTCTAAGTCCCACATGGCCTGCAGGTGTGTAGCTCCCAGTGTCTACCTTACCCAGTATAAAGTAGAATAGTCGTGCCATCTAATAGACGATGTGCTTTCTTTTTCACAAAAATTTTTTACCAGAAAATGAAAGTAGATCTCTATGTGGGGCGCCTGGGTGGCTCAGTCAGTTAAGCCTCTGACTCCTGAGTTCAGCTCAGGTCATGATCTCAGGGTCGTGAGATCGAGCCCCTCAGTCAGGCTCTGAGCTCAGCGGGGGAGTCTACTGGAGATTCTCTGTCTCTGCCCCTCCCCCCCGTTGCGTCTTCTCTCTCTTTCTTTCTCTCCCTTTCTCTCTCTCAAATAAATAAATAAATATGAAAGTAGTTCTCTATGTGATTGACATATATGGGTAGTTTGAACTTCTAGTTAGTAATAAGTAACTCAAAATGTACAATGTTTTGAAATCCTAAGGTGCTGAAAAAAAATGTAGCTCAACAATTATTTCACAGATATACCCAGGAATCCAAATTATCTTAACAGCTCCTCTTACATAAGAAGAAGTAACTCTCATTAACTAAACTTTCACCATAATATTCAAGTAGTTCTCTGTGATACATGCTGTTTGTGATACATATTGTTTTACATACTGTTTTCTTTATGAGTGTGATTATGATTATTTTAGAGGGCCTATAGTAACCTTTACTCTAGAACTAGTTTAGTCCTACTACTAAAATGTACCTAATCTGCTGTCTTTCTTGAGCATCCCACGTGTTTGTGAGGTCTCGCTACTCTCTCTGGTCAGAGAATTGAAACATTTCCAGCACTTTGGGAGTTCTGGGAATTGTTCAGCTTCACATTCTTCAGGAATTACTCCCTGCCTACCTGGCCTTACAAAGTTCTGTGCTCGCTTCCACTTGTTCTCAGGAAATCTCACACAAATGAGACCATTTTTATTTGTTTGTCTGCTTTTGTTAATGCCTCAGTGTGGCATTCCTTTGCATGGATAAAGTTTCACCCTAGACACATACATGGCTGCACAACACAGGTGTTTCTTTCTTTCTCATTTTTCTTTTTTGGTGTACATTTTCCTAGGAGTTCACTATTTTCTTTCAGTGCTCATGCATTTATGTAAGTTTTAAGAACTCTTTTCCTAGTCCTAGATTCTAAAGGTCTTCTCTGTGTTTGTTTTTAAATCGAAAGGTTTTCACGTTTGTTTTATATTTTAGTTCAGTATCGATTTTTTCAAATTTTGTATTTAAATTCAGTGTAGTTAACATATACCATATTATTAGTTTCAGGGGTAGAATTTAGTGATTCATCAGTTGCATATAATGCCCAGTGCTCATTACATCAGGTGCCCTCCTTAATGCCTGTCACCCAGTTACCCCGTCCCCCCACCTATCTCCCCTCCAGCAACCCTCAGTTTGTTTCCTATAGTTAAGAGTCTCTTATGGTTTGTCTCTCTTTCTCTGATTTTGTCTTATTTTACTTTTCCTTCCCTTTCTCTGTGTTCATCTGTTTGTTTCTTAAATTCCATATATGGGTGAAATCATATGGTATTCGTCTTTCTCTGACTGACTTATTTTGCAGAGCCTAATACCCTCTTTCCATCCACGTCATTGTAAATGGCAAGATTTCATTCTCAGTTTGGGATAGATTTTGAGCTCATTTGTGTATGACATGTGAGCTTAGGTCAATGTTTATTTTGCTGCCTATGGATGCTCCATTCCTCCAGTATCATTTGTTGAAAACTTATCTTCCCCTCATTAATTGCTTGTACCATTTTGAAAAATTGGTTGTGAATGTCTGTGTGGATCTTACTTCTGGACTCGTGCATCTCTGCCATTGGTCCAGGTGTCTAACTCCACAAAAATGAGAAGGATCCTCATTACAGCCTGGCAGGGTTGGAATTCTGGGTTCCCCACTCAAGCCTTGCTGACTGGGGTGGGAACGGGACACAATTTATTTCTGTTTCATCTTTCTAGGCTTCTTCTTAAAGTCCTTTGTCCAAAGAGAGTGGGATTTTGCTTAGACTTTCTTTTTTTTTGGGGGGAGGGTTCTTTGCTTATTGGTGTTTCTGAGTTGCTGGCTTCTCTGGGATATGTGAGGCAAAAGAAACCCCAGGAAACTCACCACCATGTCGTTCCTCAAGCCTGAGGTCTTTAGCTTGTCTGCTTTGTTTCTTTCCACTTTTCAAATTCTTATTATGTTTGTTGTATGTATAATGTTCACGGGGGTTATTTACACATAGTGAGAGGGATAGGGAAAAGCATGTCTCCTCCATCTCCCCATGAACAGAAGTCTTTAGTTCTCGTTCTGCTGTCCCAAGTGCTATCACACACCTTCACAGAATTGAATTGCTTATGTATTTTTAACTATTTTTGTCCAATTACTTGTGTGTTTTAGCATGTAAATATTGCACATGATAATTCTGTTTGGCATGTTACTGAAAACATCACAGTGAATTTTCAGGAAATATACAGATAAATTTGCCTCTATCTGCACAATTTCATTATATCAGTCATCTGTTTCATTCCAGATCAATTACTCGACTAATAGTAGAGTTTTAGTAAATATGTCTTAAATAAGTAGTGAAGCAATAAATACTTACATCAAAACAATAACACCTAGCCACAGGGTTACCTTCTAAAATCAATTATCAATCAAAGGACTTATCTTAAATCAATTACTCATAATATTAAGTAAAGAGTTATTTTTGCGTCTTTCCAGATCACCTGGGATTCAGATAATTCATGATTAATATTTAAAATTAAGCAAAGGTCTAATGGACATTTAGTTATGTGTTGCGGCTTGAACAATGTCAATATCTTGGAAGTTCCAGGTGTTTGGTCCATATTCCTACTTCTTGTTCCCACCCATTCCTCCCCAGTTCCCACATAAACGACTAATTAGATCAATCTCAGGGCTTCACTGCTCAGTTTTAAAAACATTCTGTTTTCTATGTTATCTCCATGACGACAGTTAATCTCACTGCCGAACTTTTACGACTCTCTGGAGTCTAACCCCGAACACTTATATGCTTTCTCTCATACTATCTCCTACACAGGCTAATGCTAATTAAACTGTTCCCCAAATCAAATCATGTCAATTACAAGTCCCAGGTCTCACCACTTCTGCTGAAAAGTATAGTCCCAATTCCTTTTCTGTGGTCAAAATGACTGTGAAGTCCCAACATTCCAATATTTATAAGTTGCCAGTCTTCTTCTTCAAATCATTTCCTAGAAATTTCAGCATTTCCTTGGAAGCTGTTTCACAAATACTTTGAGACAGTGATCTCAGTTTCTTCTGCTCCAGCCTACTTGCCAAAATATCCACAGTTTTGGTATCATCGCAATTTCCAAGATCTCCATTTTGCTAGACATACTTTTCTCAGCATTTGACTTCCAGTGCCTCCTTTTGCCCCATTAAGGTGTATGTCAGAGGGGAAGGAATGTGTTTCTCTGTTATGCCCACAAAAACCACTCTCTCTTAAAAACTGTCCACACCACAACTGAAACCAAGTTCTACTTCTG
The DNA here is from genome assembly GCA_028534135.1 of Potos flavus. NCBI lineage: Eukaryota > Metazoa > Chordata > Mammalia > Carnivora > Procyonidae > Potos > Potos flavus. Next base: position 121,630,122 of record CM052895.1, read on the forward strand.
ACAATTTCACTAAAATATCATGGATTGTTTTTGGCTGCAGGCTCATTTCCATGGGCAACTCCCTCATCTCCATACCTCAGATTGGGTCTAGTCTAAGTCCCCTTAGAGTCTGAGAGAGGGATATTTGCAAGGGGAAGGGATTTTAACTATAAAAAAGAAATAAGCTCTCTTTTTTATAATTTGTAAGTGAAATCTATCTTGCATGTTTTATATTTAATCATAGGATTAAGATGTATGAAATCAGTAAATTCAGAGGAACATGGCCATATGCCATTCAGTCAGACATTGAAAGAAACAGGCAAGAAGAGAAAAAATAGCTGTAGAATTTTTAGGTTTTTGTTTGTTTGTTTTGGTTTGGCTTTTGCTTTTTTTTTTTTTTTTCCCCCTGCAAAAGCAATATTTAAGTGGCTGCACAGTTGGAGGTAAACAAGTAAAGCAGAGGGCCTGGCAGAGAGTAAAATGGCAGTCACCCAGTCCAGTTGTCTCAATTACAACAAACCCCACCAAGGTCTCATGCATGGGGGGGAGGGTGGAATCTGAAAATAAAACAAATAATTACTTCAGGCAGAGTGATTTTGAATAGCTTCGTCTTGATGGAAGATCTAGGTAAGTGTTTGGGAGTTTGTATGACTAGGACACTGAAGGAGATCTTATGCAAATGGTATGGGTGACCAATTGGTGGCCTGTGCAGATCTGTGGTGAACCACACTCTTGTTCTCTGCCTATCATGTCTTCAGCTGGCATGGTTATGTCCAGTGGAGGTAACCCAAAGGTCTGTGGTGTGTGTATCACATTCCCTTTCCTCCTGGCCAACAAGACAGCATGGTGTAGGGGAGGGGGAGACTGGGAGGGGTAGGGTGGGGGAGCAATGGATAATTATTTTGCTATCCTCATATAGACACCCCTTACCTATTTCTCATTTCTTACTCTTGAATTAAGCATTCCAAAGAAGACTGAAAATAAAACTGACCAATTCCTAGAAGGACCACAGCCCACTTATACCCATATGGTGATTAAAAAAAATTTGACCCCAAAAAAATTTCCTAAAAATAAAAATATTCTGATATTTTCAAAAGGACAGCTCTTTGTTTCATCTATAGTTAACTTGCTATGGTCACAGACTCAGTATCTACTTTTCATCTTTGGTCTAGAATCCTAGAAGGAACGATAAAGTGGAAGTTAGAGACTAGGGTTGAAATCTGACATTGTGTTTAACAATGTTAAATTAATATAGACTTTCCTCAACTTAGTCAATTATTTGATTTGCCAGAATTGAATTTGAGTTGGAAATGGATATACATGAAACCATGGATATGCTGAATGATAAAGATTCAATTATTTCTTTTGGCAATCTTCCAGCACATTAGTCTCAAACGAAAATATCAGTCTTTCTTTTCAAGGCTTTATAGATTAGCATTTGAAGTTTTTTTTCCCAAAAATATGCATTCCATCTGGTATAGAGTTGTCAAATAATGTATTTCCTTCCACATTAAAGTGATAGCAAACTACATAATTATGACTGCTATAATTTTTCTACCCACTTCAGAATGCAGTTAAGCCTTTCTCATTTCAGGAGGAGAAATGTCTTCACAAATCTTGATGCTGTAAAAATTTAGGAAGTTGTACATCAGTTATTAACCATAACTTTTATTATGGGATCAATAGAGTGACTTGTCACATTTCAAAGAGCCTTTTCACTTTTGATTGAAATGTAAGTCCAACAACTCACTTAAAAATTAGATTCTGAATCCATGCTTTGTGCCCACTTCCACTTACACAGAAAGACACTATAAACCGATTCATTGTAACTGTGATTTTATAGGCAGGGTACCCACCATCTTTTATATATTCCTATAATTCATGATATGCTTAATGATTGAAGTTAAAGGCCAAGTTTATCTGTAATGAGATGTAGGCTTTGATCACCTTCAATTTTTTTTTTTAAAGATTTTATTTATTTATTTGACAAAGAAAGAGACCATGAAAGAGGGAACACAAGCAGGGGGAGTGCGAGAGGGAGAAGCAGGCCTCCCGCAGAGCAGGAAGCCCGATGCAGGGCTTAATCCCAGGACTCTGGGATCATGACCTGAGTCGAAGGCAGGTGCTTATCCGACTGAACCACCCAGGCACCCCAGATCACCTTCAAATTTTTAAAATATGTTTATTCCTTTGTTTTAAACTAAACTTTCAGACTTACGAATGGGCCTTGCAGACTAGACCACTTTCTAGTCACGAACGATCCTGAAATGATTGTGGGGGTGTGAACATGATCCTGGACAGAAGCACCAAAATGACTGAATAAGGGTATACATATGACTACAGGGTAAATACGTTGTTCAGCCTAATTGATCAGCTTCCTAATGTGTGAAGGGTACAGAATTCAACAAAAATTAGGTGGATGAGAATCACTGATTTGAAGTCACCCATTAACTTATTGACTATTAGAAGGAACTCGTTGCCTACCTTCACATGTCTATGTGATCGAGAACTTCCACTGTGGAGCACAGGAGGAAGAAAAACAACAGAATATTTGGGAAAAACCTTCCCAGCTCTGCTCAGCCCCAGTACTCTCTCCCCATATGGGAGGAGTGACATCTTATCAGATGTGGGGAGAAAGCTTTCAGCATGGTTGTTGTAGATTGTATCTTTTCAAGTTGACCTACTTCCAGCAAGGATGTGTCTTCTTAGATGTGGTGAGACTCTGTCTCCCTAGGGAAACTTTGAGATTGTCCAGTTTGCTAACAATTGGATGTCTGTCTAATTCAGAGTTGCAGTACTAGCAACCACAATTGCTTATAGATACAGACACACAGTCTTTTTCTCCAATCAGCTTTATCAAAATAAAGTGGAAATTTTATTTCTATATGCCTCTGCTGTTTCATTTCTCAACTAGCCCCACAGTAGAGTAGGAATGATTAGCTCTTTAATACATTGCTTATATATATCTAATTGTTGACATGTTTGGCAAAAAATGCTATCTTACTTAGGGAGGTTCCATCCCTACCCAGCCTGTCCTTTGTGATTGTTTTGAAATCCATGTAAAATACATAAAACAAATACATAGGTATAGATTTTTACAAAGAATTATATGACATAAAATATCAACATTCTCCTTGTAATTGTCACTTGCATCTATATCATAGTCATATCTTTGAGCATACACTCGTTGCCATATGAAGTCCTTGGTTGGAATTGTAGAGAGTCAATAAATCATATCCCTCTTAGCAAAATTCAAAACCTAGAAGGAAGTCAGATTATCGGTCAGAATACCAACTCTGTTAATCCTACACACGTCAGACAATGTAGATCGATAGAGAAATAGTCTTACTAATACTTTACCTTTGGATTATATGAAATTATAGATTATTAGATGCACAGAAGAAAACTTTCTTATGGAATTTCCACTGATTCTCAAATAGGAAGATTTGGGCAGGATGTGCTTAGGTATTTCTTCGAAATTAAATTAAGTCACTGAGCAGATAAGACAGTTTTTTTGTTTTGTTTTGTTTTGTTTTTGTTTTTGTTTTAATTCCATAGGGAAAAATGTATGAGGAATGTGAAGAAAAGCCAGGAGTATTTTCATAGTAAATGTCCTTCATATTTTCAGGAGGTGAGGGAAATGGAGGTTATCCACACAACTTCTAAGTAATTTCCTGTTTTATTCTTGATGCCAGTGCTTGAGACTATTGGTCATTTGGTCTAATCCTTAACTCTGGTTTAGATCTGGCTTGCCTTCCAGTTATCTAATACCTCTGTATAATCGCCTGATTTACAGATTCCTAGTCTCCCTATGGTAACTCTGATCACTTTAATCTCTTCTGATTTTTACTTAATTTTATTATTAATTTCTTGACTGTATAGATCTACATAATCTTTTCCTCATTAGATTGTGGTTCTTAAAGGTGGTCACTAGGCTTCTTGACCTGTAGAACATTATTATTCTACATTATTATTTTTAGTAAGTACATTACTAAAAATTATTATTTTTAGTAAGTATATTCCTCAGCCACTCCTTAAAGTTTGGTCTACCTCTTTGCAACCTTAGTCCTGTCTGTGTACCTGCATATATGTGTGCACGTGTGTGCATATGTGTGTGTGTGTGTGTGTGTGTGTGTGTGTGTATTCTGAACAGGTACTTTACTCAAGTTCTTATTTTGCTTTTCTCAGAATATTCTGTTTTCTTTATTCTACCTTGTCAAATTTTGCTTTCTTCACATCCCAGCTGAAAAGGCATCAGGTAGAAAAAGCTGGTCATAGATTTTGAAATTATAAGAGCCTATATTTGTATATGTGCATACTACCTCCACAACCTTCAAAAATGGGTGATCTTGAACAAGTCACATATTGTAAACTTCAGTAACTATTTGAAGAAAGTTCTCACAACAAGTAACAAATTCATTACATAAATCAGTATAAAAAATTCCTACCAAGTCATTAGGTAAAAAAAAAAAATTACCTAAAATGCCCTCAAACATGTTAGATTTCTATAATTTCCCATGAATTTATGTTATTTGTATTCCTTTCGCTCCCACAAATATAGACTTAGAAAGCCCAGTTTTTATGAAGTATTAGTATATTTTACCTACACCATTCTATTTTTGTCATGTGCCATTTCATTTTATTTCATTTCACTCATTCATTCATTTAGTAATTTTTAGCTTGGTTACTTCTTATATTGCTTAATGTTTTATATATTCATGCCTTATTTTCCTACATTCTCATTTCCTCCATCCTCTTATGTGAAATCCTTGTAGTTAGCTAATGATTGTGCATTTTATGTCCATGAATATGTTAAGCTCAGTGGATTTCACATCATAATAATTAATTTAAGTTATTTAGTAAATAAATGATGCTTAACAATACATAAAGTTTTGGAAACCTGAATCACATGAAAATATTTCACCAATTTTTTTAGGATAACTTAGGCAAACTACTTTCATACATATTAATTGGGCCCTGGTGTTAAACCTAAAAGCATAGAGATGGCAGAAAACAATGTAATTACACACTTATTTCTATCTTTTGAGTACAGATTAAATTACATGTAGAAAAATAATTATGATAAAGTAAATTGAGCAATTGAAAAATGAGAAGTGATTATGCAGCCCTTAAGCAGTCTGAAGATACTATCAGATTACTGAGAATGCAAGGGTAGGAGGAGACATACGAATATTATGAAGAGGATTCCCAATCACAGAAATTCTGTTGGTACATCTGAAACATGAGTGATCTCTCATACATAGTCATAGATTATATAGGTATTTGTGCAATTTTATATTTCTATTTAAATATCATTTTCCTACAAGGCATAAAATAGAAAGTCATTATTAATGTAATATGGACAATAAATACTTCCCTTATTCTCTTCATTTCACAAAAACACAGTTTTATAAATGAACCACATGGCTCTCAACATAATTTTGGAACCTAGAAAGTTGTGTTGGTAATCTTTCATCTATTTTAAAAGTAAAAAATATATGATGAGGAATGAGTGATTTGCATGATGGCAATGATGACTAACATTGATTGAGTCCATGATATAAACTCGTTAATCCTCACAATGATCCCCTGTCTTTTCTGTCTTCATTGACAAACAAACAAACAAAAATATTGGGGTGGGGGCAGCTACCACGCCCTTGGGATAAAGAAATTAGAAGTTGGAGTTCTTGAATTTAAGCATCTTACAGTAGAGTGGGAAGAAAATAAATAAGGCTATGATTGCAATTCAGAGTAATAAATATTATGATCCCTAACTATCCAGGTTGTTCTTTTGGCCCAGAGGCAAGGCAAAAAGTTTTGCCTGAACCAACATCCTGCTAAAGAGGGTCAAACCCAGCTTACTGGAAACCTGGTAAACTCTTCCTTCCATTGCCCTGAGTTCTACCAATATTATCCAAATACCCTTTGCGTCCACTTCCTTTCCTGCAACACTCACATCCATTTCTGATATTATTGCTGAACCACTTTTTCCCTCTCATGAACCGACAATAAAATAAAATAAAATAAAAATGGTTTCTTTTTTCCTTCTCCACTTTCGTGTAATCAGCACTGACAGGAACTTTTTAATTGTGTAAAGTCAGGACTTAAGAAATTTGGTCTGACTAAAACTCTACATGGATTAATCATATATTTGTCTTGAAAGGATTTCATGAAAAATTCCAATTACCTTGGAGTTTTGATCCCTGCCTCCAAAAAACCAAAAACTGTAATATTTTATAATTGCCAGTTCTTATCTCCTCTGCTTAGCCTTTCTCCCACGAAAGGGAGAGAAGATGAGGGAAAAGCAGCAGCTTTGTCAGCTCCTGAAATACAAGCGAGGCTATGGGTTTCAATGACTTTCATCATCTACATGTTTCCAAGATTTTGTCCAGAGATGCAGGCAGATATAGGTTAAAAATTCAGGTTGACAGATAAGCACATTTAACATTAACATTTTTAAGTGACCCAAATAAAATGCTTTTACACTTCTTTTATTTTTTTTTCACATATTTTCCCCTAGCCTTTATCAACTTAGTAGGAATTGAGCAACTGCGAACTTCAAATCTACAAGCAATGCCAAGCTGCCAGGAATGCTTCAAAAACCAGCTGAAGAAGGTGTTTTGATGAATTTCTTTCTCTGTCATCTTTGCCCCAGACAAGAGGCTTTGCCTCCTGTTTGAGAAAAAAAATTAAGTTGCAGTGGGTTTCAAAGCTCACTTCTATCTAAGTGACATTATCTAAATAATGGTGGTATCTAAATAACATTAGTATTTCAAAACCATCAAATACCTTTGAAAAACACTTTTCTTTTGGTTTTTATTTTGTTTTGTTAGTTTATGAGTGTTTTCCCTAATGTGATGTCTGATGATTGTAGAGTTTTAAGGATATAAGTGTGAGTTTTTTTGTGAAATTTCTCCAGAATGTCTCCTAAGTAAAATGACCATCATTCCCAACTTCTAAGGGAGGTTAGCCTTTGATGTGAAGAGTATAACCAAAGATTAACAGGTGATTGTTTCTCTTTAATGTCAATATTTATGTAGAAATGCAAAAAGCATCGAGAGGGCAAACATGCTTAAATTATTTCAGTAGACAAATCAAAACTCTTATACTCATAATGCATGGTGAAATAGTTACAGAGCAATTTATTTCATCTTTTTAGATGGACTAAAGCAGTAAAAGCATGTAAAGTCCCCTAGTCAATAAACAACAACTTCATGAAGAGTGTGTTTTAATTGAATTAACTGGGGAAAGACTGAAATTGAACAGTTTATGATGAGAGGTGTCCATGGAAAATATATATGACTTCAAATAACCCTAAATAAAGGTTTTGTGCTTATATACATAGGAATAGGTCTTTTATGTGTAAGTGAAATTTCTCTCCATAGTTATTAGTTTATTATACTTTTCTATGTGTTTTGAGCTCTCGCTGTTTATTTTCAGCCTACGTTCTATAGCTAGTCTTGTTTTTTTCTGCCTAGACTTTTCCCTTCTATTGAGAAATCTGTTCTTTACTTTTAGGGAGCAATTCCTTCCCCATTACCTGTCTTACTTGTGATCTGAAAAAGAGTTGTTATCTTCATGCATGACCCTGACTTCTCTGGAAAAATGACTGGTCTGAAAAGAAGCATGCTAGCCAAGTCAATACATCAGTATCTTCTGGAACTTTTGACATAAAAAAATCAATTTTCTACATGATCAGGTTGGAAATAGGCAACCCTCCAGTTTCTGACAACTAGTGTTCTGGCCCTTTGGAGAAAGCAACTTTGATATTGCAGTGGTCAGTGTAGCAAGATTCCCCATATAAGGGGGAACTTGATCATAAACCTTCCCTGGAAAGTTCTGAGGCATAAACATATTGCATACATATGGGGATGCATGTTTGCCATACGGAATAAACTCTGTAAAACTGAACGTGTAAAGATGTGACCTATTAATTTGATATACCCTTTCTGTGCTTCTATAACCAGGGTCTGCTATAAAGGAAGAAGCTGGGGAGTGACTTTTCAGATTTTCTGCCCTGACCAGGCCTCCCTAGGTTCAATGACCTTGTTTTTAGATCTCATGCACATACCCCAGCCTGTATTTCCTCAAGGAAAGAGGGGCTAAAGATGCCGTGAGAAGTTTCATTTCTGCCTCTTGTCCCTTAAGTTAGGCAAACATTTGTTTACCTATTCTAACATTTCAGTGAAACTGATCAGTTTGCAGACAAAATAACAACTTCCTATTGCAGAAAATAAAGCTAGTATCAAAGAGATGCAAAGGTGACAGAGAGTCCTGATCAAGCTCATGTCACTGTTTACAGTGTCCACAGTCGCTGAGCTGTTTTGTCCCCATCTTTCCTACCGAGGGCCTTAGCTATTCCTTTCATGAAGAACACGAGCATCTCCCCAGCTAATTCCCTTCATGCTTAGTTTGAATTGTAGATCTTTAAAACTCAAGAGTCCTTATTGATAGAGAAACTGTCGGCGGAATTGGGATCTTGCAAGTGACAGACCCTAGAATGTGAAGACGGGGGCACTGAAATATGCTCTGAGGTATCAGACATTCAGTTTTGGTAAAAGAGCTGGTCGGGCCATGCAAAAGCAATGTGACTGCGCCATAACACGTTGGTCCTCGGACCCCCAGGTGTGCATTCCCCAAAACCAAAACCAAACCCCCAGCCCTCATTCCTCAAAAATGCATCAGCTGTATGCTGGCTACTTCTTAAGTAAGGTGCTGAAACACGCTTTGGCTCAAGCTTGTTTATCCTGGGTGATCAGGAATAGCTAGACAAATAGACAATCTCTTGCTCAACCTGATTAAGATCATAGTTAACTTGGTCAGTGCTGTGACATGTGTAAGTCTGATGATTCACAGACATGTACCCCCTGGGGCAAATAATACATCATATGTTAATAAAATAAAATAAAAAGATCATAGTTAACTAAAAATTGGTTAAAGAGATTAGTTAGAAAAAGATAGCTGTATATCTTCAATATTTTGTTTTAAACTAAATGTACTTTTTTAAAGGCACCTGGTGGCTCAGTCAGTTAAACATCCAACTCTTGGTTTCGGCTCAGATCATGATCTCAGGGTCATGAGACGGAGCCCTGCCTGGAACTCTATGTTGGGCTTGAGCTCAGTGTGGACTCTGCTTGAGATTCTCTCCCTCTCCCTCCCCCTTCCCCCCCATCCCCAACTTGTGTTCTTGCTTTGTCTCCCTAAAATAAATAAATAAAATCTTGAAAAAATAAAAAATAAATAAATGTATTTTTTTAGTACAACTTAGTTGGTATCATTACATCAATTTTTTTTAATCAACCAAATAAAATATGTATCATCTAAATTTCTAGTTTCTTTAAAGTGGAGTATAGATTTGAGTATACTATTAATATGAACTCAGGTTATTTATAGATATTTATAATTTTTGCTCTAACATTTTAGTTAATTTATATACACATAATTCAAGGACGTGTGTGCGTGTGACTTGTCAATCTTTCCATAGCATTTAACTTAGTTTTCATAGAAGTAACAAACATTTCCTTTTTATGCTCACATATCTCATTTGGTGTACATTTATAAACCAATTGTTTACAAGAGCAAGGGAACTGACAACAACAGATTGGGAAAGCAAAACAATTCTTAATCACACCGGTCAAGTGTGGGAAGCAGAGGGGCTCAGGCATTCTGGAAAACGGCCTCTCTGGGTGAACTCCACAAACTGTGGGCACAGGTCGTAATGTTTGACAGGGAAAATAGAGAGTGAGGGATGTATTTATTTGCTCAGGCTGCAGTAATAAAGTCCCACAAACTGAGTGGCTTAAACAACAGAACTGTATTGTCTCCGCTCTGGAGGCTAGAAGTCCCAGATCAAGGTGTCGCCGGGCTCATTCCTTCTGAGGTTTCCCTCTTTGGCTCCTGGATGGCCATCATCTCACTGAGTCTACATATGGTCTTCCTTCCGTACATATTTTTGTGTCCTAATCCCCTCTTCTAACATGGACACCCGTCAGACCAGATTAGGTCCCACCCTGATGGACACATTTTAACTTAACTATCTCTTTAAAGATGCTATCTACAAACATAGTCACATGCAAGGATGCTGGGAGTTAGGACTTCAACATAGGAATTGAGGGGGATGAAATTCAGCTCATGACAATCCTTAATTCATAAAGTATCTCTAAGACATACAGAGTTTTATAGCGTTTAAAACCAGCGGGCTAAGTTGCAGAACCTAATTGTACCTGTAAGCATACCAAAGCGAGGGATGTCCGGGCAGCTCGGTCTGCTGAGCATCTGACAGTTGGTTTTGGCTCAGGTCATGATCTCAAGGTTGTGAGATCAAGCACTGAGCCTAGTTCCACCCTCAGAGGAGAGTCTGCTTGAGATCCCTCTCTTCTCTTCCCCTCTCTCAAATGAATAAATAAATAAAATTTAAGCAAACCAAACTTAAGGACTCTACCTCTAGATATCCTAGAGAATATAAAGACAGGTACAACTCAAGCACCTTGAAAAAGCTTACTTACACCAGTGTTTTTCCCTGATAAATTGGCCTTTTCTGCTGTCCAAAGCAAGTCACGTTCAACTTTCATATTTTGCTTTCAGATAAACCAGTTATCCTATCTGGAGACAGCCTACCTCTGAAATAGAAGTTACCAAACTAAGCCTACCCTTTCTAGTCAGGCTGCTTAGAAAACAGTATCTTTAACATATCTATTACAGTAAAGCTTATCTTTAAACAAAGCATAAATGGACCACACTCTCATATATTTGTCCTCATTTTGTGCCATCTTTTTCTATAACGAAATGTAGTATTCCCCAATCTTATCATGATTTAAGTTAAACATAAATCAAAAAATACATATAGTAGTTACTTTTTATAACAAAGCAGGTAATGCACATTTTTATTATTTATGAAACTTACAGCAATAGCAACATGAACAAAACACATCTTCTAGAGTCTTTTTGGGTGATGGATTCCAAAGTCTGGGAAAATTTCCACATGCATTTCAAGGAGGTTAGTTTCTCAATGTAGCTGGTAAAGATTCTTCCCCCCTAAATGATTGCCATTAACTACTGTCAATTTAATACTCAGTTTACCATAATAAAGTACTCAATAGAAAGTAACCATTCAAATCAGAAATTTTGGTAACTTGAAAGCTAATAAATTGTTCTGTCAAGAGAATTTCGAATCACATAGTATTTTTTTTTAATCACCTACTCTTTTTAACTAAGGATCTGTCATCACTGAGCTCCATCATAAAGTTAATTACATGAATCTAGAATGTACAGCTGCCCCCAGTCTGAAGGCTATGGACAGTATCTATTCCTTTGCTTTTACATGATCCTCCCCATGAACTTCTTGACTCTTGTCAGAAACACAGCTCCTTGTTTTTTGCTGCACCCTGTAGTTTTATTACTTTCCTTGTGCTCCCCCTCTCCTTCCATTTCTGAAGATTCTAACCGTTTGTAGACTCTGCAGCAGGTGGTAACACAAACTCCATGTGCAATAGCAACTGAATTTCCCTTTGATAGGCAGACATTCACCTAAATTTTCATATTACCCACCTTTTTTTCCCCTCGAAGCTTAAATTTGCCAGGTTGAAATGTTAACTTTCAGTTTAACAAAACCACTGTTGTTCACCAGGTAGAAATATATATTTTTTTAAATTTCCTTTGGGGGTAAAAGTCTATAATTAAGAATATCCCAGGGAATTGAGAAAAGGCATGTTTTTTAAGTAGAATAGATGTGACAGTGAGAAATATTGTTCTCTGATTCCAAGCATACATGGTCCTCTATATGATGACGTCCCGGTCTCATAAAGTTTAATTATCCATCCAGTTCTGCACCTAAATCCTGGCGAACCATCTCACTATTTTGGGGAATTACTTCTATTTAATGAGATACATTACAGGACCAATGGGAAATTCCATGAGTATCAGACCTTTCCTTATCATTTTGTTTGAAAGTGGGTTTCTTGGCTAGTAGCAAGATTGTGAGGTAAGTTCTAAGGAACTTTTGTTTTTACTGAGGGTGTATATATAAATATAAACATGAATATAAATATAAATACATTTGTTTGTTTCTGATTGAGGTTGGTGAGAGGAAGAAAGATATTGTGCAAAATAGAGAAAGCTTTAAATGTTCAAATACAGCATGGAGGAGCTCCTGGGTGGCTCAGTCGGTTAAGTGTCTGACTTTGGCCCAGGTCCTGGTCTCAGGGTCATGGGATGAAGCCCCCCGTCAGGTTCTGTGCTTAGTGGGGAATCGGCTTCTCTATCTCCCTCTGGCTCTCTCCCCACTGGTGTGTGGGTTCTCTCTCTCTCTCTCTCTGGAATAAAATCTTAAAAAAATATATTTATATGTAGCATGGAAATACTCAAATAGAGGAAAATGTATGGATTTTGGAAAGGAATATTCAGAGATGGAGATAATGCTGATAGTTTACCAAATGTGTTCACATGTAAATAAGAATAATGGAAATGCAAAAGTTACCTTATTCGGATACTTGGTGCTAGCCATACATCCCTCAGTCCATCAACGTATTGCCAAAAATTGATTAGGTCCTATTTGGTCTTACCTTAAATGTAAACAAGCAGCTTTTATCAGGGGTCATGTAGGTTTGCAAACAATATAATATCTAGCAGATTTAAATGGAATTAAAATCAAAAATTAGTATTAAAATGAAGAAAATCTGTATTATAGCTTAAGATAATAGGTTAAGTATATTTACGTAACAAAGTTTCTCTTTATCTCAAGAATATAGCAATACTATTATGAGAAGTGAGGCCAGCTTTTATCCTATCATGAATCACAGTGGTTTCTTTACTCTTCTAATGATTATATTTAAAAATATACAAGGAAATTGGCATTGAGGTTTTCAGAAGAATATGGGATAATGTTACTTTCATTCAGCAGAAGGTATTTTAGTGTTTCAAATTATGGCTATTTCCTAAAGACATTTTTTTCTGTCAACTACTTTTAGGAGATAAGAATATTTCATAATTAATTCCTAGCTGTTTCTTGTTATGCTTTTAGTAATATATGTCTGTACTTTAACAGGTTGGAGGTAGGGTTACAAAATAAATGTAATCCACATTTTCTATTTGTCAAAGCCTTCTCTTTAGAAACATAAAACATTTTGAAATTGGAAGTTTGGTAAATTACATTAAAATAAATAATTATTGTTTGGAAAGTTTCATGTCCTTGACTCTGAGCTAGTTTCTCTGAAAGATACACATAAATATAACATGGTTTCTACTTAAAGCTTAAGGAAAATATAAACTTTTAGGGTGAAGGACAAGTATATAGATTAATAAGCACAAAGCAGAATTCAAAGTGCATCACAAGGACCTATGTGTATATTATAAAAGGAAATCATATTTGAATTAGTTTTTAAAGAATGAATAAGATTTTGGTAGGAAGACATGTGAAGAGGAAAGCATTTCACATAGAAAAAAAGCATATGTAAGTGGGCAAATATTCAGAGGCTATAAAACTTGAGTCACAGTAAAATACATTTATTCCATTTGTATAGATTACATGAATGCTGTTAAAATGTAGCCAGCTGTAAGGCAGAAAACATGTGGGGTGCCAGGACATGGGGGATTTTGAAAAATTAAGACTATGGACTATGGAATGAATGAATGAGGCAATGGAACTGCTTAAGAGATTTGGTTAAGGAAGATTGATTTTGCAATGCCACAATTTATAGAAGGTATTTATTTAGCTAAAGTGATGATAAAGATTAAAGGCAGTACTTGGACATCATTTCAGTAAGCCTACGATTGTATTAAATGTAGAGATGGAGAGAAAAAAATGATTGTAAACAAAACAAATCAAAACAAAACGAATGCACACTGAAAGTAGAAAAGTACAAATATAATTGCTGAAAAGATTTAGGTGAAAAGAGAAGAATAAGACCAAGATAACTAGAAGTCTCATACTTAGCTATTGGGAGATTTATGGTCCATTATTGAGAGTTGTCGAAAGCATGATCTGGAGTCACGTCTCAGGGAGTCTGGTAAATAGGCTGTAATTATTGATTTCAGCCCAACAGTTCTGAATGACTGTTGTAATAATTGATGACACTAATACACTGATAATGTCATTGCATGAAGGACTTTGATGAAAATTCGAGTGAGATTTACCTATTTATCCTAAAATTGACATTGGGTCTATGGGAATTGAAATCACTTCTTGATATGATGTAGTTTAAAACACTTTAAATTGTATTTTCAATTATTGACCTGGGAGTTTCTTTGTTTTACTCTTATCTGTTCTTTACTCTCTATGCTTATTTTCCAAATATGAGCTACATATTTCCAGCTAACACAGCACACACACACACACACACACACACACACACACACAAATTTATGAGAGTAAGAGATAGTAAGACACAATATGTGTAAATAAAAGTGGTATTTTAATATTACCAAATTCCAACCTGGCAACATTCCCTACTAGTTTTGATTGGAGCAGATACATACATTTCAAGCTGTTTTTGTCATTTTTCTATGCGTTTACCTTTAGGGAGGAAGTAAAATGATTCTTAGTGTTGAACTCTAGTTAACTAGGTGCTCAACTGGGTAATATTAGAAAGTGTAATTTTCCATCCAAATTTTTCATGAAGGTTTATTTCATTTCAGACCAAAGGAAGATGGGAAATGAGTTCCTCTATTTTGTGTGACTAGGAGAAAATTTATGGCTCTGCCAATATTGCCAAGGCATTTTCCATGCCATTGATTTATAAACCCGTGTGGTCGTCTAAATGGTGGTCTTCTCAGCCTCTCATGATGCCATTACTCACAACCCCCAGGACCACAGCCCAGAGCAGCTCTTGTTCGTCTGCGTTAGGGCATAGGGGTGGGAGCTGTCATTAGGACAGCGTCGTGCAAAATCTATAAGGATCACTACATATTACCTAAATCTCTCTGTCTCTTTCTCTCTCTCTCTGTCTCTCTCTCTTTCGGATCAACTATTTCTTTCAATCCAAGTCTCATAGACATTCTTTGGCAAAACTATTCCAAGCTTTTAACATGGGGAGGTTTAAATCAGATTTTTAAAAAACGTATGTTTTGTTGACTTTTAAAGAAGAATTAGAGAATGTTTCCAAAGAGCATTCATGCCCTTGGTTTGCCTGACTGTTAGGATACGTGAGGTGGAGGAGGAAGTATTCTCCACAGACAGAGAATGGTGTTGATATCCACAGCACAGTCTTTTCCTAAGCTTAAACATATTAATTATTTAGACAAATACTAGCTCCTACAACAATCAAAACCACAAATTTCAGTAGCTTAACAATACATTTTATTTCTAATGTACATAGAATCTAAAATATTTATTTCTCTTACGTCTCATGGATCTGCTGTCTTCAATGTAGTCTCCAACGTACATTTGTTTACTAAGACTACCATAACAAATGACTGGTTAGCTTTAAATAACATAAATTTATGTTTTCATAGTTCTGGAGGCTAGAAGTCTGAACTCAGTGTCATCAGGGCCGTTCTCTCTCTCTCTCTCTCTCTCTCTCTCTTTCTGAAGGCTGTAGGAGAGGTCCTTCTTCCCTCTTCCTAGCTTCTGGTGATTTTTTTTTTAAAGATTTTATTTATTTATTTGACAGAGAGAGATCACAAGTAGGCAGAGAGGCAGGCAGAGAGAGAGGGGGAAGCAGGCTTCCTGCTGAGCAGAGAGTCTGATGCGGGGCTCAGATCCCAGGACCCTGAGATCATGACCCGAGCTGAAGGCAGAGGCTTTAACCCACTGAGCCACCCAGGCGCCCCAGCTTCTGGTGATTTCTGGCAATTCTAGGTGTTCCTTGCCTATAAACACATCTCTCCAATCTCTCCCTCTGCCATCACACAGTGTTATCCCTGTGCGTCTCTGAGTTTCAGGTCTCTTCTTCCAACCAGGATCCCAGTCCTTACATAAAGATACTAGTCATGTTGGATTAATAGACCATTCTAACCTACTAGGACCTCATCGTAACATGATTACATCTACAATGACCTTATTTCCAAATAAGGTCTTGTTTTCAGGACATCAAATTTGAGGTAAATGATTCAAACAAATACACAGGACATAAGGCTGAGCTACATTAATCTGCAAAAGGGTAAAATAGCATGGAATATCAGAGCTCAGAGAATGCTAAATGGACTGGGCCTACAGCTGGTGTGTATCTGTGCTGTTCCAGAAATAGCTGCACGGATGCATCCAAATCTCCAGGGACTGGTATCAATAGGACAGATATGTCGCCAGGGGGCAAAGAAAACAGGTTTCTGAGCAGGTAATCAGTATGTGTCACACTGGGTTCCTCCTCTTTTTTTCTTTTCTAATTCAAGATAAGCTAAAATGAAACACATCTGGGGAAAAGTGAATGAAGCTAAGAACAAGAAAAAATATTTTTTGTTGTCTTTTTTTGTCTGTTTCCAATTCACCAGGAAGGAAGTAATATTATTAGAATCTTCTTGGTTACAAGATTGGAATAAATACCACTGCATTTGTTGAAAAAGAAAACATTATAGAAATAAGTGCAATTGGTAATCTGATATATCTTTTGTCAAAAAATACCAAATTTATCATATTTGTCTCAGACTTATATATATATATATAATATAAGTAGGCTCCACACCCAGTGTGGAGCCCACTGTGGTGCTTGAACTCACCACCCTGAGATAAGACTTGAGCTGAGATCAAGAGTCAGATGCCCATCAACTAAGGCACCCAGGCACCCTTTAGATGTTTTTTAATAAATAAAATGTTATGGACAAATTTAAGTAACCTGTGTTTTCTTCTCCAGACCCTTTACCACCTCCTCTAGGAAAAGCTATTCTTTTTTTTTTTAAGATTTT
Organism: Potos flavus; assembly: GCA_028534135.1. Lineage (NCBI taxonomy): Eukaryota > Metazoa > Chordata > Mammalia > Carnivora > Procyonidae > Potos > Potos flavus. Next base: position 121,646,934 of record CM052895.1, read on the forward strand.
ATTTATTTATTTGTCAGATTTTATTATTTATTTATTTATTCATTTATTTATTTTATTTGTCAGCGAGGGAGAGAGCACAAGAGGGGGAGTGGCAGGCAGAGAGAGAAGCAGGCTCCCCGCTGAACAAGGAGCCCAGTGCAGGACTCAATCTCAGGACTGTGGGATCATGACCTGAGCCAAAGGAAGACACTTAACAAACAGAGTCACCCAGTTATCCCTAAAAGCTATTCTTGTATAACTGATATATATTATTATTTTTACTTTCTTTTTTTGGTCCAATTACATTGGAGGTGCAACACAATTTTGCTCAGAATAAAAGCTATAAATATTTACTTGATTCTTTTATTACGTCCAGTGTATTAAGTTGCGACTTAAATACAGTCAATCCCCCCCCCCTTCAGTGTGCAGTTTAATAAGTTTTAACAAATACATGCAGTCATATAACCACTACCAGCACCAGGATGCAGAACATTTCCATCACCATAAAAAGGTTCTTGGTGGTTCTTTGAGGTCATTCCCCTGGCCTTAGCCCCAACTCCTAGAAAATAATTATCTAATTTCTACCTCTACAGTTTTATCTTTCTCATGTAAATGGCATTGTACAGTATATATACCTAAAGACTTCTTTTACTTAGCATAAATCATTTGAGATTTATCTGTACTGTTGTGTATAACCATAGTCATTCCTTTCTATGGCTAAGTATTCTAGTGCATGGAGGTACGAGTTTGAGAGTTAATATTATTAATTATTAATAATTAATATTAATATTCTTTTTAATTTTTCTTCTGTTCTGTAAATGCAAAAATTCTAAATACACCAATTTTGGGGAGGGGAGAGCAAAAGATTACATGTGCTCCCAGAGGAAATATTGAATGGTGTTTGTAAGCCAATGGCCATCTTAAATCTGAAAATGTCCTTAACTTGTGCACTGGAAGCAACAAATTTATTACTTGCTATTCTACAGCACGTCGCCTCTCATTAAACTGAGATTTCTCATCAAAGATAAACATCAGTGTATGCAGTAAACCCACACAGTTCAAACTGGTAGTAGGTAACGTGTAGACCAATAAGTTTTAATCCTCAACGCCCCCAATCTGTAACCAACAAACCAAGTAAACTTTTGGGCTGTTTGAACAGCCTCAAGGCTACAGAGGCTGAAGAATCTGGGCACTCAGGAACCACACAGCCAGCTACTTAAGGTGTCTTTGTAAAGTCAAAGCCTGGGACTTATTGAAGAGCCTCCGGCAATGACTCCAGATAGCACATGCGAAGAATGGATTTTACTTCCTCTTCACAAAAATAGAAAAGCTGTGAACTAATTTGATATTTCATACAGATACTTTTATTTTGGAATGTTAAATCAACCATGCAGAAATCAAGCAGATAAAGCAATAGATTATGAGCTGCTGCTGCCTGTTTAGAATTATTTTAATCTTGCGGCTAATAGAGTAATTTATATCTATATATGATCTCTTGACACATTGATGTACTTGTATGAAAAATCAATAGAAATATCACAGACTGCCTACAGATCTGCTCATTTTGTTTTAGAATAGGTTTCAGTTTGCTTTCTGTTTTTCAGTATCAGCTTAAAAAAATTAAGTTATTACAATGAGAGAAAGACACATAAAATTAATGATTTGAAGTTAATAGGTACTGGCTCCCTCCAAATCAATTTCATTACTGTGGGATAAAATAAATAATGAGAAAATATTACAAATTTCACTTTTGTTATGCAAGCTAAATACACAAAGCCAGCCCCCAAAAGTTCTAAGACATAACCTAACATATATAAAGAACATTTAATACTGAGTCCATGCAATGAGCTTTCTTTTTTTTTTTTTGCAATGTGCTTTCTGAGGGATATACTAATAGGTGCTATGTATTACAAATAAGTAAATTGCATGCAGAGCTATTCTGCATGTCATACGTATTTTTTGGTAAGGTTTTCCCCCGCTTTCTTATTTTTAGGTTTTTTTTTTTCTCTTCAATGACATCCATAGGTATTGCTTATATCATTTCTCTATTAAAGTTCATAGATGGGGGTGCCTGGGTGGCTCAGTCATTTAAGCCTCTGCCTTGGGCTCAGGTCATGATCTTAGGGTCCTGGGATCGAGTCCCACATCGGGCTCCCTGTTCAGCGGGGAATCTGCTTTCCCTCTCCCTCTGCTCCTCCTGCTGTGTTTTCTCTGTCAAATTAAAAATAAATAAATAAAGTTCATACACATCAGAACTATGTTTTCTCTGAGGAAATAAACTTGCTACAATAGTAATAATACCCATCTTCTTGGTCTTATACCTTTGACTAGGGCTGGTCAAGGCTGAATCATGAGGTTTGATTTTGTTGCCTGAGACTATCCTTTTAATATTTATTTTCTTTCCCTGTGTCACCTAAACTCCCTTGCACAACCTAGTACCCTGATGGTAAGCATTTACATTTAAATAATTTTTTCATAGTCTTAATATCAAGTTACTCTCAATATAAACTGCAGAAGTAAATAATTATGAAAATTTCAGTATGAAATATTGCCTTCATTTTAATATCATTTTAATATGGGGAAAAAATTGACTTTCAAAATTTCCAGAGTTGGAGGTTTTGAAAGTGAGAACATGTCATAGACTGAAGTTCTCCGATACCATATAATTGTCTTTGTCTACTCACAAAAGCAATCTTAGTCTACCCTTCACAAAATATATTTTTATTCTATGTATAACAAAACATCACCAAACCCCCAGATACTCTTTCAAGTATTTGACATCAATGGCAACACGCCTTACTTGCTTATGTTTTAAGTCGTAGAATTCTGTTTATGATAGAAATATTCCAACGAGAAGCATCCCAATGAAGCAAAACTGCTTCTTTCATGTGGCATTTGATCACGTAAACTATTTTAGAAAGATGCCAATAAACTCTCATCCCGTACTTACTGTCGTACGCATTCACAAAGATTCTGCAGGTTTATGGGATAAAGTCATTTCTCAAAAACAGAAGTAAGTCTCTTAACGCTGTAATTTTGCCAGTAGTAACTTAAGAGAAATGGCTGGTACCTCGGCACCTGACTCTTAGAGCGACCTGAAAGCCAGAGCAATGTCAGATGCACGCCACGGAGGGCTGCCTGAGAAAGTGAAACACGGCTATGTGTACTTTAAGGGTGAACTTTAAATAACGGAAAACGCTGGCAAGCTGCTCTATAGTGGCTCTGTTTCGGGGAAATGGCTGTACCATCTGCAAAGCTAAACTGAAATGACAAGCCTTGGAGGCAGAGAGTAAACGTTCAATCCATTTGGCAGATAAATCAGGTCATGGATTGGTTTATTTAGCTCCAGTTTCACGTAAACAATATACAAGCAGAAGCGATGAACCATTGCTAAATTCGACAGGATATTCCGTTTGAGGTTTTATCTATGCTCCAGCTTCCGAGGGTCTACGTTCTCCCACTCTATCTCTTTGTTATGTTCGTCTCTGCCACGGCTGCCAGTGGATTTGGGGAGTTTAGATAGCACGATTTATTGGAACAACACATATTCTATAGTCGGAGAATAACTGAGCCCTCACCATTCCAAAGCTTGCCTAGCCATATTTCTGTAATAGAAGGAGACGTGTAAAGAAAAATACATACATAAAGCATGCTTTTCATATTTCCAAAAATAAAATAGGGGACATAGATCTAATCACGGGAGAAATGTACTTTCCCAGCATTTCACGGCCATGGGCACCGAACAGTCTCAAACAGCCTCGGATGCCCTGGGCAGCTAATCACTGAGAGGCAGCGGCCACACGGCTCTTCTGCCTTTGATCCTTGTGCGGAATTGCACATTGTGTTGGTGAGTGTAATGAAATGCTAGGTTCCAGTTCTGCTTGACTTCTGCTTTCCATTTCATCGAATTCTGTGTTAGTCTAGAGAGCAGAGCTGTATTTTCGTTTTCAATTTTGATGAAAGAATGTGCACTGCATTTTACCTTTATTCTCTGTGAAGGTCAAGGTGCAAATATGATAGAATACTAAAATCCAACTCCCTTTTTCAGTTTCCTATGAACCAAAGCAACACATTCAGCTTAACAACTGAATTAAAATTGTTCTTTTGGCTTCATACTATCAGAATATTTCACACTCGTTGAATTGTTACAAAGTAATATCTTAATAGAGGTAGAAAGACTTTGTTACTCCCATTGGAGAAATGTTAACAACAACAACAAAAAGCATGTGTTGTTCAGTTTCCCTTTTATTTTGATAAGATATTTTAAAAGAATATACTTTTCTTTTTTTGTAACTGCCTAATTTTTTCGTATAGTTTCAATATGAAATAGTATCAGGCCATAATAAGACCTGTAAAATCCTCAACTTATTGCTTCTGTGTTTTACCAAATTTGAATAGCAAAATATTTCCTGCAATAGGTGGGTTCAATTCACACACACACACACACATACACACACACACACACTGTTTTGTATTATACAATGATTTGTAGTATATTATGTTTTGAATTATATATTTTATATATTATATTTTGCATTATATATACACATAATACTTTGAAGACATTTTGAAGACTTGGTTCACTATGAAATCAATAAAATGATTTGTTGACTATAGCACTATGAGACCTGTATATGAGAAAAATGTATATATATCTAACTACTCTTCAATTTTAATCTAGTGAAAAACGTTGATCCAAATACAATTAATATAATTGAATCTACACTGGTACAGGTTAAATTTCTTTTCGGTTTCCATTATCCTTTTATGGTATGTCCTAAGCTGATTGTAGTGTGTTCCTAGCTGCTTCTCATAGATTCCCCTTCAGGACCAAAGGCCGTATTATTCAGTACTGGAAAAGCTGCTGCAGGCTGTCCTCAGGAATCTTCTCCAGGGTGTGCCCTCTGCTGTCATGCCCAAGTTAATGCATCCCCCTGGGGGGCAGCCCACATGTAGTAACTGCCCGATGGATGGGAGGCCATAAACCCTGTCCCTTCTTCCAGTTGCCAGAGAACTCCAATGAGTTCTGAGCTCACTGGGCGATTGAGGAATTTCATGTAATGTCATTGAAGCTCTGATTTTCTTCCTGCCATACCCTGTTTCCTCCTTCCCTCAAGAATTGTTGAAGCTGAGAATACTATCGTGTAAGTTAGTCACACTCCTATCTATGCGTTCAAGAACCTGACCTGCCACAGGTTGTGACACGATGGGTTCAAGAAAGTAGATGCTACAGTGTGATGTTGGAGTTGGAGTGCTCAGCATTGCCACTACCCAGATGGCCACGAGGACCTCATCACCGGCAGTATGTGGCCATGAGAGTCTCTGGCAGATTGAAGTACGGTGGTTCAACTTTCATTAATGGTGAACTGGGATTAGATGCCTATAGAATGAAATACACTCATGGATGTAATAAAAAATACAATTGAAAAAGTAACAATTATGACATAATGGAACTGGATGATTCTTATTTAGGGTAATTAATTATGATTTAATAAAAACGTGCAAAAGTCAGAGGGCCACCTTTTCAGAATATGAAGAAGCTCTCATTCTCTGAAGGTGGAAAGTGAAGAAAGCTAAAGAAACAACATAGAGCTTAATCATAAGAGCTCCAAATAAGGATGTATTCTCAAATTAGGCAAGGGCACTATGTTGAGTCCAGGACTATGATAGAAAAAAATGGGACCCTGATTCAGGTGATGGTGACATCTGGATTGATGCCTTTAAACATTGTGTATCTCCCAAATCCATCCTATTGAGGGATGGTGAGGGCCCTCTTCCCTGAAGGTGATGCAGACGACCTTGCCTTGCAATAAACCAAGAGTCCCCTCAATATTTGTATCCATATTTCTTTGCGTGGTCATAACATACCAGGGCTAGAGAAGCTCTAGAACTTTCTAGGGGGGGAATGGGGATTATATGCAGAAGGAGTTACAGGACCCAAGTCATATGTGCCAACAGGAGACTGGTGAGTGTAAATGGGACTGGCTCCTAAGGGTGCTGGATCAAGTAGGAAAAATGAGTTTGGACAAGGAATTGTTTATCAAATTGGAAATACTCTCACAGGATAGGATCTAAAGTCCTGGAAAGAGCAATATAAAAAAGGGTCAAAGATTTCGAGAATTAGATATGATGGAGTTTTTATTCTGTAAAAAGCTAAGAAGACCACTTGGTGACTATAGTCCCTGGAATGGGACATAGGATATTATTGACTGAAGCAATCAGGATGCACTAGTGGTAGAAACTCCGATACTAGAAGAAAACTCACTGATGGTGGTTGTCTATGGCCAGGTCTGATAGTAGAAGATACTGTACAGAAATGAGCACCCCAATAGCAAGGGGATTGAAAAGATGATCAGAAGTCTGACAACAGTTGCACTAGTAAAAAATGATGACCCTTTGCCCAATTGCCAATCCTGGACCAATTTTTAAACCTGAAACCCATTTTGTGAGAGAGTGTCATTGTTCCAAGGCAGAGGATGCTGCAACATCAGAGCAAGTATATATATAGGGCCCCAGTCTTTCCTCAAAGGGACCTATGGTGACTTACTTGAGTATTAGTACAGAGAGGGAAAGCTAATATCCAGATATTTTAAGGGCAATTAAACAAAGTGTAAAGTTGATGCTGACTCTCTGGGATTCAGAACCTCACCATGGATCCCTTATTAGAGTGTGGGTATATGGAGGACAAGTAATGAAGTCCTGATACTAGTCCACTCAGCATAGTCTACTGGGATTGTGGATACATCAGTGATTATATCTGTCCCTGCCACTGAGTTACTGGAATGAACTTACTAGGGAGTTGGCAGCATTCCCATGATGCTTTGGGGTCTATAGAGCAAGAGTTTCTTATTAGAAAACACTAAGTTAAAGTCTCTGAAACTCTTCCCTACACTGAGAAAGATGGTAATAAAAGACATCGGCAAATCCCACTTCAGTATCAGATATTAGCATCACACTGAATTAGTTATCTATTTTCCCACTGAAGAATTTTGCACAAACTATTACATCTGCCTGGAAGTCTCTTTTCTTCTATTTCATCTCACAAAGTACTGCTAATGTTTCAAACTGAGTCCAATCCTCACTTCCTTCCAAAGCTATCTTACACTGTTTTAATTAGGCCAAGTCCCCCTTTCCGTGCTATCATAATATCACATCGTTTTTCTCTGTGGGATTTGTCTTTCACACACGTTTATTTGATTAATGTGCATTCTTATATACCAGAATTGTAATTTTATCTCAGAATCTAGGAAAGAGTCAATAAATATTGTGATGAATGGCTTGGTTATATCTAGTCTTCCTATAATTTGAACACAGGGAATTCTACATTGTTGTATAATTTTATATATCTTATAGAAAAAGACGCTTATTGTACATCACAAACTTATAGATTTCACAGTACTTTTTTAGGAGAAAAAAAATCTATTATAATATCCATCTTTGAAACAGGAAAGAGAAATGGACTTAAGCCATCCCAGGCTGCACATTGTTGGAGGCTGGATTTGAGGCCGCTGGCTGAGCGAGGAGCTCACAGGTGTGGATGGTGCGCTGCGTGCGCTCCAAGTCTTTCACTAATACCGCAAGGGGCTCTATCCCAATGAGTGGAGTTTGATAGTAATTCTTGCTACAAGTAAAACAAACAAACCAAAAAACCAGAAAACAAACAACAAAAATCTTATTAGGAACTAAGTGTAGCTTCTGGGAAAATTTAAATACAAGTAAAAAATAAATATTATATAAAAGCTTATAATAAGGGTAAACATGTATGAATGAATAAATGGATAAATATACGCTTAATATTCTGGTAGAAATTCGCGTGTGTTTTTACGTGAGTACAAAAAGAATAGGGGCACCTGGGTGGCTCAGTGGGTTAAAGCCTCTGCCTTCGGCTCAGGGCATGATCTCAGGGTCCTGGGATCGAGCCCCACATCGGGCTCTCTGCTCAGTGAGGAGCCTGCTTCCCCCTCTCTCTCTGCCTGCCTCTCTGCCTACTTGTGATCTCTCTTTCTGTCAAATAAGTAAATAAAATCTTAAAAAAAAAAAAAGAAGAATGTGTAACTTCTACAATAGGAAAGTGTGTTGGCCTAGGGAGGATTTTGAGGTGGAAACAACATCCCACTATATTCTATATACATATGAAATAGAGAGCCAGGGAAATTATTTATTTAGCACAAGGCACTGTTTGAATTGTCTTATATACATAATCTTATTTATTATACAAAACAACTCTATAAATTAAAACCCATTCTCCTACTTTAGAGAGATAGTGGGGAAGGAATTAATATTTATTACTGTGTAACAGGCATTGTACCAACTTTATATATGTTCTTGATTAATACTCAAACAATGCAGGAATTTAGGTCTGATTATTGCTGTTTTACATATGAAAAAGCATAAGTTAGAGAGAATGTTTAATTTGCTGAAGGTCTCAGACCCAAAATAATAGTTGAGACAGATTTTGAACCCAACCTTGTTTGTTCCTGCTCCATAATGTGGCAAAGGTCCCTTTAGGGTCAGAGAAAATATGAATTTAAGGATTTATAAACAAACTTGGCAGAACATCAGACCTTTATTGAATATATTATTCTACCTGCTGTACACAAGATCCCGTGTATAGAGAAGCTGTTTTCTAAAGGGGTCTATAGAAGTCAACTATATCTTTGTATTTGAGAAAAACGGGCATTATAACAGAAAGTGACAAAAAAATTATGTGAAGCCTTCTTATATTTCACTTTTTACAAGAGTTTTCAATTATGTACAAGTTAGAGATAGATGGGAAGAAAAATTGATGTAGAGAAAGATGACAAATAGATTCAAATAAATAAATTACCCACATATTTTCAAAAAGCTTATAATTATTTCAATGTCTTTGCTTTCAAATTACAATGCATAAGATCTCTATTGAAGAGTAACGTGCATAATAATTTACCCAGTAAACTGTGTTATTTTTGAAGATTTTTAATTTTAAACTTTCATTAATATTACATGAGTGTATCTTATCATAGTCACACCCAAGCAGTTAAAATGTAGGGTGAATGAAATAACATAATATTTAAGAACCCAGGATCTTAGATCCTATAATGATTTATTTATGAGCCATCTGGTTATACAAATATGATATTATGGTCAAATGTGCTCTATATGCATGGAAAGAAAGAATTATTCAGAAAGAAATAATTAGGTTTTAATGAGTTACATCCCAAGGCAAGCTGTAAGATTTAGGTAACAGACTCTTCTTGCAAGTGAAAAAGTTGTATAAATATATATTGTAATGTATATAATAGAATATTAGCATGTACACACAAACACACACACAAGCACACACCTATTACATCACTTTACCATAGTAAGAGAAACTTAGAAATACAGCATTTTATCTAGGGGATTATAAATGCAAACAGATACAGTGACTATGACTCACTCTGAGTTCTTAAGGGATGGCAGGAGAGCCCAAGGGAGTATGGACTTCCATTTCTGTTATTACTACCATTAATCAATTTTTACCTCCCCATCTGTCACATGTCTATAGTGGGCCTGCACAAATACATATGTGGGGTTATGTGTGGAATGGGGTGGGAAATTGTCTGAAGCCACTTCAGTTTCTTTTTCATGAATTCCTAATTCAAGTAGTGTTAATATATGGGTGAAATTAACTTCCAAAACAAGTAGAAAGGATATAAATTACAACAAGCCAAAAGTCTTTTTTTTAATTAAAAAATACGACTCTCTTGAGTATAGCCAAAAATCAAAAGGAAAAGTATTCTTCAATCTGTAATCAATGTTGCAAGCCAAGACAACTAAAATTAAAAGCAAAATTTGGAACAACTTCAGGACATCATGGACACAAATGTGATAATAAGTTGAAAATACACTAGATCATAACATATAGTACATATGTTGTACACTGTACAATTCCAGGATGCCATTTACATTTGCTATGATTTTTATGGTGCTTCTCACCACCATCAAGTTGCGTAACATGGCAGCCTTATCGATCTATACGTTATGGGCATCTATTATATCTATAACAGTGAAAATAAAAACTTAACAAAGGTCCAAGGAAGTGTCAGATACTTGAGCTCTACACAACACCAATTACAAATACCATTTATTTCATTTCTATATTAATAACCAATTTCCTTTTACTATCCAAATGAATAATTTTATCATCAGTTGAATAATGTAAATTTGGATCATCTGAACTACTAAGTGAATATATACAGAAAATAGATATTGATTCTCATCTAAGGGAAAATTTGTTTCCTTTACCTAAGAATTTTTTTTGGGGGGAAGTGGGCAGAAGCACTCAAATATTTGCAAGTATTTATTATTTTCTCCAAATATCCATATGATTCAAGTAATTTATATCAGGGTACATAAATGAGGTTTACACCTAACAGTAAACCATAAAGGATATAGTACAGTATTTATTATTAATAATTAATAATTATTAGTAATATCCTATTCCTGTGTATTTATTTCCTGTAGAGTGTAACAAAACCATCAACATCTTTCATTTCACCAAGTCTCTCATTTCTGTTTGTCCTGGCATAAAGAGATCATAATACCACTTCTTCACTCCAGGCCACACTCTTTCAAACTTTAAAACTACCCGTGAAAGATAGGTCTTTGATTCCTATTTGGATCTACCCAACACTAGTGAGATGACCTCCTTTTATATAATAAGGTAGATTATGTATATGCTTCCCAATAACCTGAGATATAGGGCTGCCTGGCATCAAATAGAGTGGGAACTATTGGGGTCACAGATGTAAATTTATTTCAATAGATACTTCTCTTATTTGCTTATTATAAATATTTTGTTACTAAATGTCAATTGAATATAGAATATTATAATTTTCTCACATGGTCTTGATAGTTATATTTTCTTATTTAGAAGACTTTGTATATTATAAACAAATAGTTTCAAGTTTCAAAGTTTGAATAAAACATTTAAACTTCTAAAGAACATAGGTCAGAGAGAGTTTGTAATATATCTAGCTATCTAAATTGAGGGGACAAATGGGCAATTCAACAATAGTATTTGGATACTTCAACACCTCACTTTCTATAACAGATAGAGCAGATGGGCAGAAGATTAACAAAGACTAGAAGATGTGAACAACATTGTAATCTATTTAAACCTAACGGACATCTGTAGAACACTCCACCCAACACGCCACATTCTTCCCAAGCGCAAGTGAAACATACTTTAGGATAGACCATACTTTAAACCATAATATAAGACTCAATAGATTTTAAAATACTGAAATCATATAAAATTTGTTCTTCTACCACAATGAAATTAAATTACAAACTGGTAATTCACAAATTGGTGAACTCACAAATGTGTTGAAATTAAGCAATACACTCACTCTTAAATAACCGATGGGTCAAAAAATAATTCACAAGGGAAATTAGAAAATATTTGAGATGAAAAAAAAGAAAATACTTGAGATGAATAAAAATGAATGCAACATACCAAAATTGAATTCTAATAAAGCAGCACTTATAGGGAAATTTGTATCTACAAATGCCTATATTTTTGTTTGTTTTTTAAATTCCTTTTGGCTTTTATTTATTTATTTTTTAAGACTTCATTTATTTATTTGAGAGAGAGAGAGTGTGTGACAGAGCACAAGCAAGGGGAGATGCAGAGGGAAAGTGAGAAGCAGACTCCCCTCTGAGCAGGGATCCCAATTCGGGGCTCGATCCCAGGACCCTGGGATCATGACCTGAGTCCAAGACAGATGCTTAACTGACTGAGCCACCCAGGTGTCCCCAAATACCTATATTTAAAAAGAAATAAAGATTTCTGACCCATAACCTAACTTTTCACCTGACGACATTAAAAACAAAAGAGGAGGGGCACCTGCGTGGCTCAATCAGTTAACCATCTGACTCTTGATTTCAGCTCAAGTCATGATCTCAGGGTTATGAGATCAAGCCCTACATGGGACTCCACGCTCAGGGCAAAGTCTGCTTGAGATTCTCTCTCTCCCTCTGCCTCTCCCCCTGCTCATGCTCTCTCTCTCTCTTTCTGAATTAATAACTTAAATATTTTTTAAAAAAAGAAAAGAGCAGCATACTAACCTTAAAGTAAGTGGAAGTAAACAAATAATACAGATTGGAGAGGAAATAAATGAAACAGAGAATTAAAAACAATAGAGAAAATAAAACCAAAAGTTGGCTCTTTGGAATGCACAACAAATAACTCTGCATTTTAAACTTAATTTCTGATTGAAGAATCAATTCTTTAATTTCCTGCTCCAAGAATTATATGTGTGAGCTAGCAGGTGGGAAGAATATTTTTGGCCTTGGAGCCCTAACTGGTAATCTTGAAAGCACATGGCAGATATAGTTAATGAGAAAACATTTTGGATGGACTGGATATATTGATATCGTTAGGATCCAAGTCATAAGAACAAATTCACTCCAAATATGTAAAATAATTCCTAAGGAAAGGAATTAGTTATAGGGACAATTCTATGTGTTTCTTCTCATGGATGGAGATGATAGTTGAGATGAGGTATACAAATAGAGTTATCTGCCTTGCACAGAAGCTGAGAGGTAAAAAAATATATATAAAATAAAATTCCACAAAATTTGCTGTGATTCTCTGATTAGCAAACCTGAGCAAGAGCAATTATCCAGTCTTTTGTTTTTGTTTTTTGTTTTTTTCCTGAAGTACTGGCCATTTTTCCATTAAACAAGCTTGTCATATTTCAACTATCTTTCTATCACCATTTTCTATAAATTAGGATTTTTGTCAATTGAACGATAAGGAAAATGTACATTTTCTGGTTCTCATTATCCTACTTATAGATGAGGGCTATAGCCCTATTTATAATTATCATTTATCAATACTGCCAAAATTATGGTAATTGGATTAGATCAACTACTGGTAAGTAAATAATCTGAACAGGCAATTTCTTTTAATGCTATGTCTTCATACCTGGGAGAGTGCCTGGCATATGGAAGGTATTCAACAAATATTGGTTGAATGAATTGATCATATCCACAATGTCAGCTCAATATATTTGACACAGAAAAGATGTAGTATTTAAATAAATTATCAACTAAATAACCAAAAATTTTCATCTAAAGAGCATAAAATACTTCAGTGAGATCCAATACCCAAAAATTTGTCAGGGACTCTAGACTTGTTACCATGATTTTGTCTGCATTTTTGTGTTGTATCTTATTCATTATCTCTTGCTACATAACATAATGGTATCACCACAGACTTAGCTTAAAACAACATACGTTTATTATCTCACTGTTTCTCTACATGGCTTTGCTGTGTCCTCTGCTTATGGGTCTCACTCAGGAAACTGCAGTCTTGATGTTAGCTAGGACTGGATTCTGTATCTGTAGGATTCAGTTGGTTGGATAGTCCTCCTTGATCACATGGTTGTTGGAAACATTCTATTCTTCAGATGCTGGACTGAGTTTCTTTGTGGGCTATTGTCACATGCTCAGATCCTAGAGGTCACCTGCAGTTCCTTGTCATGTGGTGTTCACCAGCATGGTTGCTTGCAAGAGAGAGGGGGGGGGAGAGAGTCTAAAGTAAGATAGCACTACAATCATATGTAATATAGTCATGTTCACATAATCCAAATATTCTGTCTCCTTTTACATTTTACTGGTTAGAAGTAAGTCACAGTCTTGCCCACAGTCAAGGTGAAGGGATCATACAAAGGTCTAGCACTAGAAGGCAAGAAACATGGCAGCCACCTTAAAAGTTTGTCTCATGTATGTAGGGGAAAACCTAGAGCTGTTTACAAATAACATTTCTGTTATACTGAAAGTTAGAAGAATAAGAACTCATATTTATCTTAGAAGTTACAGCTTATCTTAAAGACTGTATGAAAAAGGATCGGAAAAGAATGTTATGATAGTTGACACCAGAATTGTTAGCAAATTTGGAATGGATTTTTGAAAAGCCAAAAAGAAAAAGTAATTAGTTCAGAAAATTGACAACTAAAAGGTAACTAACTTGCTTACTTCTCCCAGCCTCAGTTGACCCATTGCCCATAGACATGGAGGGCTTGCTTCCCTCCAAGATGTGCACTGACAATACAGAAATTAGTAATGAAAAAGGATGCAAAAAAGCGCATTAAGTTGCAGAGTGAAGGTGTTAAGACTTAGGCAAGCCTTAAATTTTAAATCATAGGAAAAAAATATTCAAGAGAAAAGAGAGGGGAACTTTAATGAAGCAGAAAGAAATATGCTTTTTAAAAAAAGAATGAAATCAGAACCTTAGGTAATCTCCCAAAATGTGGAAGACTCAGAATATAGTTAAGAATGCTTAAGACCCTAATTAAAGAAAGAAAGATTCCCTGTTGAGATGAGTCTTTGCTGCAAAGAGAAAGTGTTGGTCCAAAGCTGGTAAGTAGCTCTCACATGAGCAGGAAGCTGAGCTTCATGCAGCTTCTTTTAGGTGTAGAGGCAGAATGGTAACTGGCTGTGCTTTCAAGCCTGTTTGAGGATTCACAGGCATTGTGTTTATTAAATCAAGTGTTTGAAAATTCTTACAAACAAAGAAAATATTTTGAATTTGAAAGTAATTTAAGCTGTTTGGAGGTGTTTATTTAAAGTGACACTTTAAAAGGGATTAATCATTAATTAATCTAAGGATTCTTAAAAGTAGTTACGTATTTATGGATTTAGAAATAGCATAAAATTTATCAACTGAACATTAAGTTTTAAGAAAGAGCTAAGATTTTGAATTTGTAAATCTACTAAATTTAGAATCAGATATCAACAATAAAATATAAATTGTTTTTTTCTAAAATACTAGCTGCTAATTTTTAATTATTTATTTATTTTTAAGATTTTTATTTGTTTGTTTGAGAGGGAGAGAGAGAGAGAGCGCGCAAGAGCAGGGGGAGGGGCAGAGGGAGAGAGACAAGCAGACTCCCCGCTGAGCGAAGAGTCAACTCCTCAGGTTCAATACCACGACATAGCGATCATGACTTGAGCTGAAACCAGATGTTTAACTAACCGAGACACCTGCAGCATGTGATACTATCGGCCACCTAAAATATGGATTCAGAACTATGGAAAATATTCTTTCATATTAACATTGTGCAACCATAATGTTGAACAGATATTTTCCCTCAATTGTGTTCATCATTTTTCTATTTCTGAACCTATCACCATACTCAAAGGGATGCAGTCTGCTGATAAGGATTAGCTTAAGGTCAGCTTCTACTGAATCATACAAAATGGTTTCCGTACTGGAAAGTGGGATCCTATTATCTAAATTAAGAGAAGGGGTACAGAGTATATAAGCTTTATTAGTGTATAACAAGTTACCAAAAGTTTAACAGTTTAAAACGACCCACAATTGATTATTTCAGTTTCATGGGTTGGGGAATCCAAGCATAGCTTAGTTTAATCCCTTGTACAGGGTCTCAGAGGGTTGTAGGCATGGGCTTGTCTGGGGCTGCGATCTTATCTGAGGTCCCTGGACTTCTCCTAAATTCATAAGGTTGTTAGCGGAATTCACTCACTTGTAGTGAAGAACTCATGGTGGATTGCTTCTTCAAGGCCACGAAAAGCAGCATGTCTGCAATCCTAGGATAATCTCTCTCGTGATTCACTTTATAATAATCCACTTCACCTTGCTCAAATACATAGAAAAACAAGAAAATTTTCTTAGAGTACACTTTTTTCCAAAATGATACATTTATTTACTGTAAGCCTAAATGGAAAAGATAGTTGATTTTTACTTGATATCTTCTGTATAACTGATATTGCTAATGTTGATTAAACAGATTTTATATCATAATTAGTAATAGCCTATTTGTGCCCAAAAGAAAGTGAAATTGTCACAGTGATATAAATTTCAATGTGAAAAAAACAAAGCTACAATGATTAAATATGACATTTTCTTTTATCAGGAATAAGCTCGGAGATAATCCAGATGGTGGAAAATATTAAAATCTAAAAAGGGAGATATTTTTAAATTTAACTCTGTCAGTGCAAAATCTTCTTCTTCTAATTTTATTTTTGAAAGATCACTCTTGAAATGAGCACAGAAGTCTGAAAAAGAAAATATTTATTGAGCAACTGTTCATAATAACCTACCATATTATAAAGATACTGAAAAAATACGTACACTATATAGAGGCAGAACATTTAAGTAAAGTTTTATGTCCACAGGAATTTGGCTTGGGAAATAAAACTTTACACTTACTCAGAAAGCAGACTTTGCATCCTATCAAAGAGTTAAAAATGCCCCTATTAACATATGTAGTTTTTCTGTGATATAAGTCAGTTAAAAAAAAAAATCATGGTAGTTTTTTTTTAATAACCTTAGCTGGAATTCCCTGATACTGGTGAGAAGTCATTTCTGACACCCTGGTAGCAATTTGCATATGATTAAAAGCAATGTTTTTGCATTACATTCTGAACACTTATTTTTAACTTGTCAAATACCGCTCGAAGAAAGAGTGGTCCTGCATACTTCTGAGAATCAAGAGCAATGCTGTCACAGCAAAGGCGATCAACTCGCCTGCATATGACCAATGAATTCTAAAGCTCAGGTCAAAAAGGATTTTTTTTAATGTATGGAAAAAATAAGCAAAATAAAAAAGTTATAGAAGGATAAGAAATGTAATTGTTGTAAATTCATGTAAAGCAAAGTATTTAAATATAGTCTGAGCCCTTGAAAATACAAAGGAAAATAGACTTCCTCCTATATGTAAGGTTTAGCCGACTTCATAATAAGAGCTTAATCCTTTTTGCTGTGTTAGATCATTTATTCATTTTCATTTCAAGTCATATTCCTTTAACTGATACAGAATTTACATATGTCTCCTCATTCAAATGTGTCATTAAGATGCAGGCTATGTTACAGGGCTTGGAAATGATCTTCAGACATCTGTCTCTGGAACACTTAAGAAGCTAGCTACTCCAAACAGACCCTGGACACTTCTCATCAGAATATGTCCCTGATGCTGATCATTAGCATGAGAAATAACTTATAAGCAGAATTTTACCATTTCTTGGGTAAGGTTAACTCTGTCGAGTTTATGGAAGCAATGAAACACACCCTTGGCAACTCTCAGGAACAATGTTCCTATTTTTCATTGTCATACCTACCAAGAAGCACATAGCACATTCTGGAAAAGAAAGGAAGAGATGGAATTTTGATCTAAAAACCTAAAATCTTGATGCAGGAAGATTTCTCTTATGTCTAATTCATAGCATCCTTATTGGTCTGATCTAGCTGGGAGCAGGGAGTGGAGCTATATAGGATACAAGATTTAACATTTGTGGAAATCTCTTTTAAAATAATGATCTATAAAATCAAATAGAAAAAAATCATTTATTAATTACAGACACAAAAGAGTCTGTGTGTTTGTGTGCCTAAATGATTGATTATTAAAAATATGGAGAAAGCTGACATATTTGCTAAAGTAAATTGATGATTAAAGACCCTGAGCCTGTTGTGATCTCTTGTATTAGTTTTCTATCACTGCTGTAGCAAATTCTCATAAACATAAAACAACAATTATCTACCAACAGCTCTGTAGGTTGGCTGAGTGGGCTTGACTGGATTCTGAGCTTAGGGTCTCATGGTGTCAAAATCACTACGTGATCTAGGCTGGACCCATAGCTGGAGGCACTGGGAAAGGAAGGAAGGAAGGAAAGAAAGAAGGAAGGAAAGAAGGAAGGAGAGGGGAGGGAGGGAGAAGGGGGGAGGGAAGGGGGAGGGAAGAGAGAGATAAAAAAAGAAAGAGAGGGGGTGGGGGGGGGAGGAAGGAAGGAAGAAATCTTCCAAGCTCATTTAGATTTTTGGCAGAATTCAGCTCCTTGTGATTGTAGGGCTAAGGTTCTTCTTTCCTTGCTGGCTTGTACCTAGGAGACTCTCTTAGCTCACTAAGACCACGTACGTTCCTTCTCATGTGGCCCTCTCAATCTTCAAAGCTAGCAATGGCACATCAGGTCTTTCTCAAGCTTCAAATCTCCCTGACTTCTGCTGAAAGAAGCTGCTTTTAAGGGCCATGTGATTAAATCAGGTCCATTCATATTATCCCCCATCTTAGAATCAATGGCATCATATAGCATAACATAATCATGGTAGTGATAACTCTTTCTATCCATAAGTTCTTGGGATTAGAACTGGACAACTCTCGGGGAACATTTTAGAAATTTTACCTATCACACCTCTTTTCAAGAAATCCATGACATCCCAAAACAGCTACCTTATTTCATAGTCCTTATTATATTTTTCCTCCTGTTCTCTCATGTCAAAAATGTTGAATCAGCTACTGCATCCCCTTTCACCTATCAGTCTCCTATCAGTTCTCTAGTGATGAAAGTTTTAGCAGTTTCTTCATTAACATTTTCTTCATGCAACTATCAAGAGTCTGTCTACTCTCAGTGATGGGATCCTCACTGTTGGTTGGATAGTGAGTTGGTTTGTCAGTAAAATTCCCTTTCATGGTCTGCTCCTTAGAGTCATTTCTGGTATCAACTGTCTTAGAAGAGCTCCCCTGGAAACAGACTCTGAGTTGGAGACTAAATGTGAGATTTGATTGGGGAGTGTTCTCAAGTAATACGCCTGGCAGAAAGTAAGATAGAACCGGGCAGAGGGAGAAGCTAGTACTTGATGTAGTGTTAAAGGAGGTCTCAACTGATATTATATCAAGTTCAAGGCATTATGGCTGGGCCTTTGTAACCTCACATTAGCCAGTCGTATGAGGTAATTCCCTCCAGTGAGTAATTCCCAGCGAGGTTTCAGTTGGGAGCCACCAGCAGCTGATAAGGCAGAACACTGCAATATCTACCAATACCACAGTACCTACTAATATTACAATACCAACACTCTAGTACCTACTGCCACTACAGTATCTTCCAACACTGTAGTACCTACCAACACTACAGTAACTATCAACACTACAATATCTACCAACACTCCTGTATCCACTAAATCTACTGTATTTACCTCCACTACAGTATCTACTAACACTATCATATCTACTATCATTATTGTATCTATCAAGACTAACATACATACAAACACTGTGGTACCCACTAACAGTACAGTATCTACTTATACTGTAGCATTTACCAACACTAGTATCAATACCATTGAAGGAAGAAATTATCTTCTTTGCTCAACAGGAAGTTTTCTAAATTTTATTCTAAATTAGAGAAAATATTCTTGACTTTAGAATGCTTACATTATATGAAAGCAAAAATGCATCACACTTGTTGCCATCAGGATAGAAGAAGGACAGGGGTGCCTGGGTGGTTCAGTTGGTTAAGTGTCTGATCTTATTTTCAGCTCAGGTCATGATCTCAGGGTCATGAGTTCAGGGTCCTGAGATCGAGCCCCTCCTTGGGCTCATGTAGTGTCCCTGTATCGGGCTCCCCACTCGGTGTGGAGCCTGCTTAAGATTCTCTTTCTCCCATTTTCTCTGCCCCCCCCACCATGCAGGCTGTCAATCTCCCTTTCTCTCTTAAAAAAAAAAAGGATAGACAAAGTACAAATAATGATAGACGTGATAATTATAAAAAACTAAGTCCTTTCTGACAAGAATCTAGGAATTTAAATATTCTAGCTTTTATTTTAAAAAATTCAAATGGTAAAATTTTTCTTCCTTTTAATCCCACCTACTGAACTAAATATCACTTGCCAACTTAATTCAGTGGATCCAAATGCATTAATAAAGACTCTCGATGCTAGAGACCTAAGCTTTAGCCCTTTCTATTCAGTGTGACCTTGAAGAGGTCATTTAACTTCATCCTTTTTTTCCCCCTCATTTTTAAAATGAAAATATTGGGATAGTTAATTTTTTTAAAAATATATTTTATTTATTTATTTGACAGAGAGAGAGAGAGAGAACACAAGTAGGCAGAGAGGCAGGCAGAGAGAGAGGGGGAAGCAGGCTCCCCGCTGAGCAGAGAGCCCGATGCGGGGCTCGATCCCAGGACCCTGAGATCATGACCTGAGCCGAAGGCAGAGGCCTAACCCACTGAGCCACCCAGGCGCCCCGGGATAGTTAATTTTTAATGTTCTTTCCAAGTCAGCAACCATAAGCTGGATAATTGATTTTATTCCCTTTATGAAAAATTCTTCTCCCTGGTCTTAGATTTCACAATCTGTTTTCCGTGTTTGTCTTCTTTACCACTTGAGCAGCCTTGACTTGAAATATAAGGCCACCCCCATACAAGCTGTTCTGATCCGCCAAGCTGTCCACTCTCCACCCCACCAATGAGTGTGTGTGTGTGTGTGTGTGTATGTGTGTGTGTGTGTGTTATTTACATATCCTGGCAATAGAAATTCACAGGATTCTTTCCTTTAAAGAATTTCCTGTGTATGAGCTAGCACCTCAAGTAGCCATGGGAAGATTTTGAAGCTCCAAAAGGAGAAAACTTCTAATAGCAAATATAAAGAATGTTCTTGTGTTAAATAGGCAAAAATATTTTTTTTCTAAAGTGATTCACTTGGATCCTAAGAATATGACTTCTATCTTTGACTCTGGCTAATTTTTAGGGAATTTACTGGCTCCATAGGGAAAGGCCTTCACTCTGCATATCAGCGTTCCAGTGTGAGAAGCCATCACAAACCTTCATGGCCATGCTCTCTACCCACTCACTTTTCTTTCAGTCATCTGAGCTTTCTCTTATGATTGAAAAAAATATAAAGAAGAAATAATCTCACTACCCAGAGGTGAACACTGGTAACATTCCAATGTGTTTTTACTATTATGATTCTTTCTCATACACTCAGTGTCAAGATTTTGTGTCATTAAATATCTGAGACTTTCCAGACATCACTCTTTTAACTTGAAATTATTTTTACTGTTTCAAGAAAAAAACAGTTCTGTGATCAAAATCGGATTGAGAAAGGTACTATGTAAGATGGCTAGAATATATTTCTGTATTTGATGGAACTTGATAGATAATAACTTGATAGATTATCTTGTTATCACAAGATAACTTGTGATAATCTTTGATAGAGATTAAATCACACTATATGAATTTCAAAGGCAGAATGTCCTAATTGGTAAGACCACAAATCAGAGAATATTGGCTTCAAAATTTTAGCTTTGCCACTTAAAGGATGTCTGACTTCTGGCAAATTGCTCAACTTTGCTAAATAATTTCTACAGTTATAAAAAGAAAATACATATTTCTTAGAATATTTATCATAATATTTATAAAGCTTATATTATAGATTCCAAGAATGGAAATGCGTTCAGTACATATTTTGTCAGAGTAATAATAATAAGAAATAATAATAATAATAGATATAAGAAGAAATAATAAGAAGAAACCCAAATACTGATCTAGCACTTACTAGATGTCAGATAGTGTTCTAAACACTTTATATATATTACCTCTATTACTTCTCACAACATTTTTGTGAAGCCGGTTCTGTTATAATGAAGCCCCATTTTACAAGTTAGGTTAGGTAAGTGAAGAAAAGAGAGGTTAACTAACTGGCTCCAGATTACACAGTTGGTAAGTGATCAAGCCAAGATTTGGATACAGTCTGTGCCTTTAACCATTAGTCCAAATCATGGAAGTTGTTTAATCAATTTTATTATCTTCGTATTTTACTAAACCTTCATATATTAAACCTAACTTATTTAAGGTAAAAAGTATTACCTAGAAAAAAGTGGTTTCAGTTTATCTAGTTTGATGACTAATAAGATTGATGCAGAGATGTATTTGTGATTGGCTCATCAGCTTTATCATCTGCTTTGAGAATGCTTAAAACAATGTGAATGTTTAGCTAATATACATACTAACCTGAAATTATTGTTTTACTATTAATGTGTACTTTTATAGAGAATATGCCTGGGTTATCATCAATTCTGTATTATTAAAACCCATATTAATAAAGGGTTGAGAGCTGAATTCTAATTTTAGGGTATATATTCAATACTGTGGACATCTGCGAGTTTGGGTAGTGGTCCGGGATCCACCCACTTTCTTCAGACAGCAGCATCTTGACTTTCCTTTAGGAAACAACTTCCCCCTAACTCTGAGGGCATGTGGTTTAGGCACCCTGAAGTCAGGGTGCATCAGTATCTAGTATAAAGCGACCCTATTTTCATACCTGCAATGAAATACACAATCTCGTGAGCTCAATTTGTTGCATGCTAGACACTCACAAAAGGATATCTTCCAATCTCTCTTGGTAATTATTATTTGGAGAAAAGTTATTTTATACATTTACTGCCACATAGACACATACTGATATACATATTTTGAAGTTTATTTTATTTAAAAATGCTCAGTTTCAATATATTTTATTGATGAATATAATTAAAATTATAACCTAAATCACAACATTGTGAAATTCATAATATAATGACAATGGATATATATGATGAGTAGTAGAAAGATCTTTTTGTTCATTTCCCAATGAAAAACAATAAAAATGGAATTAAAATAATTGAAATCTTTTATTACTTTATGTGGCAATTTACTGAAGTTTTGGAGAAAAAGAGCAGGAACATCTTAAAATAAAATAAAATTTTCATATAATTATGCCTATTTAGCACTGCAACAACTTTTATATTAAAGTAATACTTTTTAATGAAACCTTGCTGTGTATGCAAGTTGTGAAAAAAATATCAGTACTAAAATAGAACACATTTTTATTTCACAGAGAAAAAAAATCACTGTCTTTTCAGTGACTTGCCTTACTCTCATTCCATACACTCCTCACAGTTGAATTGCTTAAACTACCAACAGAACTTCATGGTCCCCTGAAGCTTCCGGTCATTCCTGCCTGTGAGCAGGGAGAATTAGAGTAGTGGTTCAGCTGAATTAAGAGACCCAACATCAGTCCTCATTGCTGTTGTGTCTGGTCTGACCTGGCATCCAGTGCTGAATACTATCCTCTCTCTACCTTGCCTTGCAAACAAGCCTCCTCTTTGAACCATCTACCACACCAGTTCCAATCAATTGGCTCAGACTTGTTGTCTGTCAACATTTCTCTGACTTAATAAACTACCCACTTCTCTTAAGACTATTAATAAATAACCCATCTTAATAAATAACCCACTTCTCTTAAGACTATTTCCCTGTTTCATTTTCTGCTGATGTGTCCAGAATTTAAGCCCTAAGTCATTACATGATCAAAGCCTTG
This sequence comes from Potos flavus, assembly GCA_028534135.1. Taxonomy (NCBI): domain Eukaryota; kingdom Metazoa; phylum Chordata; class Mammalia; order Carnivora; family Procyonidae; genus Potos; species Potos flavus. Next base: position 121,670,035 of record CM052895.1, read on the forward strand.
TGTTCTACCACTTGACCTTATCGATAGTGACTGCCATCCTAGAGCTTTGTTTCTGTGCTTTGTAGAAAACAGTTATTGTGCCAAATGGTAGTTACATTAATTAAAATAAATGTAGATTCTTTCTTTTTTAGGACCTATTTTAAAGTAATCTGTACACTCAACGTGGGGCTTGAACTCACAACCCAAGATCAAGAGTCTCACACTCTACTGACTGAGCAAGCCAGGCGCCCCAGATTATTTCTGATCTTCAGTAGCTCATTATATAATGGGGAACAAAACATGTTACAAAGTGAGAGATCCTATACCATGAGAGATACAGTGGGAGTGTCTAATATGCATCCATTTCCCATGCTTAGTCTGTAAGTTGATTCTGTCAATTGACAACCACAGAAGGCTATCACAGAACAGAGTATTTTAAAGCTTGACAATATAAAAAAAATGGTATGGAGGACAAAAGTTAGAAGAAGAAGAAAAAGAGAATACATAGAAATACTTTATCTTACATATAGATAAGTCATGATATAACATCTAATATTGATGACTTAAAGGAAGTAGAGGATCAAGTACATCAAGTAGATGAACAAATCTAACCACCTAAAAGTAAAAATGTTAACTGTCAGAGAGTAAAAGTAGGGCAGAAGTCAGTTTTCAAGTTTTATAAATGGAGGCAACCAGTATTGTTAAAAATTAATAAATCATGAAATGTAGACATAGGAAAACATATTAGGAAGAGAATCATTATGGAAAAAATGACAGAAATGTTTAAAATTAAAACCTTCTGAAGATTGGGGTTGGGACTCAGTCTGGGCAAAAGAGGAGACATTCACTTTTTATTTAATATCCTTCTCTACTATTTTTGTTATCAAACTTATGTATCAATTTAAAATTATTAGATTAAATTATAAAGTTGCTATGAAATCCAGTTATGGAAATATTTTAGGAGTACAAATACCTACATTTGAAATAAGCTGCCTTGGGAAGGAAATATGTCAAGTCTCTGATATAGATATTCTCATTATCCACATTGTACAATTTGAGAGACAAAGGCTTAGTGATTTATATAAATTGACCAAAGTTGAAAAAATAACAAGGAAAATTCACATTCAGTCATACCTGAGTTCAGAATCTATATTCCCCATCTAAACCTCGTGCTTCCAAAATGTGCACTTGTCTCACTGGTCTCTGTACCAGTCAGCAAAGGTCCTAGCCACAGGGGCGCCTGGGTAGCCCAGTCGGTTAAGTGTTTGCTTTCAGCTCTGGTCATGATCTCAGGGTCCTGTAATCAAGCCCCACATTGGGCTCCTCGTCAGCGGGGAGCCTCCCCCTTCCTCTCCCCTGCCCTGCTTATGCTCTCTCTCTCTCTTTTTCAAATAAATAAAACCTTAAAAAATAAATAAATAAAAGTTCTAGCTGCAGTGAACTCACCTACTCAGATGTTTTGGTTAATGCTTTTTGGGGTCAGCTTCATCATTGAATTATTTACTTAACATGTGCTCCTCTCATGATATATCTTGCCTTTAAATTTATTTCACTTTAAAAATATTTATGGAATGCCATCTATGAATTAAGCATTTGTTGGATTTTAAAATGGAACGTAAAAATGAATAAGTTACTGCTCCAGTCACTCAGAGCAGTAAACTCTGCTGTGTAGGGGCAATAGCACACACCAAAGAAGGAGAAATTAGCTGGGTGTGTTGTCTATTTTTTTTTACATGACTTATTTCTGGAAACATGAATTAACTTCAAAGTCTAAAAGTCCAAAAAGACTTACAAGTAATGAACATAATTTTTTATCTCAAAGAGGTAAAAATACTGTTAAGACCCTAATCACATTTGCTATTTATGCCTAAACGTTATTAAAGTATTTCCAGAATTTGAATGTATTCTTTTCTTTTTTTTTTAATTTGAGGATAGTTGACACATAGTTACATTAGTTTCAGGTGTAGAGCATGGTAATTTCACAAGTCTATTCATTATGCTATGCATACCACGTTCTTTACTTAGGTACATTTCCTTGTCAGTTGAAAACTGTTTAACGGTTTGAAACTACTGATCATCTTGCTAAGGATGAAATTTCCTATTTTTTGTCAGGTTTAATGATTTCCAAGTTTTCTCAGTTGAGTTTGTTTGTGAGTCATTTTCTTATTTTTATCATTTCCTGTCTCCTTGGTTTTCATAAAATAATAAAGAAAATATGATAAAGCAATTTTCCAGTTTTTTAGTAGAACACATTTTTCAACCCAAACATGATCTAGAGAGCCAACATATAGCATGGCTATAAATAGAACCTCTGTCATCTCTCCATGTCTCCCTTGAATAACTTTGAAGAACTCTGCAGAAACTCAAGGCTGTAAGAAAACCAGTATGATATTATCTGCAATGAAATATTGAAATATGGGCTTACAGAAACTTCACTATTCCAAGATGGCAGAACTTCAGCATGGAACTGTTGGCTTTTACAGCAGGCCACCAAAGAATAGGCCACAAAATAGGCTGAATAGGCATATTTAAAACACTGAGTATCAATGTCCAATATACTAGTGTTCAGGTTAATGGAAAGTCAAAAGTATAAATTCAAGGACTACCTATATGTGGGAAACATATAGACATAGCCACTGCCAAGGGCCAGCATTCCGACAGGATTCTAATACAGGCAGGTGGACTAAGACCAGAGAAATAAGCATTTCTGTATTTCTTGACTTTTCCATTTTTTCCTCCTTAATCATTATTTTCGTTTGTTTACATTTTTAGTCATCTTTATCCTTCTTATGCCATCTATCCTGTACTCTTTGCTTTTAGAGTGACGATGGCTAGGCTTTAATTCATAGCCATTATCCAAAAGAGAAAAAAAGAGAGAAAGAACTTATCTTCTTGTCAGCAATCAAGGAGCTATTCTCTTATTTTTGAGTCATCAATTATTTTCACCATTACTTACTATAATATTTCATCTCTAGTCCTATCCATATTCCAGATAATGTAAGAAACAAGGGTCTAGGTACCACTATATGGATGCCTACTGTTTGAAATTTTTCTGTGCAACAGTCACTAAATAGAAATAAAATAAAAATTCATCCATCTTCATCTACTTCTCCATTTGCTTTGATAGAAGCAGTGTGGAAAGAATACGGGGAAGCGAATGAACATGAAGTTTTTACTTTATTCTCTTTTTAAAGGTTTTCCCCTCAGTGTTTCCTGTTTTACTTTAATGACTCCACCAATTTCCCAGATGAGACAACTGAGTCTTTTCTCTATCCTCTCTATCTATCCCCATATCATATTGATTATTAAATCCAGTTTATTATATTTCTAGTTTTTCTTAAAATTATCTTCTGTTTTTCTTCACTGAAACTAACCCAACTCAGCTACTTATGATTCATTTTCTCCACTATTTTTTTCCAATGACAGGCTTCCATTCCACTTACTTTGATTTTCTCCAGACCACCCACAATACCATAACTGGTTTTACCTTATTGCATTTAAACTCTGATATTATCCCATTACTCAAAATTCTAGAATAAGTCACCAACAGAATAGAAAGGCACTGAAAATTCTGGCTTCTTTCTGCCACCCTGCCTAGGTGTCCCTTTAGTTTACTAAAGGAACTTGTTCCTTCCTTGTTCCTTCCTTCCTTGTTCCTTGTTTACTTGTTCCTTCCTTCCTCCGCATCTTTGCACAGGTGTTTCACTCTCTCTGAAATGGTTTTCTTCCATCTAGCAGTCTCCTAGTTTTTCTTCAAGAATCAGTGCTAGGAGCGCCTGGGTGGCTCAGTTGGTTAAGCATCTGCCTTCAGCTCAGGTCATGATCTCAGAGTTCTGGGATGGAATCCGTGTCGTCAGGCTCGTCCCTTTCTCTCTGCCCCTCCTCCCCCCACTCATGCTCTCTCTCTCTCTCCCCCTCAAATAAACAAATGAAATCTAAAAAAAAGAATCAGTTCTAATGTGAATCACTCTGTGAAACTTTCATTGTCTCTTCCAAACAACTTATGGACCTTTAGCCTATGTTTACATTAATACCTCACGTACTTCTATTATAACAGATCACACATCATGGCATGTGTCCTGACTGTCTCTTCATTGGTCTACTAGCTTCTCAAGAGTGCAAAGCATGTTTTTCCACCTTTGTGCTCCCAGAGCCTGCACCAGCAGTGCCTGCCACATGGTAATAGTAAAAATTAAAGAATTTACGAAATCACAAGACATCTTATTTTCTCATTTTATTTAAATATCTTAACTTTAGTGAGAGGGAGCATAATATAGCAGTCCATATTATGATGGGCTCAATTCAAACTCTGGCTCCACCATTCATGAGATGTACGACCTTGAGTATATAACAGAGCCTCTCTGTGCTTCATTTTCATTGTATATCAAATAAGGATGGCAATGACACCTACCTCATAAGATGTGTGGCAAAATTATAGGAGCTAATATATATATTAGTTCACTCAGAACAGTACCTGGCATGTAGTAAAGGCTATATAAGGGCTTGCTAGTTTTTATTAAAACTGTATTATTAATATTTACCTTATAGTAAGAGTGCTTATTTACACAAATATGGCAGACTAAACAATCAAGTTGGCATCGCATATATTTTCACTATGTGCATTTGACATAAGATTGAGATCATGTCACTGAGTTATTTTACAAAGTGGATTTTCATTCATCCATTCGGTAAACATTTCTTAAGCCCCCAGTTGGAGCTAGACACTTCTCTAGACATTAAGGAAACAAAGACTTATAAGAAATATTCCCTACCATGAACGTTTTAAATCGAGTTGAGGGAGATGAGAAGAAATTAGACAGTCACCATGTGATGCCTTAAGTGCTAACATAAGTACACAAAAATGCAAAGGTAACACCTACAGGAGGAGGTGAGACAAAGGTTGTAATTTTCTTTCTCTTAAATACCTAAATTAAAAACAAAGATCTTGATTCTCATATTGCTAATTTAGCTCTTTTGGTTAAGGAGGAAATCATAAACTGAGCCAATACGTGTGTCTAATGTCACAGCCAAAATTTGGCTTTACAAGCAGGAATTAGCGTTGATAAATGAAATCCACTGATAATACAAAGACTATTTTATACATTTATTTCAATATTTTCTACACACAGGGCTATTTAGCATAATTCTCTGAGGAGCCAAAACTATAAATTTGAGGTTTATTTATTATCCTGTATACTATTTGCACAGAAATGGAGGTGTCAACATCCACAAAGCAGACAAAAGAGGGACAAACTAAAAAATGAATGAAGTTGATAATTAAAGCCATTAAACATTTAAGGATCTTAGAGATAATTTAGTACAAATCTTTAATGCAGAGATGAATGCCCTGAGGTCCCATGTGGGCTTAGATCAATGTCACTCAGCTAGTTGGTTACAGAGCAGGAACTATAACCCAGGTGTCTAAACAGCAATGCTCATTAATTTATCCTAAAGAAAATGACAGCTGTGCAACATTTCAGGCACATAAGCTTTCCACTCATTCTCTAATGCATTCCACAGTTCAAGGTCAGTAATTAAAGGAAAGCCATCCCACCAATGTATTCATTTCTGGAGAAAATAACACAGAAGACTGGGGGGAAAAGAATAGTAAAAACCCAAGGGGTTAGGAATTGGTTGTATAATGTTCAGAGAACTAACAAGCACAGATTTTAAATTAAGTTAAGGCAACAGAAGTGACAAGATTTTCAAGAAAAGACAAGGAGACAAGAATGTTTCAAATAATGGATATATATATATAAATTGATTTTGTTAAAATAAATTCATAGTTTACTAGGGAAAAGTGTTGAATGTTTAAGTTTATATTATAAAATTATACAAATACCAATATCTACAAATTAATAGATTTTTCTCTTCTTTCCACATGGATAAATGTTAATTTTCAAGTGAGTAAAATCATTTGTCTTTGATGTTCACATTCAGAAGGTTACACTCTCTTAAAAAAAAATGCATAAGACAGAACATGCTGTTTAAACTCTAATATAAAGACATAACGAATAGGATTTTCCTAGTGGTGCCCATTTTCTTGTTTGAGTTGCATAAATTACTTTTTACCACTGTCTTGTGTATTATTAGTTTACGTCACATTGACATTTTACAAAATTGAAAAATTAGATCCTGTGTATATGAGGATACTGTGTCTTTCTTTGAGATAGTAGGATGCCAAAATACCACCTAGCTTCAAAGCTATACCCTTGAATCTATATTTTTGATGGTTATGTTCTTCATTAAAACTGCATATGAGTTCCTTTTATTTTACCAATAGTCAATTCATGAGTAATTCTTCACATTTGATTTGTAGTCTCTAGGAAAGTTTCTATAAGTAATACGATATACTAAATTTGTGTTTGTGTGATAGTTTTATAGTATTACACTTAAAGTATGTTCATTTTAAGACGTACTAACAACCAAGAAAACAGATCAAAACAAAGTTGGGATTATATCAGGAATTTAAGGTTAAGATTTACATCCTAAAGGGTTCAATACATTAATTAAAGAAAAGGAAACCATCATGATTAACTAATTAATGTACAGTCTTTTAATTATGTCAATGATATCTTTTACTTATATCAATTATGTCTTTCAATTACCACAATTTATGGTACCAGTCTTAGGAACCATATCGCAAATTAGGAATACAAAGAAATATTTCATCAAATATATGACATTAGATTATTAGATTTATTATTTTATGTTCTGGAAAATACTTTGTCTCAACTTTGATTATTTTTTAAAATCATATTAAACTTTCAGAGGTGATGGTTACCAAGAAGAACTTACAAAAGAGTTTTATTCCAGCTTTGTATATATCCAAAAACATCTACCATGATCTAATCCTGACACTTAATCAGGTAGTTTTATTGTGTATGTACGTGCTTGGTTCTGTCCCCAGGTTGATGAGTTCCTTTAAACTGATAAACTTCTATGTAAAATTCACTGGATTCTATGGAGGCTAAGTGCCCCAATGTTTCTGTTTTATTCTTTTGGTAATGAACATTTCATATTGAACTGTTTTTCATAACTGTACTTGTGTCAGACCCCAATTTAATCTCTTTATTCCCTTTGATCATTCTTCTCATTTTGACTTCATTTATGTACTCAGCCATCATTTCCATCATTAATGCAAAAATATGCATGTAATTCCTACTATGTAGTAGACATTAAGCTATTTGTTCCATACACAATGAACAGGATGGATACATTTCTCTGACTTCTAGAAACTGAGATTGGAGCCGAGAAATTAAGAAGGAAAAGAAAAAAAAATGAGGCCGAGAAAGAAAAGAGAAAGTATACCAGAGAAAATCATTGCAAGCTATAGTAAATGCTACAAAAGGTTAAAAGCAGAACTGAGAGGAAATAACTAGACATCGCATTATGGATGGCGTAGTCGGCAGGAATTTTTTTTTCTTTGCAAATGACAATAAGGTCTAAAAGATGAGCCAGAGGAATGGAGATGGCAGGGCAAGGCATTTTTTAAATGTGTTGGCTTATTTCTTTGTATTGATGTTGTTTCTTAAATTTTGCAATGCTATTTTGGATGGCCTTGCATCATGTCCCTGTTTAGTTCATCTAAGGCTTCAAGAACTTTATATGGTTCCTGGTAGCTCTAGTCATCGCCTGGACCGGCCTATGTTTAAGGACAGGATTCAAATAAATAGCTCTTTGTTTAGAGAATATTTTCCCTATATCATTACTTTTATTCCACTATTAATGGCAGTGGAAATTCTCTGTAGAAAATTAAAAACGTCAGGAAAAACAAAGAATGTATAAACAGAAATCATCTTACCAACCAAAGAAAATCACCATTGATTTGGTATGAGACTTTCATGAAACTTTCTTATGAGCTTATATACAAAAGAATATTGTATTATAACTATTTTCACTTAACAATAGCAATTTGTTTTCATCATAATGAACATACACATCATTTTAATGATAGCAGGTATACGTAGCTTTTTTAAATCTATTTTTTATGGTCATAATTTTCCCCATTTGCCTGCCATTAAGACTGAGGCTCCAGCAAAGTCCTGGCAGATACATATTGCACAATTCTCTGATTATTTTCCCGTTAGAAGTTCTTAGATTTGGAGTTGTAGATCAAATGATAAATTAAGCCATTTTTTAAATATTAATAAGTGGAATTTTAGAGACTCATAGAAACTACATATTCAACAGCATGATATGCCTTCATTTATTTCACCATAGCCAAAATCATCATGGAATTTATGATTTTTATTTGATTTATCAGTCTGACATGCAAAGATATATTTCCAATATTGCTTAAAATTGCAGGTTTTCTCTTAAAAATTCTAGTTAGCAAGGATATTTTTATACACTTTTTAATTTTTTTGTATTTTTTGTTTTTAAATCTTCACTTTATGGCAGCTTTCTGTCTTGTGGTTTATTTGTTTCTTTTATTATTAATTAATATTATTACATTTTCATAAATTAAGATTATTAAGCTCTTTTTATTGTTTTATTTTTTTCTTTTTATTGTGTTTTAAAATTATTTTGCATAGTTCTCTTTTTCTTTAATTTCACTTACGACATTTTTATACACTGAAATTTTAGAATTTATAAATTTAAATTTACAAATATCTCTGGTTTCCTTTTGGTGTTATTTTAAGAATCAGCATAAATATTAATTCATCTAAGTCTTTTTTTTCACTTTTAAGTAACTTTTAAATGTCCTAAGAATTTATTTTGTAAGCATCGTCAAGAGAAATAATTTTGTTTATCATTTTGTCCAAATAGTTGGTTGTTTTAATGCCATTTAATTAACAATCTATTCCCAATAAGCTAAATCCTTCTCTAATTATGTACATTTACATATTCGTATGTGTATGTATAGAAATATATATGATAAAAATATATACATATTCATATTTTAAAACATATGCATTATATTTTCTTTTGCTGATTTATCTATCTATTCTTTGGTTACTACAATGAAAGCTTAGCAATTAATAATTTAAAACACGATTTGTAACTGAATAAGTAAGTTCATTCTTTTTTTTTCTTCACTTCCCAACTCTTTAATAGCTCATCTCACACATTTAGACTGGCAGATTAATTTTAAAATAACTTTTATATGATTCCTCTTCTCAAAAAAGGCCCTAACTAAATGTTTCTCAGAATTGTATTAAATATGTAGAACTTTGGATAGGATTTACATCTTTACAAAACTGAGTCTTTTGACACATGAATAAGGCATGTCATCATTTGGCTATTTATTCAAATCACCTTTTAAAGCTTCTCACAAACTGTGAGCATGAATGTATGCATGCATATGGAAAATTGTGTGTATGTATATTTATCACACAGCTTAAATTGATTCAAAGGAACATATTTTTATTCAGATTACTAATAGCTTATTTTTTCCATTTCATTATCTACCTAGCCATTAATCTAAAAACAACATTATTGATTGGAGTGTTTGCTTTGTATTCAGCCACCTTATTATAATCTCTATTACCAAAAATTATTGAATTAATGCTCCTGAGTTTTGTAGATAGACCATTATATAATCTAGAATTTGAAGATAACTCTTGTCATTGCCTTTCCAATCTCTTAGTTTGTTGCCTTTATGAATTTATTGTCTAGGTCTGTCTGACACAATTAAGTGATAGTAGTTATACGAGGCCTCTTGGGCTCGTTTTTATTTTAATGGTGATTTCCCTGTTTCTTTCATCAATAAACTTAATGTTGGCAATTTTTTGAGGCTTTATGATAAGTTGGAAAAATTTTACTTAATGAACGGGTGTTGAAATAAAACTTAAGTGTCTATTAATCCTATATTAATATGGTTACATGCTGTATTTTCTCCTCTGACCAATATCTATACATATCCCATTAATAGATTTCTTAATATTAAGTAATTTGTGCCTCTTATAGGAAAAGAAGTTTGTGGTCATGATGGAATTGATTTTCAGAAACTTCGTGTAATGCTTTTACTCTTGTATTCATAAGGCAGAACTGCTCACAATTATGACTAATGAAGACTGTGTTTGTTAGCTTTTGGTCCCAAGTTATAATAGCGGTATAAAATCATTGTGAATATTTTCTTCCTTTTTAAAGATCTGTAGACCTTGAGTTCGACCAAAGTGTTCTTAATTACTAACATTTGTGTTTGGTGGGGGATGGGGGGGCTGAGAAGTTGGAAGTCTTTCTGAAAATCTAAGATTTGCCAAATAAGAGGAGCTCTTTTAAATTACCGCCCAATGGTTTTGTCATCTACTGTCTCATAGAAGCCAAAGTTATTCATTCCTTTTATTTAGTCTGAAAGAAAAGATATTTATATATAGACCCAGGAAGAGTTGAATCTGTATATTGCTGTCTTTACCTCTAACCTGAAATATTTCTCAAATTAATCTTTTTCAGTAGCTTTTATTCATAATTTAAATAAGTGGTTTATACTTTGTCCTATATACAACACAAAAATATTAAGCCATCCAAAACGTTTTTTAAAAAAGAAAACAGTACAGAAACAATAAAATTCAATAAAGGGAGGTGGTGACTTAAAGGTGTACAAATAATATGGGAAATTTTACTAAAATCAAATCAATATTGTCAAATGAAGTAAGACCTTGGAAAAGTGTAAGAGCTTTATTTCTCATGAACTGCATAATTTCTACTTAGAAATATTAGAAAAAGAGACAAAGGTTGGGACTATGACTATGCCATGAATTAGGCAGCAATCAGGAGGAGAGATGGGTATGACCTCTGTCATATGCATTGAATACATTACAAAGATCGGATCAATTTGATGTAAGAAGTCAGCCAAGTCTTTTGTTTTCTGGTTGTGAAAAATACCAATTGACAGTTTGTGACAACAACTTGTTGAGGTTACTCCTTCCTAAAATGTCTTCCTGGGTTGCTACTGAGATACCTGGAGTGGCAGGAGTTTTCTCATTACCATGAGGCACAAGCAAGGAGGACAAAAAAACCAACATACTTAGAATGTTGTAGCAGAAGGATGGAAAGAAATTCAATCTTGGTGACACTGCTTAGCCACTGAAACAACCTGGAAATACCAACTACAAAATTTGCATTATGTGAAATAATTAATTGTTAGTAACACTTAATACCACATATGTCACACTTTCAGCTAAAACTTCTATTAATTGAGACAAGGTGCATCATGAAAGTATTTTAGCAACAAGTAGTATTCAAAATCAAGTTCTGAAAGTGGTTTCAGAAAACGCTGAGCAAAAGCCTATAAGAAGGAACTTAAGTGCACCTCGTAACATTGGAAATATTCAGGGAAAGAAAAGAAAATTCTTTTGGATTCTGGAAAAGTGTCTGCACGCTAATGTTCAGCATTACTGATGTTATGATATACTGTGTAGAAGTCATTAAGGCAAATGCTCCAAGCTATTTGAAAACAACAACATCTAAAGCTAACATATATTTAGAAAGTATATCACCTCTTAGTTTTAAAAAATTATGTAGGATTTTTCTACATCTACATTTTCTTTAATGGGTAAATGATTTAATCAAGTGATTTTGTGTTCTAAAATTAACAGTTTGAGTTTAACAGCTTCCTATATTCAGTTTGATTGCAGTTTATTTTTTTAACAAATATGATTTAGAATAATATAAAGGTAATACTTCAAACATTTGTTCATGATTCATGCTGGAAATCTAAATATTTCTTCATATGGGGCTTCTTTGGTAGTTTAACTAATTTAAACATAATCATACTATGAAACTTAATCATCAGCTCTTTATTCTCATTAGATTTCTTTCCCCTAAATGTCAGCACTTCAGATCAAGTGAGCAACTGAAGGCATCATAAAATTAAAAAAAAGAATCCTTCTAAGCCATTTGGTTAATATAGTTGAAAGGAAAAAATAAAGGATTGATGAGCAAAATAAAAACGAACATGTTAGATTTTTAAAAAATATACCCCCAAAAAATACCTGCTTAAAAATGATAGATTGCCATGACAATGCTTTGCCTGTATGGCTCAAGTACAAGTATTATCTAGCAAATCTAATCTTGTATTTTTGAATTAGAATACTAATCCAAGTTACATGTATTAAACATTTCAATTTCCCTTTTCATTATGGAGCTTCTATTTAAGCATCTTTTAGCAAGGGGTAAGATTCTAATACATATAAATACAAAATTGTGTTGAAAACTCTCCAGATACGCCAATATATTTTTGTTCTCACTTAACACATTCGTATATACTGAGTTCACATGCATATAGGTTGGTTTAATCTATCATAAATTCCCATGCCTTACTCTTTCGTGACTGTGTCAACATAGAAAGATTTTTATTTCTGTTTAGTTGTAAAAAAGTTATATTTTGGCCTGCTGGTCATTTTATTCTTCCCTGTCCCATTAAAAGAATATTATTTTCCAATTTCTTTTTTTTTGTCCTACCTTTTCTTCTCCTGCCCAGAAATCATATCTTGGCATTAAACATCAACTCAAACCATGCCTGTCTTATGTTACTATGTTGTAATTCAGTTTCCATCTCTAATTAAATATATGATTATATATGTATATATATTATTTTGTTTTTAAGTATTTATAAATTTATTACTAAATATTTATTTTGTATTATTGCATTTTATTCTGTTTATCCTTTTGAGCTATTTTATCTATGTATAATTAGAAAGGAAAGTTGAATGATCCGTATAGCCTTTTAATTGTTAACCATACCCTCTTCATTCTACATACTTTTTAACTCTTTCATAAAGATCTCTTTTAACTAAGCTTTTAATGGGTATCATGCTTCAGCAATTCCAAGGTGTAAATAAATATAGTATAAATTTAGAAAGCTTCATTACTGAGCAAGAACAGATCACATGCTTTGATACTGAATTGGATGGAGAGCTAAATTTCTTTCATAAAATTTATGTAGTCCATCCATTTATGTCTAAGAGGGTGGAAAACCCATCTCAGTTTGGAATTCAGCTGAGTGCTGGGTAGGTAATCATTTTAGAATTAGCTATAATTCTCTGATAAAGCACAAGTCGGATATGATCTTTATGTTTTCTTTTAGTTATAAAGCCCTATATTTCTATTATTTATGAACTATTTCCTAAGCCTCCCGTCCACATACAAATTCTCCCTCTTAGTCTTTGTATTTTGGACATCTATTTCAATACACATTTAATTGCAGATTGATGCTTGGTGTGATTGATATAAGTGAAAAGCACAGGATTTAATGACAATATAACTTGAGTTCAAATAGCTTAGCTTTCCTGTTAGTTTGACTTTCTGTTACAAAAGAAATGCAAGAGAAGACACACTGTTGGATTGCAACCTTGTGAATTTTTTGAGTAAAATCTGAAACTGGCCTGGTACATGGAGGGCAGAGAGAGAATGGAGGAAAGAGGCAGGCCACTCCAGTTTGGTAGGTGACTGAAAGGGAACTTACTTATGAGGCTTGTCTTGGATGGCTGCAAGATGACTAGATCTCCACACCCATGAGGCAGAATTTTAAGTTTATGTAAAGGCCTTACCTGGCTTCAGTTCCATATACTATCCAGATAGTCAAAAGAACACATTGTTCTGTGAAGTCTGTGTCCTTGAAAAAGGCCCCCGCTGTGGGAACAGCAGGCAGAGTGACATTCCAAGGACAGGGAAAGGGGTGAGGAATATATGATTGCTCAGGTCCAGATCATACGTCAACAATGGGTCATGTCCTCTGGATTATCTCCTCCAACACCCACGAGAAAAAGAGAGAAAGAAATAAGCATGTATTTGTTAACATCTAACCTTCAGACAATGCCCTTGATTAACACTGGGTTGAAGTGGTATTTCTTGGCTAATTTACAGACCCATAAGCAAAAATACGTTTCTTGCCTTGAATCTGACCACCACTAATGACTTTTTTTAAATCTATTTTTTGCTTTCCTAACCCACAAATAAGACACTCTAGTGCTGTCTCCCAAGTAAATGCATTTCAAATATGAGAGTAATTAAAAATATGCACACATACTGTTACCAATGCACAAAGCTATCAAATTATCCCCTCTTTATTGGATCCCTCTTTGAAAAAATACTATGTATCTGTTATTAATAATTTTTTTCAGATGGGCTAAATCTGAAAATATACTTTAAAAAAATATGTTTTAAGACAGCAAAATAATAATTACTTTCTTTTATAACCATGGAGAGCAGATAATGTCTTGAAATAGTCCACTCTGGGTGCTAGAATTTATATTTAATATATATAAATGAAATCATGCAATATGTACTCTGTTTGAAGTATGTATTTTTTATTGCATGTCAATAATAACTCAATAGTTTGTTTAAAAATAGATCCTATCACATAAGGCAGTAAAAAATGAGAAAAGTAAGTTTTGTAGGATAATGGAGAATGATAGGGAGTTGTCTGTATTTTAGATTGTACTGACTTTAAAAAGACATCTTCGGAACACCGGGGTGGCTCAGTTGGTTAAGCGGCTGCCTTTGGCTCAGGTCATGGTCCCAGGGTCCTGGGATCGAGTCCCACATCAGGCTCCTTGCTCGGTGGGGAGCCTGCTTCTCCCTCTGCCTCTGCCTACCACTCTGCCTGCTTGTGCTCTCTCTCTCTGACGAATAAATAAATAAAAAATCTTTAAAAAAATAAATAAATAAAAAATAAAAATAAAAAGACATCTTCAATTTGCATTTAGGTACAATTGTATAGGGGATACATCTGTATATTTTATACCATATTTATAGCAACAGAATTCTTTGTATCTATAAGAATTCGTATGTAAACCTAGGAAGAAAATAGATAATATTTTTTGGCCCAGTCTAGAATAATTATATACATCATCATCATCATCATCATCTTTATCATAATAAAAATGTTTATCATACATGTTATACACATGTAAATACCTATAAATATATGTGTACATACATGAACCTATTTTTCCATGTGTAAGACATACATACAAAAAATGTGTGATGCACTTAATCTACATGGGACTTTTAATTAGCTCTCAAATCATCTCAAAAAGGGACTTTTATCTGCATTTACATTTATACCTTGAATTTTTTGTATACAAAAAAATTATTGGGGCACCTAGGTGGCTCAGTCAGTTAAGCATCTGCCTTTGGTTCAGGTCATGATCCCAGGGTCCTGGGATCGAGTCCTGCATCAGGCTTCCTGCTCATCGAGGAGTCTTCCCCTCCCTTGCCCTGCCCCCATCTCGTGCACATGCACTCTCTCTCTCTCTTTCTCTCTTACAAAAATAAATAAATAAAATCTTTTTAAAAATTACTCACAGTAAAATGGAAAGACTTCTCAGTACCATTAAGACTAAACTCATCTTAGGTGCACCTGGGTGGCTCAGTCGTTAAGCGTCTGCCTTGGGCTCAGATCATGATCCCAGCGTCCTGGGATCAAGCCCCATATCGGGCTCCCTGCTCAGCGGAAAGCCTGCTTCTCTCTCTCCAGCTCCCCTGTGCTTGTACTCCCTCTGTCGCTGTGTCTCTGTCATAAATAAATAAAATCTTTAATAAAAAAAACTAAACTCATCTTAATGCTATACTTTCTATATTAACTCTATAGAATAATACCTTAGTGTCTTCACCTAAAGAATACAGCAAATGGTTTAATTGTGTTTACTTATTTCAATAAAGTGTGAAGATTGTTCTTACTTTCCATTCACACATTCATTTAGCAAACCATTTTTTAAAAGATTATTATGAATCAGACCATTGACTGTGTTGAGTGGGAGAGGGTAATTACCTAATCACTTATTTCACTGTACTGCCGTAAATGCTAAAGCAAGGTATACCAAGTATAGTAGATGTTCAAAGACAAGAGTTTAATTACTCCCTCTAGAGATTTGAACATTCATCTTTGAGGGCAATAAATCCACCAAAAAGGATAAAATGTTTAATATTTCAACAGAAATAAAAATTACTGGATCATTAATTCATAGAATTAGAAGCAATCCCTATTTCTATCTATCTAGCAGCAATATAATCAGAGAAGTGTTGAATAGGGTTACTTTATTATTAAGCAAGTTTCGAGTAATAGGTAAAAGTGAAAACAACTCTGATTATATGTCGGCGAGATACATTTCTCATTTATTGCAGCTGTAGGAAGCCTGTTAATGCTATCCTGCAGTGTCAAGAGGTACAACTTTATAAAATGTATAATCTCAGATTGCCCACCAAATATCCATGAGCCTACCTGCTCTCACCACTTTTTCAAATCGTTTTTTAGAATCGTATTTGAAGTCAATGCTAAGGAAATTATGCTTGTTTGGTAGGCACTAGAAATCTCTTAAATGTCCTTGGATCTAGGAAGTCACATGTTAATAAAATATAGTACCTAGGGAATATTATTCTGAGAGAATTAATCAGAACTGAAGAGAAAGAGCACAGTCAAGAGGGTATTTCTGTGTTATAGATGCTAGGTAATAAAAATACATCTCGGTTGCTTGGGTGACTCAGGCAGTTAAGCGTCTGCCTTCAGCTCCAATCATGATCTCAGGGTCCTGAGATTGTCAGGCTCCCTGGGATAGTCAGGCTCCCTGCTCAGTGGGGAGTCTGCTTGTGCTCTCTCTCTCTCACTCAAATAAATAAAATCTTTTTTTTTTTTAAAGATTTTATTTATTTATTTGACAGAGAGAGATCACAAGTAGGCAGAGAGCCAGGCGGAGAGAGAGGAGGAAGCAGGCTCCCTGCTGAGCAGAGAGTCCGATGCGGGGCTCGATCCCAGGACCCTGAGATCATGACCTGAGCCGAAGGCAGAAGCTTTAACCCACTGAGTCACTCAGGCGCCCCATCAAATAAATAAAATCTTAAAAAAAAAAAAAAAAAAGGAAAAGAACACATCTCTTACAGCAAATGGAAGCCAAAGAGGAAAGGATAAAATGCCACAGGTTTTGAATCTGGATTACTTGTAGATAGTCATATTTTAAAATTATGTAAATTTAAGAGGAAAACTGTGCTCGACTTTTGGTTTTTTTCTTTTGTTTTTAAGAAAAGAAAAAATGAGTTTAAGGATGGATATGAAATAATAGGGAAGAATATCCACATAATTTTCATAATGAGTGTTAATATTTTCAACTACTTATTATGTTCTGGGCACTAATCTAGTGCTCATTTGGCTGCTTGCTGCAAATCCATTTTTCAGAAGAGGCAACTGGAGCCCAAAGAAGCCATGTATCCAATGTTAGCTCTTCAGAGGTTGAACCAGGACTTGAACCCAGACATTCTGGCTACAAGAGATTGTGTTATCATCCAGTTTACCATGCACAAATAAATGTTTTAAGAAGGGCTTAGGGAAAGAGTCAGAACTGATACATAGACTTTGGATAGAGAAGAAATCGTAGTTGCATAAGGGAAGACAGAGCAGTCATTCTCAACAGTGGCCAGCAGTGTAGCTTTACAACCAGATTCATTGGTCCAAATATTGAGGATCTTCCATCAGTAGGTTTTGAGAAGTAACTGGCATTTCTATTTAAAAGAAGATACACAAGTGATACTGATTTCACAGGCAAAGTGAGAATCACTAATGTAGGAAGGGGAATTTAGAGGGTGAAATATAAGCCTTGGAAAACATCTAACATGCATTAGGAACACTAGTTAAGCTATGTCATTAATTCTGTACACCATCCCCCTATCTCAAATTTATCAGGGAATAACCAAGTTTAAGCTATATCCATGGTTACACATTTCTAAATATTGAAAAGAGATTGAATAAAACTGACAAAGTCTATTTTTTTCCCATTAGACTGGTGCTTCTTTGTGATTGTGTTTTCAGAGCCCTAGTGTTCTACAGAGTTGTCTTGGGGCCAACTTGGTGGAGCAAAGTGGAGTAGATTAAAAGGATGAAGGCCCCCATTCACTACCTTCTCATATTCCAGTCACAACATCTCTGCTATTACATAGTGGGATTTTGTCTCATTTTTATTGTAAAAGGAAGTCCAATGACTAAAGCGATTGAAAGTTTCTGAACTAAGCCAAGAAGACATAGCAGACCTGATACCAACAGATAGGGATGTTCAGAAGGTATTGGCATTATAGATGTACAGCAAATCTCTATTGTAACAACTTATGTAAATCATGAAAAAATTTAAAAATTCACAAATCCTATCAACTCTAAAAATAGTTGAAAAATTAAATAGATTGTTCCCAATGAAACAGTGATATGGATACTGTTTCTGTTTATCAGCGAAATCACATTTCTTACATAATGGACAACCTCCCTCTGATTCTCTTTGTAAGGATTCTCACTCCTTCTCCCCCATTACCCCAAGTCAAGATCTTTGTCTCTCAAAGAAGGAGAATTCCAATTGACCATACCATCCATCCATGCAATTAATGATTTCCATTTTTCTCTTTAACTGGGCATAATAAAAAACCAACCACCTACTTGTAGCCAGTAAACAGTAAGAACCATACACTGGTAAATATCTTAATATTTGGTCAGATTTGTTCCCATCTGAACTATATTATACTTTTTAAGTGGTAATGTAATTAAATACTAGATTTGCTGAATATATTCATCATAAAATAAATGGAGTAACATTAGCAAAATAGCCAGTTTAGAACATTAGTGGTACACAGAAGTATTAAGGTGGCTATTTCA
Source organism: Potos flavus (assembly GCA_028534135.1). NCBI lineage: Eukaryota > Metazoa > Chordata > Mammalia > Carnivora > Procyonidae > Potos > Potos flavus. Next base: position 121,688,591 of record CM052895.1, read on the forward strand.
CCAGGACCTCTTTTTTATTTTGAAGAACTTGAACATAAGCACAAAGCCATAAGAATGAAGATAATAAATTATGGGGATCAGGACTAATTGTTCTTCCAGGGGTTTGATAGACTAATTTCTTTTAAGAGGAGAGAAGAGCTGGTTTTTTGTTTGTGCAATGCTGAGATGAATTGCCCATGACCTTATATAAACTGAAAGCTTGTACTGACCTGTTGAAATGGGAAAGCTTGTCACCATGGTAACAGAGGACAAGTAAAATGGGTTTTTGCTGCAGTTATAAATAAGGTGGAAAACCAGTGGACTTTTCCTCCCTCGTTTTGTGATAAAGACAACACAGAATTTTTTTAAAACACCATTTTTATGTCTACATTTTTTCCAGACATAAAATACACGTCATCTTTTGGATGAAAGTCTCCAAGGAGGCAGACTGTGATCTGCAAGGTGGGGAGGAAAGGAGGCTGGAGGGTGGGAAATGAAGAGTGAGAAAGATATAGAAAATCTGAGGCAATGCCCCTGTTTAAACGATTCATTCTTTCTCAGATGCATGCCATACTTCATTGCAGTTTAGTGTTGGACATATTAGAATGCCTAAATGTGCTTGAGCCAAGGTGAAGGAGAAAAAATGATTAAGCTGTTTCAAGATGATATACTGTATCTCTCTTTTATCTAGAATAAAAAAGATACTGGGTATATTTTATTTATAACTATATCCATGTTTACCGTGTTCGAAAATCTATGATAAATGAATAATTGTATATAAGGCTTTGAAACCTAAACCTATGCAGGCTTAATGGCCATCATGGTTAATTCTGTTAATTCATTTAAATTGGAATTTTTATCAAATTTCTTTCAAAAATTTGAACCTCTTTCACCCAACACTTGGTGGCACTACTACTTCATAAGGTAGGTCCCTGCAAACAACTACCAAATCTGCTTCATGGCTTTTTGGAAACACCTTGTATGCCTTTCTACAGTGTAACCCTTCAGCTATAGTGCCTTGAATATGCAACCTGAGGCACCATGAGTCCTCTGTCCCTTGCACAACAGTATTGCGGTGGAAATTGTGAACAAAATTGTTACAAGCACTGATTTTCATCACAGGAGGTTCATAGGGATGAAAAATGGAAGAAAGACACTTTTATAGAACAGTAATTGGGTTGATGCTTTAGAGTCTACACTGTCTAATAGAACCATCTGAGATGATGGGAATATCCTATGGAACATGCAGATGATGGAAGTCCGTGGTCTAACAGGTAGCCACTAGCCACATGTGGCTATCGAACACTTGAAATTTAGCTAGCGCTACGAGAAACTGATTATTGTATTTTAATTAAATTCAACTTAGATTACAGTAATCACAAGTGGCCAGTGGCTACCACGTTGGGCCACACATGGACATTGTTATGCATGAACCTAAGCTGTTGACTCGAGAAAGTTGACTCAAGAATAAGGGCAGAAAATGATGCCAAGTATGATAAAAAAAAGTGATGACATTATCCATCCCTCAAACAGTGGGGGGAAATACAACATTTAAAAAAAAAAATCTCTGATATAATAAAATCGGGTCATTTTCCTTTCCATTCTAGTCTAAGAAGAAGTAAAATGTTTCCTTTGCAGTCACATATGAACTGATTGGGTTCCCCTTATAAAAATTTCTCTTTTTCAATGTTTTTTGTTTTCATTTTTTAAATTGCTGTTGTTGTTTTTACCTGCCTAATAGTTAAAGGAGAAAAAACACATTTATTGACAGTCACTTTGAATTGTGTAAGCCTAAGGATGATCCCATGGAGTTCCTCATTACTCAGCCTCCATTCCCAGTGACCTGGACTAAAGGACAGAATGAAACTTGCCGAATTAGTTATTTCTTATCCCACTGAATGCTAAACAGTTTGAAGAGATAAACGTCACACAGTGCGTTGCAACAGTGAGAGGGATGATTCAGAGATACAGTTTGTCCCCAGAAATAAGGGTGTATTTGGAAGGAGAATGACAGTGGCGATGCTCATGCTGCTGCTCTAGTATTCCCTGTACTGGACCACCTCATTCTAGTACTGATTTCTCCTATTACTTCCCTATGGGGCATTTTCAAGCTTTATCAAATTGGATTCTGTCTTCCTTATTTGGATTTGAACTCTCAAAGGAAAGGGGCCAGGTGTTTTTTTGTTGTTGGTGGTGGTGGTTGTTTTTTTTTTTTTTGGTTTGTTTTCATTTGTTTTGTAACCTCTGGCCCCTAACCCTATACCTCTATGGTGACTCTTTTCCTATTGACAGAGAAGATGAAGGCATTAAGAGAAGTGAGGTATCACAAGTGGGAATTCCTCCATTATAAAAGCAATGTGCTGATAACAACCTCCTAATAGTGACAATGCAATTACTCTGCTGACAGTTATGGATGTGGGGACATTAGTGCCAGAATCTTGTAAGAAATCCATTCTGCGTTCTGAATTTAAGCACCTGTATTGCTGTGATAAGAAATACTGTGGCATATCGAGAGCGACTCTATAGGTAACTGGTTATTATTTTTTTTAATTATGCTGTAGCTATATTACTGGCATGTATATAAAAAATCTTTCTGAAAAGATCTTATGTTTTTCACTCATCTGTTTCCTGTTGCCTTCAGCTGGTCAAAATCTGTACTCTGTTCCTACGGACCATATGCCAAGACTACTCCCCCACTTTTATCACACAAAAATTTTCCTTTTTCTCTTCACTTCCCTATAAATAAGCACTTCTGTTTATAATCCATTTCTGGTTCAAAATAGGTACAGAAAGGACTTGATGATTACTTTACATCTTAACAATTATTTCTCACATTTTCACTAATATTTTCATTGATCATTTGCTGTCTTTATCATGTCCCCCTGATCATATGTCTTTAACAATCACTGAACTTTAGAACTCACGTGGATTATTGGTTAAGCACTTCTTAACTTAAGATCAACCTGAAAACTAAAGAAAATTTTTTGTTTGTGTGAGAGTATTTAGCAACTAGGACCCATTTTACTGAAACCATATCGGCTACTTGAATGGAAGAATTAGTATAAGGACTTGTTAACTAAGTATAAAGAGTAAAAAGAAAATGCTAAAGTAGGTATCATAGAGGTTGCCACTCTAAGAACCAACCACAAGCACTTTTGCTCAAAACACAAGGGAACAATGACAAAAGCTCAGAGACTTAAAGGAGGGGCCCCTGGGTGCTGAAACTCAAAGTTCTCAGGAAGGGCTGAACTGGTGATATCTCTGGAAGGGAGGCGAGATGAGGCTGATTCTGTAAGTGTTGGCAAAATTGCTGACTGGGTTCAACTGCTCTTCCAGAAATAATTATTGCCACCAGCATGAGGAAATGTAGTCAGAGAAGACCAAAGGACATCATGATAGCAAGCTCGGTGTCCTTTTCTCCTTTCTGCTATTTTATGCATCTTCTTCCATTCTTTGGTTAGTTACCCTCTCCCTAACAAGAAGGCATATTAATGCAAATTTGAAAACATCATTAATGCTCACAACACATTATGTATTGAGATGTGGTAACCAGAAAACAAAGCAAAATGAAAGCAAGGCAACAAAACGAACCTTGCCAATACCTTAATTGATTTTCTGTCCACAAGAAGGTATACAAACTTACCAAAAACAAATTTTTATTTTAACTATAGCAAAGCGTGCAACTTGTCTTATGTATTTAAGCATTATTAGAGTGTTAATAAACTCAAAGTATGTTGAACACATAAATTATTTAACATAGCTTGACAACTTGGATATCAAGTTCAAGGTTACCACACCATCTAAGACATTATTATGATGTATTGGTCTACATGACTCAAACAGTTGAATACTTCTAACCTTGGACTCTTAACTTTCTATTTTTTTCTTCCTCTGACCTGTCTCTGAGTTTGCAACATGCCCAAGCAGCCGGGTATGCATGAGTAACACCAAGCATTCCAAAGGAACTGCCTCAAGCTTTTTCAGGTAGGAAAAACCAGAGTATTATTATTATTGTTATTGATTTTGAGTTCTTATTTATATCCCAGTTAGTTAACATATAGTGTAATATTAGTTTCAGGTGTAGAATTTAGTGATTCAGTGCCCATGACAATAAGTGCCCTCCTTAATATCTATCACCCATTTAACCCATCCCTCCACCCAGCTCCCTTCCAACTACGTTCGTTTTCTCTATAGTTGAGTCTGTTTTCCAATTTGCCTCTCTCTCTTCCTTCCTCACCCCCATGTCCATATGCTTTGTTTCTTAAATTCTGCATATGAGTGAAATCATATGGTATTTGACTTTCTCTGACTGACTTATTTCACTTAGCATAATACTCTTGAGCTCTAGCCACATCATTGCAAATGGCAAGATTTCCTTCTTTTTTACGGCTGAGTACTATTCTATTCTGTATATACATTACATCTTCTTTATCCATTCATTAGTCGATGTACATTTAGGCTGTTTCCATAGGTTAGCTATTGTAGATAATACTGCTATAAACATCGGGGGGCATGTATCTCCTTGAGTATTTTTCTGTAAGGTCTTATAAATTAATTATTGGTGTGATCCATCAAAAAACTTAAAAGTTATAAATTTAATCACTGTGTGATTGGTAATCAAAAAGACATACTTATTGGTAGGAATACATTCCATTGTGGTGCTGGATGACTTGATTCTAGACATAATCAAAGGGCATACCATTAGACAGCAATTAGTTCTCTAGAACTCCTTAAGAAACAAACTATTCAGCATTCTTTAATTCTGTGACCTAGTAATTCAGTCAGTTAGTATATATGCATGCACTGATGGATGGATTGAAATGCTCCCTCAAGTAGCTTGAAACTCCCGACAAAGAAATATATTAAAAATGTGAGCTTTCCTAATATCTTTCTCACCTGCTTTCATCATCTTTCTGGGTAGATAAATTTACGTAGTTGAATTAAGAATGGATAATTAAGAGCAATGGTTATAATTAACATATCTATTGAACACACTAAAAAATGAAATTAAAAAAAAAAAAAAACATTTTCCAAATTGTAATTTCTGGAGATGTGAGGTCATTTATGAAAAAAAATTTACAAAAAAACTGCATGTGTCCTTACAATGTCCATTAATATAACTTACAGTGTCTATTAACATACCCTGTGGTCTGAGAAGAAACCAAGTTAGAAGCATTGAACTAGAAAAATCTCTTCCACTGCTATTAGACAGGATCTACTTGCTCATTTCAACCTTTGTGCTTTTGCAATGTCATTCTCCCAACACTTCTCTGCATTTTTCAGGTTCAGTTAGACTATATCAGCGGCTTAACACAAGAATTCCCTGCCCCAGCAGACTTAGGGGCAACTGTTCTTTCTGCAGCATTCCACAGCAGCAACCATCATGCAACTCAGCTATTTCTATCTTGCTGCTAAGTCATTTGACTATGAGACCTCCATTTTTGCCATGACATTAGAAGGAAAAAACCCTGGAATGTTGCTTGGGTATTTTCACTGCCTTCGCTTAGAGGAGAACCACCCATCCTTACTTCTCACTTCTCTTTAGACAGAATTAGTCATCCCTGCTTAAGTAAGGAGGCTGGAAGTATACTTTCTCATATGGCAAAAAGGAAGGAAAAAACAGATATTGGTGAGAACTAAAATGTCTACTGTACTCTACAAATTTTGCCCATGTTTCCATGATTAAATCACCCATATGTGCAACTTATGGAACAATTATTCCAGAAGCAGCCTGGCTACAATGAAATCCATTTTCAACCACAGTTACAGAACTGATTGCATCCATTCTCTGCTAATTGAGGATCAAATTATCAAGGTTCACATCCTTATTACTTCAATTACTGCCCTAAGTATAACCTTTCTACTTATCCATTATCACTCTCAATGTCTTCCTATTTTGGCAGTGTATACTCCCAGATGAAAGCCAGTCTTTCACTTTTTTTGACCAGCTGGACTTTAACTTAGAATCTAGCGTCAAATGGATGGATTTTGAATCCCAACACCAATGCTTAGCAGATATGTGGCCTTGGGAACATTACTCAACATTTCAGTGCTATGAGTTTTGAAATAGAGACAATCATAGCTTCTCCCTTGTTGGGCGATTATGACAGTTATGTATGAAAATATATGTAAATATTAACTATTATTAATAAAGGCCCCAATGCCTTAAATCCACCTTAAGATATTTCCACCACCTTTTGATATGAACTGAAAACTAGATTTTATTCCATAAAGCTGAGTTTTCTTTTTGGTCTTTTTTTTTCTTCCATGCCCCTTTACACCACAAGAATGGAAAATATGAAAATGTACTTTTTGCTCCCAGTTATGGTCTCTAAATAATTTCATCCTCTTCCTCCTCCTGTGGGGGGAGGAAGGGAGAGTCCTGTCTCTTTAAACCACATGCCTTCAAGCACACTATCCCTCTTACTTAATCCTGCCATGTATCAACATCCTTGCCATCTCCTTATATTAAAGGCTGTCTCCAGATTCCTAATATTTCTTGGTAAGCCCAAAATCCATGTGGGTGTCTCTTTATCATGTGCTACTTCTCTGTCCTATAACTCCGGATGTCAAATGACTTATTTCCATTCAGTTTTAGGTTTTGCTTCCAGAATTATAATATGTACTTTTATCATCAGAAATATGTTAATGTGAATATCCAATTCCTCTACTGTCACTTCTTATCATTCTAACTCACTTGTTCTTATATCCACATGTCAACAATTCTTTCACCTCACAGAATCGTCCAAAATCTTTGGAATGCAGCAAAAGCTGTTCTGAGAGGAGGATTATAGCAATATAGGCTTTCTTCAAGAAGCAAGAAAAATCTCAAGCAAACAACTTAGCTTTACAACTAAAGGAGCTAGAAAAACAAGAACAAACAAGACCCCAAACCAGTAGAAGGAAGAAAATAAAAATCAGAGTAGAAATAGACAGTATAGAAACTAAAATAAATAAGAAAATAAATAAATAAAAACAGATCAATGAAACCAGAAGCTCTTTCTTTGAAAAGATTAACAAAATTGATAAACTTTTAGCCAAATTCATCAAAGAGAGAGAGAAAGAGAGAGAAGAGATTCAAATAAACAAAATCAGAAAGGAAAGGAGAAATAACACCAACGTTACAGAAATATAAAAGATTATGAGAATATTATTAAAAAATTATATGCCAGTAGATTGGACAACCTAGGAGAAATGGATAAATTCCTAGAAACATATAACCTATCAAAATTGAATCAGGAATAAATAGAAAATTTGAACAGACTGATTACCAGCAAGGAAATTGAATCAGTAACCGAAAAATTCCCAACAAAAAAAGTCTAGGACCAGACGGCTTCACAGATGAATTCTACCAAATATTTAAACAAGAGTTAATACCTATTCTTCTCAAACTATTCCAAAACATAGAAGAGGAAGAGAAGCTTCCAAATTCACACTATGAGGCAAGCATTATCCTGATACAAAAACGAGATAAAGTTACTACCAAAAAAGAGAACTACAGGTCAATATCTCTGATGTAAATAGATGCAAAAATCCACAACAAAATATTAGTAAACTGAATCCAGCAATACATTAAAAAAATCATTCACCATGATCAAGTGGGATTTATTCCTGGGATGCAAGGGTGCTCCAATATTCACAAATCCACCAATGTGATACATCACATCAACAAGAAAAAGGATAAAATTATATGATCATTTCAATAGATGGAGAAAAAATATTTGACAAAGTACAACATTTATTCTTGATAAAACCCTCAATAAAGTAGAATTAGAGGGAACATACCCCAACATAATAAAGGCTCTTTAAGAAAAACCCACAGCTAACATCATACCCATTAAAGAAAAACTGAAAACATTTCCCCTAAGATCATAAACAAGACAATGATGTCCATTCTCACCACAGTATTCAACATAACATTGGAAGTCCTAGCCATGCAATCAGGCAAGAAAAAGAAATAAAAAGCATCCAGATTGTTAAAGAAGTAAAACTGTCACTAATTGCAGATAACATGATGCTACCTATAGAAAATCTAAAAGACCCCACCAAAAAACTACTAGAACTGATAAATGAATTTAGTCAAGTCATAGGATACAAAATCAATATACAGAAATCTGTTGCATTTCTATACACTAATGATGAAGCAGCAGAAAGAAAAATTTAAAAAAATAATCCCATTTGCAAGTGCACCAAAAATAATAAGGTTTACCCAGGAATGAACTGAGCTAAGGAGGTGAAATACCAGTACTTTGAAAACTATAAAAATTTGAAGGTGACACAAAGAAATGAAAAGATATTCCATGCTCACGGATTGGGAGACCAAATACTATTAAAATGTCACACTACCCAAAACAATCTACACATTTAAATGCAACCCCTATCAAAATACCATCAGCATTTTTCACAGAACTAAAAAAAAAAAAAAAAAAAAAATTCTAAAATTTGTATGGGACCACAAAAGACCCCAAGTAGTCAAAGCAATGTTGAAAAAGAACAAAACTGAAGTTATTACAATGCCACATTTCCAGATATACTACAAAGCTATAGTAATCAAAACAGTATAGCTTTGGCAAAAAATAGACACATAGATTAATAGAACGGAATAGGGAGCCCAGAAATAAACCTACAATTATAAGGTCAGTTAATCTTTCACAAAGCAGGAAAGAATATCCAATGAGAAAAAAGACAGTCTCTTCAACAAATGGTGTTAGGAAAACTGGACAGCAGCATGCAAAAGAATGAAACTGGATCGCTTTCTTACACCATACACAAAAATAAACTCAAAATGGATTAAAGAATTATATGTGAGATCCGAAACCATAAAACTTCTAGAAGAGAACAAAGGAAATAATTTCTTTGACATTGGCTTCAGCAACATTTTTCTATATATGTCTCCTGAGACAAGGGAAACAAAAGAAAATTAAGACTATATCAAAATTAAAACTTCTACACAGCAAAGGAAATAATCAATAGAACAAAAGCACAACTTATTGAGTGGGAGAGGATATTTGCAAATGACATATCCAATAAGGGGTTGGTATCCAGAGTATATGAAGAACATATACAACTCAATAACCAAAAAACAAATAATCCAATTAAAAGTGGGCAGAAGACATGAACAGATATTGCTCCAAAGAAAACATATAGATGTGCGACAGACACAGGAGAAGATGCTCAACATCACTCATCAGGGAATGCAAATGAAATCTACAATGAGATATCACCTCACACCTGTCAGAATGTCTAAAGTCAAAAATGTAAGAAGCAATAAGTGTTGGTGAGAATGTGGAGAAAAAGGAAACCTGGTGCACTGTGATGGGAATGCAAACCGGTGCAACCACTGTGGGATACAGTATGGAGATTCCTCAAAAAATTAAAAATAGGATAACTGTAAGATCTAGTAATTCCATGACTGGGCATTTATCCAAAGAATACAAAAACACTGATTCAGAAAGATACATGCTCCACCATGTTTACTGTAGCATTATCTACAACAGCCAAAATATGGGAAGCAACCCAAGTGTCCATCATAGATGAATGGATGAAGATGTCATTCATATGTATATTCATATTTTGGCCATTGTAGATAATATACATATAATATCATAAATATAATATCATAAATATATAATAAATATAATACAATAATATAATATATATGGCATACAATACATATGTCATATAATAATATATTATATAATATAATATATATATATGGCATATAATGGAATGTTACTCAGCCATAAAAAATGAAGTCTTGCCATGCAACACCATGGATGGACCTAGAGAGTGTAATGCTAAATGAAATAAGTCAGTCAGAGAAGGACAAATGTCATATGATTTTACTCATATGTTGAATTTAAGAAACAAAACAAAGGAAAAAAGAGACAAACTAAAAAACACTCTGTTAGCTACAGAGAACAAAATGATAGTTACCAGAGGGGAAGTGGTAGGGAGATGTGTTAAATAAGTGAAGGGGATTAAGATTACATTTATCATGATGAGAACTGAATAATGTATAGAATAGTTGAATCACTATATTCTATACCTGAAACTAATTTAACACTGTACATTAATTATACTGGAATTTAAAAATAAATAAATAGATAGATAAATAAATAATTAAAAAAAATACAATTCTTTCACCTGTATCGAGATATCCGATCCATTTATCCTATTGGTTTTTTACTATCAATAGTCTCATACTATTTTCATGTCTACCCTTGCCCTAGTTATACTTCATGCTCAATTTTTGTAATTTTTCCCCTGAAGGAGTTTTAATTTCTTTCCTTCCTTCTTTTTCCTTTATACTTCAGTTAAAAAAACAACCCTGGGTGAAATCAAATACCATCCTTTTCCTTCACTGCATAAGAACATCTGATCATTTCTCAAGAAAATCATACAACTAGCTGAGCAGATTCATTTTAAGTGCTTGATCAAAAACATCAAAAGGGTTTCCACATTTCTTAGAATGCTTTGTTGTTTCTTTAATATTATCTTTTATCTTATTCTCCTTATAAAGCCTACATTTACCAGCCCACCCTGTCAGCACAACATATTCAGTTAACAACCTTATTAATTCCCAGTCCCTCCAATTACAACATTATGCATCTCTTACACTTGGTCAATAATCCCTCTCAGGCTCTGGGTCTTATCTTCTCTAGTTTCCTTAAGGGTTTTATTCTTAACGGTTATTTCTTTTCTGACCTACATCATTGTCCTCTTTCTTTTCTGGATTATTCACAGAGAGCCAAGTATACTGTATTATGTCTTATTCTAAGAGTACACTCTTAAGACGCCATTATCTTCCCTCCAGCATCTTTGCATCTTACAACTGGCCTGAATAAAAGGGTTCTCTATACACATATTCTCCAACTTCTGGCTTCCCATTAACTCTTAAATATGACTCCCGTGGAAACTCTTACAAAGGCATCTCTATGATCTGCATGGTTTATGCCCAGTGGCATATTTTTTGTCCTTACTTCTCTTCACAGTAACCTTTGACACCACTGATCGCTTCTTGGAATTTTCTCTCTTGACTTTTGTGATACCACATTTTCCTAGTTTCCCTTCTGCCTCACTGTCCCTTTCTCCATTTTCTTTGCTTGTTCTTCATTCTTGGTCCAACATCTAAATTTGGAGTTCCTCAGCAGTTTTTCTCATGTTTTCCCATCATTTTTCTCACATGTTCTCTTCTGCGACCCATTCGTTCACATGCCATGAGTATCATTTATATCTTTATGACTCTGAAATTCAATACGCCCAACCCAGACATTTTTAGTGAAATTCAGACTCATTCAACATCTCAACCAAATTGTCTTATAGACACTTCATCATTATGTCCCAAAAAGACCCCTCGATTTCCTTCCTAAATCCTAATAATACCCCACCTTCTCTCACCTGGATTATATGCTATGTCTATTCTGGAGTTACTCAAACCAGAAACTATGTAGTTGTTCTGCTCCTCCCTTTGCCTGATTCTAACATCTTGTCTCTCAGCATGACCTATTAATTTTTTTGTACAACACATCTGGAATCTTTCGACTCTCCTAGCTCCACTGCCACTTTCCTAGCTCAAAATCTCATCTCTTCTTAGCCCTGTAATCACCTCTTTGCTAGTGTGCATACTTCCACTCTCCCTGCCTTCCAATCCATTTCTCTCCCAACAGCAACGTGAGGTTTGGAGTATATATTGGATATTCTAACATTTAAAAGTCTTCTTCAACTTATTATGGGATAAAATGAAAACTGTCTTATGAGACTCTGCTTAAACTGAGCCCAGCTTATATTCCAGCCTATCGGGTAATATTTTCCAACCAGCTCATTTCATACCTGAAGCACTGGCCTTTTATCAGCTTCATATTAATGACCAACACTTTTTCAACTAGGGATCTCTGTTTAGATAGTCTCGTCGTCTCTTTTCCTCAGATCTCAGTTTAGATATCACCTCTTTAGAGAAAACAAAGCAAATGAATCTTCACGTGTTGTTAGGCATCCATGCAATGAGCCGGTGGGAATGGTCAGCTCTGTGACCTGAATAGGGAACACCAACAGGTTGTTTAGCCAAGATACTTTTGGTTTTGGCATATTCATGAACTATGTGTACTAAGACTCAACTATGCTTCCTGATAGAAACTCCATAAAACCCCCTCTGAGCATCTTTTGACAACATAATAGTTTGAAAGCCCATTGCCAACATGAGCATTGGTAAAATTCAGATAGAAGATAGCTCTCAGGGAAATTATGAAAGAGTAATTTGGATCATCTAGGTGACTTTTTAACTCAAAGCATAGAATTTGCAGACCTGTAGAAATAAGTCTCAGGATACACCACTCCTTTAAATTATTATTTACTTGGCATGTCAGTGAAAGAGTTGAAGAAGAAAATGTAGCTAATAAGCTTTTGCCAGATCATGGCAGGTTAGTTCTGCTTCAACATTTAGATCTCACATAATCAAAGAAAATGAATCTTCTTTTATGTGCACTAACTCAAAAGCCATTATCTGGGAAATAAAGAAAAAGCTGCATCCCTTCATGGGATTTCAAGTCTGGAGGAGTGTTTGCATGGGAGAGAATATCTTGTGGGTAGAAAGCATAATTTCAATACAACCGATTAAAAAGAAAAAGACCCAAAGTCAGGAAAGATGTTTATTTGAATGAGATTTGTTCTCTCTTTTAAGTTTTTATAATTAATCTCAAAAAGTAGTGGCACAGAATGTGAACAATGAATGCTACAGAAAGAAAGCAATGATTGTGATTCAAGCATTTAATACAGTAGTAAAAGAAGAGACTAGGGTAAAATAAAATGATTTAGTAATTTTGACCACGCTAGTCCAGGCACGCCAATGACAATGCATGCCACAAAAGGGGATGGGGGTGGACGGAGAAGCTGACCGTGTCATAGAAACACCAGAGAAGCTGTCATTTCGGTGAGGGAAACATGATTATAATGTCTTAGAGAAGCTGTCCAGAAAAACAGGAGGATAGGAACCTTGACACGGTTTTACTACTCATTACTTGAATTGCTTAGAGATATTAAGAGGATGGGTAGGAAAAATAATATAAGTATCAAAATGATTGCTAAGTTGTCAAAGGAGTTACACCTGTCATGATCAGTTCCTACCTACTAACCTCTCTTCATCCTGTGGTTAGGTACTATAGCGGGCTGTCTTTTTACAATCTCATAAATGGGACATAAGTTGATTTCTGGAGTGATGGCATTGCATAAAACATTTCCTTAAAACCAAATATTTCAGATAATAACCATAGCGTTACAAAAGATTTCTGGGAGAGTCAAGAGAACAGCTGGATGAAAGAGAAAAGTGACAGTTGGATAAACATCAATTCAGCAGGAGATAGTACTTAAAATTTTAATATGAAATAGGGCCACATAGATAAGCTAGACATCAGAATGAATACATTTTTCTACTATTTCATAATAAACACTAATAACCGGCTGCTGTTGACAAGATTTTTGATTCGATTAAAATTAGTCAATATTTTATTACCTCTGACATTTATTTTTGCCTTTGCCTGTGGCAGTGCGGCACATGAAGACACGTCACGTCTTGTTTTGTTTATTCTGTGTTTTGAGTATCATTAAACATTTGAGTGTTAGATGTGATTCAGATGATAAGTTACAGAATTTTGCGATTAATTGTAAATGAATTTGGAAAGGGGAACTGCCTCCCTACCACAGCTTTCTAAAATGGCACCTATAATAAATTAAAAAATTCCCCTGAATTGTAACTAATTACATGAGTGTCTAGGGTACAACCAGATGCTAAAATGTTGAAGGGGAAAAACATCAGCGAGACTTAATTCTATAATAAAATCGGTGATAGTTTTTCACATGTTTTTACCGAACATTCCATTCAACAGTTAATTTTTAAAAGCAAATGATGTCTAAAAGTGTGAACCTGCAATATAGCCGCTCAGATCCAGGCTCTTTTTGGTTACCAAGGAAACCATTTCATAGACATTCACATAAATAAACTCTAGACAGTGGGAGGAAGCGCCATAAATATAGGGACAGGTTCACTTGATTTTTTATTTCTATGAAAACAATTCTTTCCCCCTGTAACCATATATGCACTAAAAAAAAAAACCTATGAAATATGAAAGTAATACCTTGTGCATGACAGATGTAAGCAGAGTAATACTACGTTTACTCAGAACATGAGAATTAACAGTGGGAAGGTCGCTAAAATCGCCAGCTTTCAAAGTTTTAGAGATGAAGGCCTATTTCCATTGGGATTTTAATGGATTGCTCATTTATACATTCACAAAAATAGGTTCTTATATTTTATTTATTTTCTATACCTAGCTCTCAGGAGAAACAAGTAGAGATCGTTTTCCTCTTGCAAAGCTGTGCAGTATTACCTATCAAACAAAAGCTCAAAAATATTGTAATGTTGTATCCTCTAATTTTTGTCTGAATGGACTCTAGGGAGTGATCTCAGGCTTTATTAGACCTGCAAACACTGCTGAGTTCTGAAAAATTATCAGACATCTAAATACAAACCAAACCAAACCAAACACAATTTAAATAACCTTGCTTTTTAGGCATTGTAATACAAATTCTTTGAATTGATTGCGTATTCCTCTTTTCAATGATTTCTTGGCATTAGTTACCTACCCTAACCTATTTAATCAATCAGGACAATGGTCCCTTAGATTTTCCTGGATGGCCACATGTGTCCTTCCTTTGTCAATATGGCCCTCTGTCTTCCTCTGCAGCCCTTAGCTGCTCCCTCATTTCTAGGCCATCAGACTGGGCAGATCAATCACAATTCCCCCGGGTGTGGACCTAAGCCTCAATCCAAGCCTAATTCTCTACCAGAGTAACACAGTTAGAAGATGGTTGGAACCCACTTCTTGCTATGAAAAAAATCCTGATGTTCTTATTATCTGCCCTAGCCAACGTCTGGATTTTCAGGGTTTCCTTTAATTCTATCAATTCCTCCCCATTCTTGAAATATATTTACCTTCTTCTTTAAATTAACTAGAACAGATTTCATCTGAGTTCAGCCAATGGCCTCCAATCCAGTATTCTGCCTCTGACTACTAACAGCAAGAATATTTTATAATAAATTTACTAACTAAAGATAGCTTCCCTGTAATAATCAATGTAGAAAATGCCCTATTTTCACTAGAGTGTCTTAAATGATTTTATTGTAAGTCAATGCATTACGTATATTTACCATTTTATGCAGAACTAAATAGAAACCTCTATTTAAGTTTTAAAGGATAAAATCTAGTTCCAGAAGTGTAGGTTTGGAATAAAAAGTATACATCCATTCTATTTTCTCTGGGTCTCTTAGTATATTACAAGCTACAATTTTATTCACTTTCCATCATGAACAGAATAATTGCCTCAATACAGTCTTCTGGTTGAGCCCCCAATATATTTCAGTAAACAGACAACAGTATCTATATTTAGAAAACATTTATACATCTAGGAAAAGAAAATGCAAATTTGTAAGGTATAATTTGTTATATATTCAGAGACAACTTAAAACAAGGCGATGCTTTTTTTTTTAAGATTTTATTTATTTATTTGACAGAGAGAGAGATCACAAGTAGGCAGAGAGGCAGGCAGAGAGAGGGGGGGAAGCGGGCTCCCTGGTGAGCAGAGAACCCAATGTGGGGCTTGATCCCAGGACCCTGAGATCATGACCTGAGCCGAAGGCAGAGGCTTTAACCCACTGAGCCACCCAGGTACCCAAGGCGATGCTTATTTCCATTAAGATCCTTTATAATTTTAACCAAAAAAAATAAAAAAGTATTGGCATTTTACAAATATCACCTTATGCTCTTGTTCATTCACTCGCCAAGTGTTTATCAAGTATCATAATGGACGAGAAATTGCTTCAGCTCTGAAGACAGGGCAGTGAACCAAAGGGACGAACAATGCCTGCCCTCATGAAGATTATATTCTGGTTAGAAATACAAAATTTAACAATATTGTAAGAAAATTGGTAGTGTGTTTGATCATGATGAGTCTAAGGCTGCAAAAGCAAGAAAGAAGATGCATGAGAGTCCAAGGAAGGCCTCTGTAGAAAAAGGACTTTTGATCCAAGATCTGAACAAAGGAGGAAGGGAGCCATGGGAATATTTGACAGAAGAACGAAGGACACTCATTTATCACTCTGTGCTTTGTTAAGATCTTCTCCTAGTGCTGATCATCACGGCCAATGCAAAAAGCACTTGAGAGAGAATTCCTGAAAGAGGGACTAGCATGTAGAAAGGCCCTGAGGTCATGGAGAGTGTGATGCATTTCAAGGGGAAAAAAAGTGTTCAGGTGGGAACTTAGTGAGGATGGCATTTTTGCCGAGCAGAAGGAACAGTGTGTGGGATTAAGTTGGAATGGAACAGCAGTCTAGTTGGCAAAGGGCCTCAGAAATCACACGAGAAGACTGTACCATGTTCTATGGGAGAAGTCATGCAAAGATGTGAAAGCAGGGAACTGCTATAATCAAATTAATGTCTTCAAAAGATCACTCTTGGACTTTCAGAAATTGGAAATGAGAAGGTGAAGAAACAACAGGACCGCTTAGAGACTGTTCTGTTTAAGTCAGATTTGCTCAAACTCGTATTGGAAATGCAGCTTTGAGGAAAACTTGACACAAATGTCCTTTCTGAGCAAGAGCTGATTCTAATTCAGCTTCAGTGTGCCAGAGTGGTCTTTAACCATGACATTTAAAAGTCTCCAGCCTAATGTCAAACCATTATCCATTAAGAGAGGGTATGTGCTTTCCTCAATCCTCCTAGCATTTATCATCGTCTATACTCTTCCTTTTTATTCACTGTTTACCTCCTTTAACAATAATGCAGGTGCCAGGAGGGTGGGGACTGATCTTTCATATTAATTTTTTTAATTAATAGATACTATTTTAGAGCAATTTTACGTTTATGGAAAAATCAAACATAAAGTACAAAAAGTTCCCATATATCCTGCACACCCCTTACATTAGTGCAAGTAATCTTGCATCTGTGTGGTGCATTTGTTTCCATGATAAGCCAATACTGAATCATTATTAGCCATAGTCCAAAGTTTACATTAGGGTTTGTTCTTTGTGTTTGTGCATTAGATGAGTTTTGACATATGGAAAATAGCATGTATCCTTTTCCACTGTTACGGCATCAAACAGCATCATCATATTCTACTGTGTTCCACGGATTCATCTCTCCCTTCCTATACCCCCACCCCCCTCCTAGGGGAACCATTGATTGTTTTCGAGTCTTCATAGTTTTGCCCTTTCCAAACATCATTTAGTTTGTACATCATACAGTACGTACCCTTTTCAGATTCGCTTCTTTCGCTTACCAGTATGAACTTAAGGTTCTTCATGTCTTTTCGTGACTTGATAAATCATTTACTGTTATTGCTGAAAAATATTGCATTATACGGTTATACCACAGTTTGTTGATCCCTTCATCTACTGAGGGAAATTTAGTTTCTTCTAAGTAGTGGTAATTGTCAATAAATGTGCTATACACGTTTGTGTGCGGGTTTTGTACGAACATAAATTTTCAACTCATTTGGGTAAATACCAAAGAGTGCAATTGCTGGATAATATGCTGGGAGTATATTTAGTTTTGGGAGCAATCAAGAAACTACCAACTCTCTTCCAAAGTGTTTTGGGCCTCTTACCAGCAATGAATGAGAGTTCCTGTTGTTCCATATCCTTGCCAGTTTTTGATACTGTCATTTTCTTTTTTATTTTAGCCATTCTCCTAGGTGTGTAGTAGTATTTCATCATTGTTTTCATATTCACTTTTATATCTGTGTGTGTGTGTGTGTGTGTGTGTATGTGTGTGTGTGTGTGTGAGAGAGAGAGAGAATGAGAGAAAAAATGAAAAAAGGAATCAATCTAAAAATTCTCAAAACTAATAATGAGCAATTTCAGGTGTGTTGCACACAAATCAATAGTTTTAGTATAAACAGCAGGGTATAGTAAATAGAATTACCAAGGATTTGGACGCAAAGTACACAATTGTATTGAGGAGAATGCAATAATATTTGAATAAATTAACAAGCATATAGAATTTATAGATTAGGACAATTAAAAGTTTCAGAATTTTCCCAAAATAAATTAAAAAAACAAATCTTATTTTAATTAAAATTATAAAACGCTTTGTTTTACATGAACATAGCAATTAGAATTAACGGAAAGACTACATCAAGTAAGGAATATCCTAATGAACACTCTAAGCTGGTTGTCCCACGTCAAGCAACACCACATGTCTTGAAGGGAGATATCTTAATCTTGCTTCTCTGATTGCTTCTTCCTCAGTGATTCCTGATTCCTGCAGTGAGTCTCATTTGCTTCCTCCACACCATCAAAGTACAATCTCACCTTCTACCCCATTTTGAAGCATCTTTTTGGCATTGAAATTATTTCGCCCAAAATAGCCTTTTATCAAAGTTAAAATTTATTTCGTGTCATCCAGTTCTGCTTTGAAACAATTTTCTCTCATAAGTAACACTCCTAGCATAAGACGCTTGCCAAATAACTTGCACTTCCCACACAGAGGCGCACATACTAGAAAGTGTTACAGTCAAAATCAGAGACCGGGTCTCTGAACAATACCAACAACTTTTAGAAACGGTCCATAAGAGCTGCAATGAAATATGCAGAAGAGCATTTGGACAGGAGCCTTATTCTCAGAAACTTCCCAAAGGCTGCCCCCGTGTATAGCCTGATTCGTTAATCAAGGACAGAAAATCCATTTGTAGAAATCATCTATCAAGAAGTCATATATTAGGATTATTTGCCTTGCAGGGATCCTTTCATACAATTCCAACAAAAGGAAAATGTCATTGTGCCAAAGCCTTGACTGGGCGAGGCGAGCCCCAGAGCAGCTGCTTCTATTTTCCTGATTCACATCTGTGTCTAATAATTCATGCTTGACTTTGATGTAGTCATTGGTAAGTTAACATTTCCCAAATCCAGGGTTTCAAGCAAGAATAAACTTTCATGCTTTGTATTTTCAAGAACTTAACCTATTTCCCCATTTAAACCCCCCTATCTCGCTTGACAGCGACCTATGACTGAAATGGTTCTGTGTATCCCTGGTGCCAAAATGTATCTTCTGTGCAGGTAATTCACACGCCCTGATCCTCTCGGGGTTCCATTTGTTTCTGAGCATTCCTAGATGCTTATAAATTTGTTCTTATAGAAGTTTACTCTGCAAGCTCTATCCTAATAAGTCACATTTTATGACTACATTCCTTTATTCAAACTATCTACTCTCACCTAAACTTCATGTCATCTACAAATAAGGTATCATCTCAAATATCTCATTCATTTATTCATTCAGGAAACTTTTATTGAAAGCTGAGAATTTTTCAGACACTAAACTGCACTATGGATAATAAGTTATTTCTATTCCTAAATCCATGGAAGCAGAAGAAAATATAAAATTAATATTATTTTTAAAGATTTTTATTTATTTATCTGACAGAGAGAGACACAGCAAGACAGGAACATAAGCAGGGGGAGTGGGAAAGGGAGAAGCAGGCCTCCCGCTGAACAAGGAGCCTGGTATAAGACTCGATCCTCAGGACCTGAGCCAAAGGCAGATCCTTAATGACTGAGCCACCGAGGGACCCCAAAATTAATATTAATTCTAATAACCATAAAATGAGAATAATATTAATTTCTTACATCTGTTAGAAGATGGGTCTCAAATATGTGGTAGAGGCCAGAATTTCAACCTTGGTTTTCCAGAGTCAAAAAGGTAGTTCCCCATTTCCTTTAAGCTTTGCTTGTCATTCAGTGAACAGTGAGAAAGATAGAGTCACCAGCGTCTAGGATACATGGGAGGACTGATGGAGAATAGGACATGAAGGGACTCCGGGGTGGCCTAGTGGGTTAAACATCTAATCTTTGTTCAGGTCATGATCTTAGAGCCTTGGGATCCAGCCCTGGTCATGGCTCCCCGCTCAGAAGGGGTCTGCTTGTCTCCCTCTCCCTCTGCCCCCGCCCTGTTCTTGTGCGCGCGCTCTTTCTCTTTCTAAAATAAATAAATAAATAAATAAATCTTTAAAAAGAGGAGCAGGACATGGAGGGATCGAGGTCTTTATGGGAAGCTTCTTATATGTGCATCGTATACTTTAGATCTATTATTTCTCAGTGATTTCTGCATACCTATTTTCATTTATCTCTGTATTTGTTTTTATTGCACTGCACTTTCATTCCCTTTTCCAACATAAAATACAATATTATACATTTAAAATTGCTGTAATATATTGACTAAAACAAGGTCGTCAAAATGCCACTGCAAATCTCACCATTCTTGCTGTTCAGAAATTATTTTCTTTAATTAAAATTGTTGAATACTATCCCAACCATACAGCATTCTAGTCTTTATTTCCCCATTTTACATATAAGACATGTACAAGAAGCCTTGACACGTCATTTGCTTTCAACTCTGATATTCCCCTAGTTTATTGGTCAATAAACGATAATCACAGTGATTATCATCTTCTTGTTTGACTCCCATAAAATGTTTCTTCACTAATGCTTAGAACTCAAGCTCTGTGAGGCATTTTGTGTTTCAGTCAATGTTGTATCACTGTACTTAGGAGAGTGTCTGACATAAAATAGATACTGTTGCCTGAAATAAATGATGTAAATGAAACCTGCAATAAATTTATTCCACAGCACAAAATACTAGCTGATCTAAAGTTACTGAAATACGCCTTCCTGTTTATTTTGAAAATCAGAGTTACACGATTTGGAAGGCTCTATCAGAGGACTAAGAGGTAATCCCAGGCTCGGACTGCAGATGATATGAAAGCAGAGTAGTCAGTACAAATCCTGTTGAGGAAGACTTTGAACTGGTAGACAAGCTAAGCAAATTCAGGACTTTCTTCTTGACACCAGCTGTGAGGCCAATCCCAATAGCAACAATAGACCTCATTCCTCCCTAACTGATCCACAAAGGCAGAGAACACTTCTACTCTTAATATCTAGACATTCAAAGCAAAGTTCTTTTTTGGGTTGATAAAGCTTACTGGGATCATCGGTCACATTGTGGCTGATACTAGGGGACACATAATGGGTTCTCTTCCATCTTGTATCATTTACTTTTTTAAGGAGAGTCAGAGAGTCAAGTTGTCCCAAATCATCATCTGAATAAGGAATGCGTGCATTCAACCACCCTAATCTACAATGAGGACCCAACCTTTTTATTGCTATTTGTCAGAAGTAGAGGTTTATTTTTCACTGACCCACTGCCCTAAAAGTTGCTGTATCCAAAGTGAATCCTTCTCTCTGTTTAGTAAATTTGACTCTGGCAACATTGGATGCTAACACATTTTGCAAGTAATATTGTGAACAAGACTAAGATTCTGCTTATTTTCCTAAGACGGTCACTAGAGAAATGATGTTTGTTCTCTCTTGTTCATTTCTAATGGAGAAATAATCTTAAAAAGAAATCCTTTATATATTTGTCCACTTGTTGGAGTCTCTAATTTGCAAAGATCGTTAAGAGCACTAATAGTGGTTGGAATTCATATTTCCAGGCCCTCTTGATGACTAAGGATATAATTAATCTTGGTCAGTAGAACAAATCAGTTTCTCACACAATCCCTTTAAGGTTTGCAAGCTTTGGTTCAGAGTAACCAGTATTTTCTTCCCTTTTTAAATTGGAAAACCCTTTTCCTTCAAAAGAAAATGACAATAATAGAAGTGAAAGAGGACTTTTTCCTCTCGTGTCCACATAATATTGGTTTGAAATGACCATTTTCAAATATATATTTCTGTAAAATGTATTTTTTTCAGCAAGCTTTAAAACCCTTTTTCATCCTGAGTAGTTTTCGAAACATCTGCTTATTTTAAAATGTAGTGTCCCTACACTTTTTGTAGATGCACACTACCATATTATTTTTTTCTTGTCTTGGCATCCAATTTTCCATATTATAGATGGAAGCACCTGACTATGAATTAGTTTATCTCAGGGCCTGGAAGCTTTCTGGCATCCCCGCCCACATCGCAGTGAACTCTTCACTCCTAAATTGTTGCCATAAACTATAGTGATCCATTCTAATCCCTTCCAGGAAATGAATTCTGACAGCCTCAAGCTCTGAGATTTGAAGCACTGTTAGTCAATATCTTGTTGTAAATGTTTGTGACTACGCCTTCACCAAAGGAAAAAAAATCATCACTTGCAAGAGACAGTAAGTTAATGAAGTCAGGGGAAAAAGTAACAATAATTATGTTATATAAATTTAATAATATGATTATTTTCATAAAAACTGTTTGAAAAAATCATTTTCTAAAATGCTACACATGCTCTTAGTTTCCTTACATACAGTTTTGTAAATAACACCGCACACTCAGTCACCTTGATGGAGTTAAGTGTTCTGAAGTAATATACTGAAACATTTTGATTTTAGAATTTCCGATTTAACTATCAGTTCTACTACCTGCTTATGTATCTCTAAGCAATACAATTCTCTATGCTTCATTTTGTTCATCTATAAAACATACTTCACAAAGTATCCATGAAGAGATAGAAATTTACACTTTCACCAACAAGTATGTCTTCTCAAAATTCAACTTCAGGGGTGCCTGGGTGGCTCAGTCATTAAGCGTCTGCCTTCTGCTCCAGTCATGATCCCATATCCCTGGATCCTGGGATCGAGTCCCACGTCGGGCTCCCTGCTCAGCAGAAAGCCTGCTTTTCCCTCTCCCACTCCCTGCTTGTGTTCCCTCTCTTGCTATGTCTTTCTGTCAAATAAATAAATAAAATCATTAAAAAATAAAATAAAATTCAATTTCGCTTATCAATTATTTGTTTCTTTTGTTGTGTTTTTGTTTTTCCTTACCTTGTAAATTTGAGAATCATCCTGCCCCTTTACACAGAAATAGTTTCAGTCACAGTTCCTTTGAATTCAGTTTTGGGGGAATTGACATTTTAACAATATTGAGCTTCTGGATTGTCTCTGTACATTTATTACATCTTTTTTTTAAATTTAATGAATCAATGTATCTCTACATTTATTACATCTCCTTTTCTTTAGTTCATCAGTAGTTTGTTATTTTCAGCACATGTAAGATATTGTATACATTTTGGAAGGTTATACTTATTTCACATGTTAGTGCTTTTGGTAATTATATCAGTTTTATTTTATTTCGATTTCTAATTTTTTCCTGCTAGCACACAGAAATATAATTGACTTTGAGTATTAACCCTCTAACTTACCATCGTTCTAAACTCACATTTTAGTTTTAGTATCCCTTTGTCTAGTCTAAGGATAATCTGTGTAGACAATTTTGAAAAAGTCTCATTGTTATTTCTTCAAATATATCTTTTCCACCATTCCATATCTTATCTTTCTGGGTTTCTGGTGACATATATTTTAGATTATTTAATTTTGTTCGCAGTTTGGTCATAGTTCTTAGATGCTCTTGTCATTTTATTTTCACTTTTGTGTGTGTGTGTGCTTCACTTTGTAAAATTTCAATTTGACCTACGTTTAAGTTCACTGATAATTTCCTCTGCTGTGTTAAATCCACTGTCTCGCATATCAAAGGCATCCTTTGTCTTTGTTAATGTATTTTTCCATTTGGTTCTTTCTTATAGTTTCTAAACGTCTGCTGAAATGACCCCATGGATCATGCATATTGCCCACCTTTCACACAAGACGCTTTAACATACCCATTGGAATTATTTTAAATTTCATGCCTGATGTCATTTCATTCCTATTGCTTGGTTTTTTGACCATGTGCTATTTTTGCATAGCTCTTGTATCTCTTATATATTTTTTTCTTTTGTGGAAAGTGGATATCTAGTACAGTACTGAGCAGTAGAGATTGAAGCAAATTAATTGTTGTGACTCCAGTGGGCACCTTTTCCTTCTGTTAAAACTTTAGCGTGGGAGGTTGAGTCAATCAAGTCAGAAGGGAAGGTGGGTTTTTTATTTCCTTTTGCTGTAACTACCCTCAAGAAACACAGGCCGCAAATTCCTCCAATGTTACCTTAAGTTTCGAGGTGAGACCTGAACCACTGCCACCAATGTCCATTCTACTCTCAGCATTAGGTCTTCCTGTTACATGGTGCCTTACAGTGTCCTTCACGTTCTTCTATAAGAAAAACTACTTGTATTACTTGTTACCCCATGCCTGTGAGCCTGGTGAAGGCTTTGAAGGGGAAGGAGAAGCAACATCCCTGTTATTCTGCTTAATCTTCAGTCTTGGGAAGCCACTGAAGCCATGGGTCACAGGAGTAGGACACTCTCAATTATCCAGCCC